>JAEUYN010000798.1:0-469309 GCA_018257835.1 Euura lappo | reverse complement strand
GGTCGCGAATAACTATTTTTTCGTACCGAAATTGTGAAATATCCACCCCTCGACGATATTACGCGACAGCAGAGGGTCCTACAAGTACGATGTAGGATCGTGGGGCAGATATTCATTCACATGGGTCGTGAATAACTATTTTTTCATACCGAAATTGTGAAATATCCACCCCTCGACGATATTACGCGACAGCAGAGGGTCCTACAAGTACGATGTAGGATCGTGGGGCAGATATTCACTCACATGGGTCGCGAATAACTATTTTTTCGTACCGAAAGTGTGAAATATCCACCCCTCGACGATATTACGCGACAGCAGAGGGTCCTACAAGTACGATGTAGGATCGTGGGGCAGATATTCACTCACATGGGTCGCGAATAACTATTTTTTCGTACCGAAAGTGTGAAATATCCACCCCTCGACGATATTACGCGATAGCAGAGGGTCCTACAAGTACGATGTAGGATCGTGGGGCAGATATTCACTCACATGGGTCGCGAATAACTATTTTTTCGTAACGAATTTGTGCAATATCCACCCCTCGACGATATTACGCGACAGCAGAGGGTCCTACAAGTACGATTTAGGATCGTGGGGCAGATGATCAGTCACATGGGTCGCGAATAACTATTTTTTCGTACCGAAATTGTGAAATATCCACCCCTCGACAATATTACGCGACAGCAGAGGATCCTACAAGTACGATTTAGGATCGTGGGGCAGATATTCACTCACATGGGTCGCGAATAACTATTTTTTCGTACCAAATTTGTGAAATATCCACCCCTCGACGATGTTACGCGACAGCAGAGGGTCCTACAAGTACGATGTAGGATCGTGGGGCAGATATTCACTCACATGGGTCGCGATTCACCATTTTTTCGTACCGAAATTCTGAAATATCCGCCCCTCGACGATATAGCGAGACAGCATAGGGTCCTACAAGTACGATGTAGGATCGTGGGGCAGATATTCACTCACATGGGTCGCGAATAACTATTTTTTCGCACCAAATTTGTGAAATATCCACCCCTCGACGATATTACGCGACAGCAGAGGGTCCTACAAGTACGATGTAGGATCGTGGGGCAGATATTCACTCACATGGGACGCGAGTAACTATTTTTTCGTACTGAAATTGTGAAATATCAACCCCTCGACGATATTACGCGACAGCAGAGGGTCCTACAAGTACGATGTAGGATCGTGGGGCAGATATTCACTCAAATGGGTCGCGAATAACTATTTTTTCGTACCAAATTTGTGAAATATCCACCCCTCGACGATATTACGCGACAGCAGAGGGTCCTACAAGTACGATTTAGGATCGTGGGGCAGATGATCACTCACATGGGTCGCGAATAACTATTTTTTCGTACCGAAATTGTGGAATATCCACCCCTCGACGATATTACGCGACAGCAGAGGGTCCTACAAGTACGATGTAGGATCGTGGGGGCAGATATTCACTCACATGGGTCGCAAATAACTTTTTTTTCGTACCGAAAGTGCGAAATATCCACCCCTCGACGATATTACGCGACAGCAGAGGGTCCTACAAGTACGATGTAGGATCGTGGGGCAGATATTCTCTCACATGGGTCGCGAATAACTATTTTTTCGTACCGAAATTGTGAAATATCCACCCCTCGACGATATTACGCGACAGCAGAGGGTCCTACAAGTACGATGTAGGATCGTGGGGCAGATATTCACTCACATGGGTCGCGAATAACTATTTTTTCGTACCGAAATTGTGAAATATCCACCCCTCGACGATATTATTTGACAGCAGAGGGTCCTAACAAGTACGATGTAGGATCGTGGGGCAGATATTCATTCACATGGGTCGCGAATAACTATTTTTTCGTACCGAAAGTGTGAAATATCCACCCCTCGACGATATTTTCTGCTAATTTATGATTCCCTTGTACTACTCAACTGCTGCTATGTTTTCCAATGATGTATGGAAATAAATAAATATTATTATTATCATTATTATTATTATATTACGCGACAGCAGAGGGTCCTACAAGTACGATGTAGGGTCGTGGGGCAGATATTCACTCACATGGGTCGCGAATAACTATTTTTTCGTATCGAAATTGTGAAATATCCACCCCTCGACGATATTACCCGACAGCAGAGGGTCCTACAAGTACGATGTAGGATCGTGGGGCAGATATTCACTCACATGGGTCGCGATACATTATTTTTTCGTACCGAAATTGTGAAATATCTGCCCCTCGACGATATTACGCGACAGCAGAGGGTCCTACAAGTACGATGTAGGATTGTGGGGCAGATATTCACTCACATGGGTCGCGATTCATTATTTTTTCGTACCGAAATTGTGAAATATCCACCCCTCGACGATATTACGCGACAGCAGAGGGTCCTACAAGTACGATGTAGGATCGTGGGGCAGATATTCCCTCACATGGGTCGCGAGTAACTATTTTTCCGTACCGAAATTTTGAAATATCCACACCTAGACGATATTGCGCGACAGCAGAGGGTCCTACACTGAGAAAAAATTATGGTTAGGCCAACCATTTTTCAACTATAAAAACATGTACCTAACCGGCCGAAAACAATTTATGGTACACGTAACTCATTAAAAAATAGTAGTTGAAACAAAAATTTATGGTTAAGACTACAACTTGCACAGCTATTTGGACAATTTGCGTAACTATACTTGCACCTAATAAGGGGAACCATACAGCTAGCAACCAAAAACAAAGTTATTTGAACCACATTACAATAGTCGTAGCTACTAGAAGATTCGAACTATTTAGACAGTACAACCACTTTTTAAAGTTGTAGTTACTCTGATTAATTGTAGCGGGGGCCTAATTTCATGGTCATAACATTTTATTTTATTGCTTACGATCATGAATTTTCGTGTCTAAAATAAAAAAATAATTGTATTATGTTTTTTTCATTACTATTCACTCGGAATTCACCCATTTTCAACGCCGCTACGCATTTTTAGTTTAGAAAAAACCGCACATTTTTCACCGGGATTCGATCCGGGACCCTATCGCTCGCTCGCATTACTAGTCGCACGCCCTACCTACTACGCCAAACTATCTATCCTACCTACTACGCCAAACTATCTACGCCAAACTATCTATTGGAAATTGTCATACGTTTTTCTGACTTATTCTCGGAGTTATTCCGGAACTTCTCTTATTGGTGGTTGTACGCTCTAGTGCAAAACTATTTGAAAAACTTTTTGATTAGAGGACAAGGTTACCGTAGGATAATCTTCTGGATATATCTTATCTGCGGGTGAGGAAAACTGGACCCTCAGTACCTTGAACTATGAGTAGTTCTGTGATAACGTAGAGGGACTGTTGGCACAACCATAGTTTTTAATTGAATGAGTTGACATTAGATTATGGAAAGTGTAACTAGATGTTTTAATAGTTATAACTTTTGTCATTTTTGTGATAACTTTAGGGTATTGATGGCGGACCCAGGTAACACAACATTCGCCTTGACTTATACTAGGCCGTGAATTGAGTGAAAGACGCCTAAAAGTCAACAAATTTTTCTTGACTTATATCGAGCCGTTTGCGGACTAATAGTCGACGAATTGCGGACTATTAGTGCGCAAACGGCTCGATATAACTCAAGAAAAATTTGTTGACTTTTAGGCGTCTTTCAGTCAATTCACGGCCTAGTGTAAGTCAAGGCGAATGTTATGTTACCTGGGGTAACTACAGTGTTCATGGTATGAGTTACCTAATTTAAATCATAAGAGAAGCCTAATATTTGGGTGGTCCCAACCAGTCTTACGTTTGTGATGACGTAAGCGGACTCTTCACACAACTATTGTGCTCGTGGTAAGAGTTAACACTGCAATATGGAAAGGATAACTGAATCTTCGGTACTCTCAACTACTGGCGCTGTTGTAATAACTAAATACGAATTTTAACATGACTATATTGTTTTAGTAGTTTATTTTACAATAATTATAGTTGAGAGTACTTTAAATTTAGGTGTTCTCTACCAACACATCCATGTGTTGATCTTACAATCGTTTGTTGATCTTACAATCGTTACATAGTACGGCAAACCATTTTTTAGTAACCATCACCATAAAAGCGGATGGCCTGTACTATACAATTTAGACTATGTGAAAATAGTACGCACAACCAAATCTTTTTTCACAGTGTAGACTGCAGAAATGGACAATCTACGAAAACTATTTGTCATCTTGCTTCTGTCGATAAACGTCCTATCCCTCGCCTCTGGGGTCAATACAACCGAAGGGGTTCATAATTCGAGCCAAGTTCTTCCACCGAATGAGACGTGGTCTGGAGATGAGGGAATTCTGGGACTACATTGCGATTCTGGAGCTTGCGTTTACTCCTCTGCTGCCCGCCAGGAGAAGTTCAGTTGACCGGAAGCTGTGTGGATGATAACGCGACTTCTGAGCTGACGTACATTAAATACGAGCTTGGAAAAGACGTTCGATTGGTAATCGCCGACCCGTGCGCTTTTAACTGGATGACAACGTCGATTTTGAAGGATTTCCTCATCTCGCCAAATGGGACGATCCATGCTTCAGACTTTGAGGATCAAGGATCACAATTCTGTCTCTTCCCGGGGAATAAATCGGCTTCTTATATGGCTAAGTCATGTAGACCGTGGATAAAGAGAGTCTACCGGCAAATATCTATCTTGATCTTCGCCATATTTGTGATGCTATCGATCATCGTCGTCTACAGCGTCATACCGGAGCTGGGAAATGTGCATGGGATCGTATTCCGCGCGTATTTGGCTACCTACATCACTGCCCATCTATGTGCGATAGCGCAACAGCTATCATCCGGATCGAGCAGCTACGACCAGTTGTTCACATTCTTCGGTAACGCAACGATTTCGATCGTACAATTTCCTAATTCCTCCTGAAAAGCCGTTCACGTCATAAATACACGTAAACAGCATCGTTAATAGTGTGTTTTCAGCCTTCAGCGTCCGTTACTTCGGCTGTTGTTGCGCCCTCTGGCTGACCGTGATGAGCTTCAATATCTGGCGATCGCTTCGGTGAGTGGGCAATCGATGTCGTAAGCAGCAGAGTGCAGGTAACAACCTTGAACGATCTGATAACGAAAGAAAAAACGTTGATCTCGGTTCAGCAATCTCCGATCCATCGAGAGCCACAGCAGGAAACAAGGCAGAAGGAGACTCTTCTGGCACGCGATCTACGTTTTCGCGACACCCGCCGTTCTGATCATGATTTCCGCAATTGTGATTTGCTACGTGCCACGTTTCCACGTCTATTCACTTGGTCAGTTGTATCTTTTTTACTAGCTTAAGCACAATAATCACATACTTGGGTTAATTCACAGACAAGAATCTGATACTGTGGTCTTGTTCCGGATTACTGGTTACGGCCGTGATGTGCAACGTGTTCTTCCACATCTCGACGGCACTCAGTGTCAGGTAGTACGGAAAGGACTCGGCTGGTGAGCTGAGTCAAGGCGTGAACAAACTACACGAGGTGCAGGAAAAATGGTAAGGAAGAACTCTGGATGATTAGGTCCTCGATACAATCTCCTTCGATTATTTCAGGTTCACCTTGAACTTGAAGCTGTTCGTGATAACCGGATGTCACATTCTGATGTGGGTAATTTGGGAACTTTGGCCCACCACCTTCTTCACGAGCCTGCTGTTTGTATTTGAAGGATGTAGAAGCATTCTGTTGTTCGTTATCTTCGTTTGGAATAGCACTAACGTCAAACGGTCACTTCGCAAACGATTCAGCGACGGTTTGATCAAACTAGTTAGACCCTAGCGTGACCGAATTATATTTTATAAAAGTGTTTCTTGTTTCTTTGGCAAATAGGAAATAAAAAATGACAAAAATCCAGTGAGAATAGATAAGCGCTAAATAATGAGAATTGATTTCATTTCAATCATTTTCTATACATTATACATATCTATACATATCTATACATTATAAAAAACGTGGCTCAAATTGCCACTGGAATTTGATTATCACTAAACCATTAGTCTTACTGTATTATGACGGACGGTGATACAAAAATTTCAAGTATCCTGGTTCTTAGCCTGCTCCGGGTTGTACCTCCCATCCATTGCCAAGGCGACGACTAGATCTTGAATGAGCTTTTGATTTTGATTGCAAATTCTCTTCAGGTCAATGATTTCCTCTTTGAACTGTTCGACTCCTTTCTCTACGGTACCTCCACGTGCTTCTTCACAATCTCCGATATCGTCCTCGTCGTCCTCGATGGGAACGCCGCGACGGATCGTCGAATAGGCGTCGCTGTTCAGGTAAGTGTAGGTTGTGCTGCAGCTCTTCTTCCGGCAGAGGTTATCCGAGATCGAAACGGACCTACGTTCCCTGGCGATCTTGTGAGCGGCTGCCAGGACGTCGGGGGGAAGCCTCTTCTCCCTCGGATTCAGCGGGCGAACGGTGAGAACGACCCTCATCGATGAGGGTAGCACCAGCGCCGACCATCGCAGCATCTTTATGAGCCGACGGGGAAGGAGCCCGACGAAAAGGGCGGTCTCCACCTCGCAAATCAATTTCGTCTGACGTACGAGTTTCGCGAGGCCAGCTGTCTTCTGAAGGCCCTTGATGTCGTGGACCGCGATACCGACGAGAAGGTTCATCAGAACTATCGTGACGAACAGGAGAAACAGGAGGAAGCATAGCTGGGCTGAAATCTGGAGGAAGATCCACGAGGTGTCCGTCGAACCGGAAGGGAGCTGGTCGTCCTCTGTGAGGAACAACTCGTCGAAATTCACCTCGCCTGTCATCATAACGAATACTTTTATCAACCCGGTGTGGAGACTGCTGAACGCCTTCGATGTGGGAAACATGACGCAGAAGCTCGCCGTGAACCCGAATAGCAGACAAGCGTAGGCGAGGAGAAGCTTGAAGACCTGAGCCTGGATGCTCGTGAACATCGCGACGTAGGCGCCGAACATCGGTAGCTGTCCGATCATCAGCATCAGGTTTCCCCAGGCGAAGAGGATCGCGTAGGCGCCGATGTGGTTCTGCCAGGCGTGGGTCATCCTGACGTTCACATAGGATATCGCAAACACGCTGAAGACCACGCACCACTCGACCAAGTTGTCGACCTGGGTGAAGAACTGTCTGGCCGTGCCGTAGGTCGATATCCCGGCTATTTTCCTCAGGGCTTCGAGGAACGTGAGGATTATGAGGGCGTACCACACTATGTTCCTGATCACCGGATGATCGTTGAGGAACACGTCGACCGTGGTCTCGTTGTAGCACGAGGAATTATTCGCGGTGTGGTTTCCGTTCTCGGGCTGCTTCTGCGACGTCTCATTGACGCAGACGTGAGCCAAGGCGGTCATCACCCAGGCGGTAAGGACAAGGACGTACGAGAGGTAGAAGAGGAGTCTGGCCACGTAGTACTTCCTGATCTTCTGCCATTTGAGATGGAGGAACGACTGGCACAGGGGGTGTTCGAGTATCTCCTTGTACCCCTCGGTGATGAAGGTCTCCAGGTATCCGATCTCGCCCTGCTGTCTGTGCTGAAGGAGCGGGTGGAAGTCGATCCTGAGCTCTACCTCTCCAGTCGCAGATCCGTGCTGACGCAGAGCTATCGAGTTGTCCAGACGGTGTTTGAACATGTTCAGAGAGGTCGGCGTTTTCCTCAGGATGATGGAGAGCGCGGTGGTCCCGCCCTTGGTCTTCGCGCTCAGATCGGCGCCCCGTTGGATCAGGATGTCGACGCACTGCGAGAGCTCGTTCAGCGCGGCGACGTGGAGCGGCGTGTAGCCGTACTTGTCCGCCTTGTTAACGTTCGACTTCCACTCCACCAGCAGTTCGAACACGTCGTAGGTTAGAGTCGACCTCCCCAAGGCCACGTGGAGCGGGGTCCTCCCGTCGTTGTCCTCGGCGTTGGGGTCGCTTCCGGCTTTGAGCAGGACCTCGACGCTCTCCGGCGAGTGTGCTCGCGCCGCTAGATGGAGGGCCGTGTGCGCCCTCCGGTTCTTCAGGTCCGGGTTCGCCCCATGCTCCAACAAGAGCTGGAGGGCCTCGGAGCAGCCGGCCTCGGCCGCCAGGTGGAGTGCTGTGTCGCCCTTCCTCGTGGTAGCGTCGACGTCGCACCCGGCTTTCAACAGCTCTACGAGACCCCCCTGGTGGTTCCGGTCGCTGAGGTAGTGGATGGGGGCGTGTCCCGAGTGGTCGAGGCTGTCCAGCAGCGGATTCCCGGGGGCGAGGAGCCTTAGGACGTCGTGAGAGTTGCTCCTGGCGGCTGCGTGGAGGACGGAGTCGTCGCAGATTGGGTTGTCCTGGGCCACGCCGTCCGCGATGAAGAATTGGGCGACGTCGAACGAGTTCCCGAAGGCAGCGCACTGGAAGGGCGTGTAAACCTTGCTCGCGTTGACGTTTGCTCCGTTTTTGAGGAGGAACCGAACGCCCTCGACGGAGTTGCTGAAGGCGCAGAGGTGGAGAGGGCTCATTCCCTGCTGAGGTTCGGAGTGGTTCAGGTCGGCCCTGGCCTCGATAAACCCGGGCAGAAGATCGGCGCGGCCTAAGAAGCTGGCGTAGAGCATCAGCGCGTTGACTTCGTCGGGTCTGCAAGCCTCCAGGACCTTGGCGACGCTCCCAGCGTCGATTCGACCCTGTTCCAGGTCCTCGAGGAGCTGCAGCTTCCCTCCCACCCCGCGAAAGTGGTCGACGATCAGATTCTTCATGGTCACTCTACAGATGCTGACCGCGCAGGTTCCTCCGAGGTCCAGCGAGCTCTCGCTAATCGCCAGGGAGTACAATTGCGGTTCCTCCACGGGCGGCGGAGTCCCGTACTCCATGTAACGGTCCTCCTGCCCCCATCCGTCCTCCACTTCCGGTATTTCGGAGGCCGCCTCTCTTCCGCCCGCCATCCATCGCGTCATCAGCAGCGACGAGGTGGTTCTGTACTTGGGGTTCTTCACCATCGGGATCGTAACCACCTGGAGACTCGATGTCCGCTCTAACTGCACCCGCTTCTTCGCCGGCGGCAGCATCGGAGGTCCGGGCTGCTTCTCGCCGGCTCCCATGACCCTCTTCGCCCCGTCACCGATCGGGATCCTGGAAAATAAACGCAGTGTTCTACGATTTGATCTGTACACCATCTGGTGGGAGAAATCGAAGCTACACTCGAGTACGTGGCTCATATCTTACTTTGAAATGAAGATTTAATTAATTCTAGAAGATAAAATCGAGTTTTATTTTGACAATCATCGACACTGGAGTGGCAAGCTGTTATTCTCAGTTTATTTTTCCGTCTACGACCTTCCCAAGACACACCGTTCTCGCAGGTTATACATAATACTCGGCGCGAGACTCTACCAAGTCCCTTGATACCCCTGCAAGGAGTCGACCCGGTCGACAGAGACGAGACTAAAATGCCGGTTGCATACGCTCAGGCGTCTCCATGGGGCTCATCAACCGAATATAACAGTCTTTCAGCTTGCATCAAGTCACGGTTTAGAACAGTATGACGATTACACAAGGCTTGAAAATTATTGGTTTGTCAATTGCCAAAGGCTAGACTAGAGACTAAATACTTTGCAGGAGACACACGAGGCAGATGGCAATGGGACCGGTTTTGACACCGAGCAAAAACACAAACTGTATGACGTTTTTAATGACGAATTCAAACACTTGCACAATTATAATCAGTACTTTGAACTCTGGATCGAGCAGAGAGACGCGACAGCGTCTTTCGTCGGTCGTGAATCATTACTAACTGTCGTACAGCTAACAATAAGCGTGGTTATAGAGTTTGTTACTTGAATGACCGCTTCCGCAGTAAGTAGCCACAGGGTTATACGACATATCTCTCACTATCAGTGTCAACCGTATAGCGTAGAACGTGAGGTGTTTTTTTAAATCCAGTCTTCTCGATCCGTTCTCTCGGTAATCGACAATAAAACTCGAGATCGAAACTGTAATGTGAGCATAAACGCCCGCGGCCGATTGCGGTCAGGGCCCTTATTCTGATTTTCTTTTCACCTGTGACAACGGTGATAAACGTCGTTTGGACCAATGAGAGAGAGGCTTTAGACGGAAAGTCTGCTTTATCACGCGTGATACAAAATCAGAATAAGGCCCCAGGTGAAATTCCCTCGCAGTTTACTCTTCTATTTGCATCGACGCGTATCGCTCGGATTCCGGTTTGCCCACTATTTAAGTATAACGCACCGCGGTGATAGTTGTGATTCGATTTTAAAAGGACTCAACTTCTGTTACTGCACTCTGGAAAGACAAACTCTATGACCCTCATTGAGTCCATAGAGACTCAGAATCTGTTCGTTATTTCACTCGCGCCTCGGGCACTGGTTTTCTATTTTTCTATTCTATTTTTCCATTTATGTTTTCGAATCCGCGTCCGTCTCCTGACCAACGAATGAATTTCAAGTATTCATTTAACTCTCATCATCCAGGATCAAATCACGCAATATCGTGACGTCATAAATATTTAATTATCATTGCAAACCTGCAGATTCGTAACATATAAATCGTTAATCTGGTATTAATAGTATGAGGTAATCGAGTTTCGCGATCGAATGACGTCAAACTCTTCCACGTTTATAGTAGACAGATTTTTAAAAACGTTTTTGAAGCGACGGATACTTTTCCTCTTGAATCAATTAGACACCTCGTGAATAAGAAGCTAAGAGGCATAGAGATAAACGATTCGTCATGCTAACGGGATAACAAAGCGGCCCGAGAGGTCTTCGTTCAAGAATGTAGCGGATTTCATGAATCATTGAGGCACAGACCTAACAGGCCTTTCTCTCCTCTCGACTCTGAGGCCTAATTCTGCCAGTGTATAAAGTTGGAACGAGTTCCGATCAAAGTCTGTATCCCAGTTGTTGTCTTACCGTCACTCGGCTGTGGTATGGGATAGTTTGTTTGGAAACAGAGTCTTGAGATTTGAATTATCGCGTCATCACGAGGAATGGCAGGTTTGATTGTAATTGGGTTCGCATGGTGACTTACCGAAGTTGGATGTTATACTGCTGCGTAGACGCTATCGCACCGGCTGACGTAGAAATTGTAGAGTCTGAATTTTGTCAGTTTCGTGATTACCTACTCACCGGTAGAACCACCACTACTCTTCGACAGCGACAGTGGCTACATCGCGAGCTGACAATAATGTCGCTCTTTTCTTCTTCTTCTTCTTTTGTCGACAGTTACTAGCGACGCACCGCTTGACTATGAATTCATTGCACAAGAGACGTGATAATGTGGAAATTGCGATTGATGCAACAGACGCAATTCTCATTCTCGTCGCAGTCTTGATTCGTCACATGGAAGAAAAAAAACCCAGTGAATCCTCACTCGACGAAGATTTCGATTGGAATCTGCAGTTTTCTGTGGGATTATTCTCATTTTTCTTAAACTTTTCATTTCCGGAACCGCACGGTAATTAACGGAGCAATTAAATCCTTTCAAATGGTAGGCGCAAAACAATTCACGCTTTTACTTGTAACTCGTCGGTTACTGAATTAATGACAAGGCACGGATCTTTTATAAATACGAACAAACAAAATTAGCTACTATGATTCATATATAGGCACTGGAGTGAAACGAACGATGAAATGACGATTTAATAACGAAACCCAAAAGTTTTACAGGTTCATTAAAAATGTATGCATTGAAAATGACAGTTGCAGCGATTCGACTTATTCTTGTATGCACTTCCTTGTTTTTCAGGTAACGGCAATGAGTGCAGTCTATTCAGCTGCGTGGACACAACATGATTGCGTAAGGAGCTGACATCCGAATCTGAATTATTCAAAATATTGCTCATAAGTCTGATGTCAGACTGCGTAGAATTATTACCATGTGAAGATTCCGTATTGTGTCCGTGTGAAGACTCCAATTTTGGCACGCAAAGCCCACGCTACTACAGTAGGGAACGGATACATCAGGTGTTGAATGCTTTCGGATCCTATAGTAAACTGCAATGGAACCATTGCATTACCATTACCATACATTCATACTTGATTAGGCTGGTATTTATTGATATTTCTTGCGATATGAGGTGCGAATTCAACAGAAATAATGACGGAGTAAAGGATAAAAAAAAAATCTTGTAAATCTGTGTAGAAATGAATAATGATAAATTTTAGAATGAATCGTATCCTAATTCCTTCCATAATTTTTGTTGTTCTACCATATGATTCATCGGGTGATTTACTAGGTGACTTTTTGCCTCATTCGTTACATAATATTTTTCCGTAGGGTAGGATTTGCATCAATTTGAAAAACAAATCCATGTTATTCATATACAATTTGAAATTGTTATCTGAATTTCATATTTTCCGTACAATTATTGAATAGTAATAACGCCCTTATCGGATAGGAACGTGTTCTAATGAAACTTATTATTATGCATCCCAATTTAGTCATATTTGACAGGAAAAAAACAGCAACAGGGAAAAAAGTCGACTGCAGGAACCACATTTATTTCCAACTGTATTGAGTGATGTGTGAATCAGTTTTACACTTCCCTGCAATTACTCATTCATTTCTATTTTTGTATATTTTATGTCTATGATTGATTACTTCTATCCTCTGACGAATAATCGAAGAACTGAATAGAAGATCGTCAATTTTTTTATACAATTAACTGTTCAGACTCTTTCGGACTTGACGCTTCAATTCTGTAATTTGAAAAAAGCGGTCGAGCGCCTGTCGTCGGGCAGCCAGCGTCGCATGGGAGGCTCGCGGGTTGTCTACCGACTTCCTAACCTATAAACTTCGCGTTTGAATTTGACGTTTCTTTGCTCATTCAAAAGTATTCAAAACACGACTCCCTCTGATCTCATCGCAATGTATCATGATAACGTGATAAAAAAGATACCCGGGGCAATCCCACCTCCTCAGAAGCGGGAAAATCAAGGATACATAGAAGATTTATCATCCAAACAAATATTCGAGCTCAAAGAACTCCTGGAGCGACAGAACAATTTGCTAAACAATAAGTAGGCTGCGAAACATGACCCATAACCTCAATTTTTTTTAATTTAAATTTACCGCAAGGAAAATAATTGCGTGAGAAATACTTCTGAAAAAATTCTTTTTTCGTTTTTTATTCATTTATCCTTTCGCTAATTTAAATGTGTTTTTTCGATTGAATTATCAAAAACTAACCTCAAAAATAATTTTATTTCGATTTCTAACCTCATTCAATATCGATAACAAATCTCCCGCGCTGTTTATTAATTTTCGAAACTCTGAAATTCGTTTAATCAAAGATTCTTATTCGCAGAAGATTCGTCGCTAAGCTGCCCGACAGAGGGGAGAAGATAATAAAATTTCGAGACAAGATAATCAAGGAACTAGACGCCAAAAATGAGATCGAAAGGGCCGCCAATCTCCTATCGAGACTCAACATCGCTTCCGAAGGAAAAGCGGCGATGAACGAGCTCGAATGGACTGGGAAATACTCTGAGAAACCCGCAACAGAAAAGATCGTGGAGTTGGATAGCGACGACGATGAGGATCCCCTCAAGATACTGGCTCAGGTTCGTCCGCTGCTCGCTGCGATCTTTTATAACAAGGAAAAAACTGATATTCTGACTTTCATGCAGCCAACGGGGACCGGGGTTCACAAGAAAAAGGTGATCATCCTCCCACCCGAGGAGAGCCTGATAAGACCGGAGGACCTGGAGGACGTCGAGGACTCTGGGAACTCGGACGAGCACGTAAAGTACATCGTCGACATGGTCGAGAAGAAAAAGATCGAGGAGAAGCGGGGATCCTTTAAGCCGTATCAAACGACCAAAACAAACGTTCACGACCCTCGGAAGGAATTGGAGAGGAAGAGGGACAAGCATTGGGAAGTTACGGCGGCTACGCCGCCCCCTTCGATCCATGGAACCGTTAAGGCATTGACGATCCAGGAGTCTTTGATCCTGCAGAAGGAACAGGCGGAGAAGCTTCAGGTGCCGGATCTAGCGGCTGTTGATCCTGACAATTCTTTATTCTCTGTTTCTGTTTCTGTTTTCAGGGAATTCAGACAAAGAACGCGATCATGAGACTGGCGGAGCACCTCGGACCACAGACGGGGAGTAAAGTTCCGAATATCGCTGGTACCTTCCGTACCGCGGTACCTGAGGACTCGAATTCATCGGGTTCGGAGGCGGAGGCTGAGGATGAGGAGAACGAAGTGCATGACGATGACGATATAGACAAGGGTGGAACGGTCGTTTTCACTGTTGATACTATAGAGACTTGATTCAACTAGTTTATACTATTTAATTGTAATTATAGGACTTAATAAAACTGATATATTTTTACCTAATTCCGGACGGCTACCAAAATTCTTTCTTCCTTATCCAAAGAAGCATCAATAATTGAGATTTAAACATTTTATTCGAGATTCGTTAGACTGTAAATTCGCCTATAGTTTCAATGTTTTCACTATTATTCAATATTGTATTTAAAAAAAGGTAATAGGTACTTTCCCATTAGGAATAAAAGTAGTTAAATTTAGGGACAAAATTTGCATTATTCTGAATTTTTGAAGTCTTAATCCAAACAAGCATCGGTAAAACTTGCCTATATCTATAATATAGCATTAAAAAAAAAAGAAAAGAAAACTACTTATAAATACGAATTCAATAATCGAAGCAGTTGAATTTACAAAGGATTTGACAAAATTTTGAATTTCCGAGTTCCCAATACGCAGTTTCGTAGTTCGATGCAGAGAATTTGAGGAAAAACTGTGGACTGTGGATAAGATTGATAGATATTAGAACAATATTGAATTTTGGACAATTCTTTATTGTATCTTTATATAACACAGCGATTAGTTGTAGCCAAAGCTGTTGATGATCTTAGTGTAAGGTGCCGTGTTCTTTACGACAGCCTCTCCCGCCTGCTGCGTAAGTTTCTGTAAAAAAAAGTAGCAAAAACATCGTTTAAACACAAACACAATACGGTAACGAGAAATAAAAATAATGTCTGTCTTTTATATTCTCAGCTTAAAATTGTCATCAATACGGCGAACGTTAAGTCGCAAATTACCATTACCATCATCGAAGAATATCCCTATTAAAGATAAACGATCATTAGAAATAGAGAAAAATCGTCACCTTCAGCTTATCTCTCTTCTGGACTTGGACGATTGACCTGACACGCCTCTTGTTCTCCAAAGTGCGCACGACCGCCTTGTACTTCCATCCTACCTCGTGAGACAGACGTCCGACGTGGCAGTACTGTAAAAACGATAATTAATTCGGTGAGTAAAGTTCTGAGAAAGCTGCTGGCGGAGGTGAAGAAGATCCAAGAACTCAGAGCAATAAAACTTCAACAGTCTGTTTCTTTCAGTCGCAAATTACCAAAAACCATCACGGTATCTAAATCTATGGGTAAAAACGAGGTAGATAATCGAAAATCTTCACCTTTCTGCCAGGCTTCAGGCACATGACTCTCATGGCTCCTGGAACGACGACGCGTTTCCTGCGATCGTAGGGAGGAGGGCATCCCTCGTAGACCTTGAGTCTCCTAAGAGCGTCCTTGCCTCTCTGTGTTTTGTGCGGCACCATTCCTGGGGGGAGAATAAAGCAAACATCTCCGGGTTATCGTAGATCGGGTATCGAGACCGATCGCGACTCGCAGTACGCAGACTCTCATAGTATTAATACTGTTTCATAACACTTTCAAATAATGTAGGTAAGTTGATGGATAATCATCGAGCGGAGCTTCGAACGAACGAACCGAGCGGCGGATCGATTCTTCACTCACCACGCACAGTCTTCCAGAGGATTTTGCTGGGGGCTCGGAAGTGGAACGGCCCGCGTGCAGGGTTGATGTTACACCTCTTGCGGAGGAAAGACATGAACTTCAGTTTGTTTCTGCGAACGGTAATAAAGAGCATAAATCGGGTACCGAGGCGGGTCGGAGGTCGTCGAGGGGATCGCGGTGCTCATTTAGTGGGTTATTTTCATATCACATCAAATAATGTAGGTAAGAACGTTGATAATCATGTCGCAGAGGCGGAAAACGGCGAGGCGAACAGCCGCCGATATTTACCTGAAGAAGTTACCGGAAATGTTGAGCTGCTCGGCGCGAACAACGATAACCTTGTTCCCTTGCAGAGTTGTTTTGGCGATTATCGCGGCCAGACGGCCGAGAAGGTGGCCGCGGCCGTCTATCAGTATCGGCTGTGGAGGAGAAAATCATAGGTTAAACACGATCGCGGCAACCATATCGACGTTCTCGAACTAATAAAGGGAAGCCACACGTGTCGTAGCGTCATTGTCAGTTTTGTGGTTAGGACCCCAAAACCCCAGAATATTGAATAAAGAATGTCGACAATGGGATGAAATAGGTTATTTATTGAGGAAATATCGAGTTCTGTGGAGGATCGCGGGGTACGCTTCGCAGGCCGCACGTGTGGCGATAGCCAAACACAAACGGTCCTCGAGTTTGTCGGTTGTAATATGATAATTTCGGTGGAATAAGCGGGTTTCAATCGTTGTTTGACGATCGTGGGGCGGCGAGGAGGCACTTTTTTATATTTTTAGTCTCTATTTATCACTTTTAAGTTGTAAATTGTCGCCACAAACCTTTTCACTGAAGCCAGTCATTTTGATACCCGACCGGAAAAGGGTCTACAGAAGTGAAAGGAAACCAGAGATCCCGGAAACCGCCATTACGTGGACGGTGCGAAGAGAGGCGGGACGCCACCAGGTGGCGATAATGACGCGCGGCTGCGCTCACACCGAAGACATATTTGAATTCGAATAAACACGCTGCCCTCCTTGTGGAGACTAAAATTAGGAATTATAAGGGAATTTTGGGTTCAAAAGAATCGAAATGAGCCTCGAAATACTTATATGAGTTTATTAAACACGAAATATAGGCGATAATCGATTCCTCTCAATTTTATACTTTAGACGATCGAATTATTTACATAAACGATATTGAATATTGATATCGATTAGTTATCTGGAAGTTGAAAATCTTTTTAAAAAACTACTCGATATGAATCAATATTATAATATATTAAAAAATCATTGTATTGTACAAAACGTTCATTCAACATTTTTTTAAAACGTAATTAGTAGTTTTTCAAGTAAACAAAATTACTAGACTGGTGATTATCAAAAATTCAAATGATTTCATGAAATAATAGGTAAAATAGTTAATAATAAACTAATTAAATAAATAATAATAATTATTATTGGATTTTTCGAGGTATCGGCACATGCTGCCACCAAGTGGCGGAGTCTGAAGCTCCGTTGAAAGAGTGAAGCTGTAGATGTAGAAGTCTCTTCCAAGAATATTAAAAATTAATAATTATCAACAAAATTATTTCCAGTTTTGATAATTAATGGACTTTACAATTTACAAAAAAAAAAAAAAAACACACACACACAAAACTATTTAATTGTCATATTTTATTCATTGTCAGTTCGATTGTTTTTTTATTCATGCAAAAAAAAAAATTACTTGAAAAAAAATCACGAATTTGTGTGAACGTGATATAAAGCAGAGAAAAAAAAGAGTAAAGTAAATATGAAGTTTTATACTGCAGAATAATTCTCAACCAGACAGTTGAACGAAACTTTTTGCATCATATGTATATTATTCGTCCTCATACCACACTCGTATCACCAGAAACCGGAAGTTGAGATAAGCAACCGCAGTTTGTCCTTATTCTGCTATTTAATTTTTTTTTCTTTATTCGCGGTAATGAACGTAACGATTGTGTTTTGTGTCATAATTATTACGACACTGTATATTCCTGACAAACGATTCTATGTAATAATGATATACAATATTATACAGTGACTGTTATGAGACTGAAATTATTAATTAACAATTAACAACCTATGGAATTAAAAAAAAATTATGTAAGTCTTATCAGACGAATTTTTCCAGTAGATTTGTATTATCTTTGATCAAATGGAGTTAATAATCGTAATAAAGAATATGTATTTATAACATCAGATCGGGTATAAATTTTGATACATTATCTTCATCGATAGTTTATTACAGGTACAAGTATGCGGGCGTAAAAGGGAATTGAAATAGTGTATCGTGACGTTAAAAATTTCTAAAGATTTATTGTCCCGATGGAATATTGTTATCTTTGTCTATAGCTACCGTGTGTTAGCATATTTCGCGGCAATCTTCTACCAAGACATTTTTTCCTGTATATTATATCAGATTACGTAACACGACGTTAGTTATAAGAAAGATCTTTTATTTCCCGTTCAAACAATTAAACGGGAAAATTTATGTTCATCAATTATTGCATGAATTAAACTGTAGAACTGAACTGAAAAAAGAACGTCTATCGAACACTCGCACGTCGATTGATATCGTTATCAGTGAATTCAGCTGACAACAGATGACAACATAATTTCGTTCTATCATAGCTCGGATCAGAGGCTCTCTGGTGTAAATATCAAATGGGTCTCGCACACGTTCTGAGAAATAGGTATACCGAACACACAATTGACTATTAAGGAGGGGCTTCACCGATAAACGCAACTACAAGAAGTATCGATCACAAATAGTTGGTGATTTTTTTCTGAATGCGGTTCTGTACGCTGAGCATGAACACCAAATTTCATTGACGAATATTGAAAATTGTAGGAGTTATCGATTTTTGTACCTCCAGCTGTAAAGTAGAGTAACTCTCACAATTTTGAATGCTTCTTCATTAAATTTGGGGTTCAGACTCGGTTCACCATCCTGAACGATCGAACGTGTCAGATTTTTTATATCTAATTTTTTGCTGAATTCGTCAAGCTTGAAATACCTTTTCTATGCTGACTCTGTCAAGAATTCGAAGCTAGTTGAACCCGCAAATGAATCAAAAAGTCCCTCTATGCTCTCGTGCCACTCAAATAACTAGTTTCGTCTTCGACATCAACATTTCAAAGTTCAATAACGTCTAAAATTTTTAATATTTTCGGCTGAAATTTGTTCTGCACGCTCAGTTTACTGTCCCGAACAATCAACCGTGGCAGATTTTTTATATCTCACTTTGGGCCGCGTACGGAAATTCGTCGAGGTTCAAATCTAGTTTTCCCGCCTTGGCCTGTACGACATGTTTTTAGGAACACGAAACAGCATTCAGAAAAAAGAATAGCTAAATTCAGTCTAAGTAGATAAAACTGTTGACAGTGTCTGAACAGTAGATCAGATTCAACAGCTCCTTAATTAACGATGAATGGTTTTTTTTTTCAAGTTTTCATCTAATTTTGATAAACACAGTCTCCGTCGTCACCGTGTCTCGCTCACTCCGTCCGCAGCTTGCTTCAAACGTCAAGGCGACCTTGGGACGTGGCTAGATAATATTTTTTCAGCAATTAGGCTTGCCTCACGTTCGGGACCTGGTTCTTCCGGTGTAATTCTACCGTCCATCTGGCAGCTGCGGTTCCTTTTACGACAAACGAGATTGAATCGCCCGCTGATAATTATTTGAGAAAGTGGTTTCTGCGATTGTCATTTATTATTCCGGAACACCCCGTATGTACGAGTACAGGATGTACATACATCGGCATTAACAATCAGCTCAGCCATACCGCGAGGCACTCACGTGACTTACGTGGTTCTCTGGCCGGTGCTTAAGCTCGTATTACACGGTAAATTATTCGGATTCCATTCGATCCTACGACGTGTGGTAGACTGTTAAAAATATATTTAAATTCCTTATACAAACAGGAATGAAATTTACAAATCCTGGTGGTTCGAATGAAATTGATATAAAACATCTTGAAAATTCATATTTGTGTCTTAACATTGAAGAAACATACCAAGTTTTCAATCACTAAGTATATCTCAGTATTGATACGGTTCTATTAAATTTATGAAACTTTTTTCGAGATTCGAAACATACTATGATTCTTTTTTAGATTTCAGTGACAAAGCGGTGTTTCAGTCAATTATTAATAGTCCATCCAATTAAAAGCTTGAAATTGCCATTCTTTGGTTCATTCTGCAATATTTTATTATCCGATTCAGCAATTATTGCAGTGGGAACCCATTTTTGAATTTTCATATCATATGAGTATTCAGCCGAATTTTCGCAACATTCTGTATATGAAATTCAGTATAATCTTGGCTATGAAATTTTCGAATGATTTCGAATTCCCAAAACTGTTATATGAATATCGAAATATGAAAAAAGTTGAATTTTAATGTACAAAAAGTATGTTAATTGCTTCACATAAATTTTTATGAAACTTAATACAAAAATTTCCAACAGTGTAGGAGGTATTCTCGCAATCAGCATTTTTCGCGGTACGATAATCTCACACGTTACTCAGATTCTAGAAAATTCTGCCGCTTGAAATATTCCGACAAGCGATTCAATTTCACACTTGAAGCAATATCCTCGGTACAATCTTTGCGACTCTGGCGGTCACAGACTGTACCTACAATGTCGATTATAATAAGGATAAAAGAACCTGAGATAAAGATCGCGTCCTCCTTTTCTTCTTTTCTTTTTGTTTTCGACCGGCTCAACGATGACATCACTCCTCTAATTATTGCTATTCAAGTATACATCCTCCAAAATACCGTTGATCGTTACACGCACGTTATTCTCTCCGCACGATCGCGATCGGTACAATGAGCGGTAAGCCGGTGGCGAGTCTGAACGGCACCAGGGTGTGCTTCTTGGGCGACCTTGAGGCCTCCTTCGCGGACGTACCTCCGTGCTTCTCAACCTCGCGATATTATTTTTCGAAAAAGTATTACATGACAGCTTTTCTACCACACGTGCTTCTAATTCACTCTCGAACTGCGACTCGTTCCGCAAAATCGGCGATCGAAAAAAAACGCCTGTTTCCTTCCCCCGGTGCATAATACACTATTTTCAGGACTCGGAACGTGTCACCCCGGCGAGGTCGACGGTCCGGTTCGTCCTCGCCACCCAATATCGAATATACCCGTTTTTAAAACGAGTTTCAAGGCACCTCGGATCGGGTAAGGAGACTCGGGTCGTGCCCACCGCGGATAGAGTGGAAGCTGTTACCAAACGGAAGTTCTATGACCCATTTATACTCACACGATGGCTATTATCCTCGTCTCTTTGGGTCTGTGACGGTACGTCTCTCGTCGTTATCAGAGACAACCCCGTCCTTGTCCACTGGTCGAATGGACGAGTCTCGATACCCCGAAGATCCCAGAGGCAAAGAAGGCTTCAGGATTAATTATACGTTCGTACTGATATGGAGGTCGAATGGGTCCCATTTTTTGACGTCTAATAAGTCTTGTCCGAGTTAGAAACATTTTGAACCGATTCAGAGCTTTTTTTTTCAGTAGAATCAAAGTGTAGAAATAGATTTCCCGTGGCTTCGATCCCATGTTGCATTTAATTAACAATTCCAAATACATTTCCCGCGATTTCGAACGATTTCCTGTTTGCATAAGAAATTTCAAGATAAATGTATATCGAATTATTCCGTTTATTCAGGACGATAAAGATCCCAGTGTCCAGGTTGTGGCTGTCGATAACGAGACTCTGACCGTCCCGTCGATTCCATCGTACCCACAATTCGTATTTTGACAGTTGGATCGCGGTTCGGTGATTGGCGTTCGTCGTTCCAGTCACGTCACCTTCGACCGTTAAAAATCCTCCGTCCGGGGTCACGTGGTCTATAAAATTCAATACCGAATCCCGATTGGCCCGTCTGCCTCCCGCTCTTAGGACGGTAATCGAAACCGGGAGAGTAGGAAGCGCAGTCGTCGAAGCACGTAGCTGTCACCTTACCCGAGGCACAGTTCAGTTGCGACCGTTCAAGTTGAAGCGCGAGCTTGTTCAGGCAATACTTACTCAAGTGAATATTCAGGTTGTTCAATTATTTCTCTCGTGACAAATCGAACGATCGAAATGGCCACCAACAGGGCTACCAAATCCGGATTCGCCGCCGAGGCTCAACGCAAGGTACGAAACTGACCTCAGACTCTTTGCGATCCACCCTTATCACGTTTTACTGTACAAACAATCATCTTATTGTAGAAATACGTTATCGCAGTATTTCACAAAATTTCAGTTCTACGGCCTCGATCGTTGACTAATTTCAATTGAATTCGGTACTTTCGGCTGCTAGCTCCAGCTTCGTATATTCTAGGGGTAGCATTTCGAGGATATGTAGGTCAAGCGAGAGAGAAATCGTTATTTCGCAGATGGTCTGACTCAGTCAAGGTATGGACCAACTGCTTTTAGCCCCCCAGAAGGAGGCGGCTCTGGATCAAACGTCTGAATCGACCTTTGACTCTGCTGGATAAAATTATTAATCTCATTCGAGCCACTCAGAGGATTGATAAGTGTATTTTGAGTGTAGGAGAGATTATATAAAATTGTTTTGAAAACAGACTCTGAGGTATATCATCGCTTATTCTATGAACAATGATAATGATAACAGAGAGGAAACAATGAGAGGCAAGAGATGACCCAGTAATAGTAAACCGCAGGGTTAACAACGTATTATATTCGTTTACGTTATGCGGACTCGTTGACCATGAGACAATTCGTCAGTCATCAAATATCTAAAAGTATTCGGTTTTCATGACGATGTATTTTAAAAAATTGTCTCATTTCAGTTGAACTCGTAACTTTTGTCTGCTAGCTTATCAACCTGATAATGATTCATGTCGATATACTATATCAGAGGATCGTGGAACAGCTTAATTCCTCTACATTTTCGAGATTAGAAAACTGAAACGCTACAAATTTTATCATCACAAGGTACTAAATTAGTCTCAAACTGGGTTGAGATATCGAATGGGATCGGTTTCCTTATAAGTAGGTATAAGCTACAAGCATTTAATCTCGTCTACTTATATAGCAATCTAAAGTAGCTTGGTATGTGCGATTGATAGCGAAACTGAATCGCGGTCCGTTAGTCCGCTGTTCAATGAGAGAGAGAGAGAGAGAGAGAGAGAGAGAGAGAAAAAAAAGTATGTTTGAAACACTTGTACGTGTATAACGTAACAGTATCCATTCGGAGCATGACCTTATTTTTCTTATGTGCATGAAGCCAGACGAGACTCTCTAAAAGGCAAATTTCGCAATAAATCTATCAATTATTATGTTATTCTTAATTTAATCATTGTGATATTTTGATTTAAATTCGCTCTGATAATCATTCTCTGATTTTACGTATGATATACGAGAAAAAATAATTGGGCAGAACCTCGAACCTCGAAATTTCGGAATTTTAAGTAGCCGTTAAAGTGGGACGGTAATTAGTAGGTCTGTGTTATACTTACAGAACGCATTTGCTGATTAGATAGACTTCCGGTATTTCGGTGTTGAATTCTGCTGCCTATTGTTGTACAGTAGTTGGAAGCCATAAGCCTGCGGGCTGCGATATAATTTAAATTTGAGTTTTAATCTTTATATCGGGTGTAATAAACTCGTAATTACTCCAGACAGTATCGATCCGGAGGTTAATTATCGCTCTTTTTCTTTCCTCTTTTGGAAAAATAACGCGATATTCCCTCCAATCTGACGTGACATAATTGATAATTGTATTTAGCGGTTAACAATCCGCAGGGGCATCCGCTGGTCGGATGTAAAGACGGTCCCTGGACTTTGGTAGTCTGCATGCGAGACCGAGAGTTAACCATATAAGGCAGCTCTCGCGGAATATGAGTCACACCGATTTCTTACCTATTTCATATTCGTCACGTCCTCGTATTAATTACCGTTAACCAGACATCTGCCATTACTCACGCGTGATCAGACCGCGGTAGATTCAAAGTTTACAACGTCTCGGCTTCACCGATCAACGCGACTAAAAGAAGTATTGATCTGCACGAATAATCGCTGATTTTTTCTGAATGCGTTTTTGTACGCTAAGGGTAGTCACCAAATTTTATTGACGAATATTGAAAATTGTAGGAGTTACTCAATTTTATACCTCCACCAGCAGTAAAGTGAAATAACTCTCACAATTTTGAATGCTTCTTCATTAAATTTGGGGTTCAGACTCGGTTCACCATCCTGAACGATCGACCGTGTCAGATTTTTTATATCTAATTTTTTGCTGAATTCGTCAAGCTTGAAATACCTTTTCTATGCTGACTCTATCAAGAATTCGAAGCTAGTTGAACCCGCAAATGAATCAAAAAGTCCCTCTATACTCTCGTGCCACTCAAATAACTAGTTTCGTCTTCGACATCAAAATTTCAAAGTTCAATGACGTCTACAATTTTTAATATTTTCGGCTGAAATTTGTTCTGCACGCTCAGTTCACTGTCCCGAACGATCAACCGTGGCAGATTTTTTATATCTCACTTTGGGCCGCGTACGGAAATTCGTCGAGGTTCAAATCTAGTTTTCCTGCCTTGGGCTGTACGACATGTTTTCAGGAACAGAAGAAAGCATTCGGAAAAAAATGGCCACGAGAATCGACGAAATCGGTTAGCTCGACCGTTGGCACAGAACAGGAGCCCCTTTTCACCTATTCATATTCATATTTCTATTCTGTCCTTCCACGGATTCCTGTTTGTATTCATGTCCTGAAGTCTCTCGTTTCACGGTCACAGTCCTTCGGTTCTGACTTCGTACTGTACCCACCAACCGGCCAAATGACGTCATAAATATTCGCGGACATTCTTCAGTTTCTCGAAAATGATTCCGTTTCAAAGACGTTTCTTCATTATTGTGAGAAACGGAGATGTAAAAGTTCGGTATTATACTGACTGAGCACAGAAGTCATTCTTATGACCTGAACCTGCATCAGCCTGGGCTGGGATATGTTGTCACGAGTCTGTAAAAATCGTCCAGAGTCATGACCTCGGGGACACTCGCGGAGGAAAGTGTATCCGAGGCGGCGTCCCGGGGATGACCGACTTTTGGTCGCCTCCTGGCCTGCAGGCATACTGGTATATAATCGTTATCCTTGGCTGTTCGCTGTCTCGAACTCAGACTCACAACAGCGAACTTGTAGCACATGAGAAATCATGGAGTTGAAAACTACAACTTAGCGAGGACCCTGAGATCGACGATACAGAAACTCGTCTTTCTCGAGTCGCTAGAATACCAGAGAATACCAAATTTTGCAGTTATAAATTATTTCTCCAATCTTACCAAACAAAGAGTTCACAGTTTTTTTACGCAATGGTCACCTGAAAATGTTTTTTTTTTTATCTTCATTTCATGCTGGTGAGATTATTGTTCCATATATGGAGATACAGTCGTATAGAGGCATCAATGACTCCAGGGACTCTGAAAAAGTCCATAACAATGATTACGCAAGTAAACGACCGCCTTTGCTATCTGGGTCAACGATTTTACTCGTCAACTATTCGATCAATTTATTTTTATCGACGTCATACGGTACACAGACTCTCGGTGCACAGTGGACCGTGTATCTGATCCTCGTCGTATATAAGTCCACACCTTTTACGGACTTATTGACTCCGCTGGCGAAGACGAAAGAGTCCAGAAACCCGACGACCTCAACCCCAAAGCTCTTGAATTTATTCTCACGTGTCTCTCGTTTTCTATCGAATCGCTCGAGTCTGTTTTGAAAATTCGGCTGAATACTCATATGATTTGAAAATTCATGATAATTTCATTCAAAAATGGGTTCCCACTGCAATAATTGCAAAAGAATTTGACAAAATTGTGTACTAAATTCACGGACACATATTTTTTTCGTTAAAATTTAGTGAAGCTATTCGGAGTGTGGTTCAACGTCACGCGTTCTCCTCGTGTGCTTCATACATCATCCCCTGAAGGGTGGGACGCGTGTTTACCTCACGGATATCGCCGTCTCGTGTTTGAATGCATTAGTATAAATTACACGGAGGTTATAAAAATTTCAATACCTACCGAAGCGTGAAAAATTTCTTTTGAAAAAGACCCGCTCCTTTTTCTTCTCTTTTTCGTTATCCGAGATCGAGACAGCCAAGAATTGCTCCACATATCTCATACACTACGGAATAAGAAAAGAAACAATTGCTGGTTATCATTTTCTAACAAGATTTTTCCATATTAGGTTCGCAGACCGCAGGTATAATAAAGAAGGAATGTGCGATGCAATGTTTCTCGAATTAAGCCAATGCAAATCTCATTTATACGGCTCCGACTGATGACACAGTGAATCCTTACAAACGTAAATTGATGTAGCGGCTTGGTTTGGTTGTCAAAGAGACGGAAAAGGGGTTTTTGAAACGATGTGTTTCCTTGAAAATCAACGTCTTCTTCTTCTTCTTCTTTTTCTTGCAATTTTATGAGGATGAATTCGAACGACGAGTTTGTTTACCCATCGAGGAACTTCCTCGAAAGTCTTCAAATTTGTTTATCCGACATCGAGCCAGAATCGAGTCGATCATCTGTGAGAAATAGCCAATCGTAACTTTTTTATACAAGCCGCGTCAAACAGTCGAGAGAAAAATGAGAAGATTTTTATTCTATCCACTTTGGGGGTGAACAAAATTGACGAGTTACGAGTTACTTAGCGTGGTTATTTTTAGCGATTGCAAAAGTTTCGCTGATGTGCCGATTGATTAAGCGCGAAATATCCGATCTGATTATGTCGACAGTTTCATATCGTAGATTATGAGCTTAATCTAGAATTCATACTATAATCTGTACAGCGTGCAGAGGATATGATACAAAAAATTAACACCAAAACTTATTTTATCAGATTAAACTGAGTCAAGAGATAAAACTGTGAACCGATCTCCCACTTATATCATCGCGATAACGTCATTCTCGGAACGCTTCAATCAGGATCGTGAATTCAAATTCAGAGGAGTCTTGGAACTGTTTTCTTTTTAGATTCTCATTCTCAGTATAAATAATTTGTCCAATGTCAAAGGTGATGTCAGATTATTCCTGAGAGTTTCATGCCCCGGTAAACGTAGCGCAATTTCATGCTCCGTCATAGAGGAATTTCAATTTCTATGCAGATTCCAAAATCCTATACCGGAACACGAAACTCGTTTTTAATTAAAAACAAAAAAAAGAGAAGACTACGTTTGAATTATACATAATTAAACTTCATTGGACTTTAGATGCCTATAAAAAAAATTAAAAAAACAAAACAATTGTCCTCTTATCAGGCGATAGATTATCTTGGAAGTAATATTCTAGATCAGATATCAGTCCGGATAACAGAAGGGATCATGCACTTAATTCGATGTTAGTAGATTTTTGAAAGAACCTCAAATTCTATTTTTCATATCGAAACCTATGTAACCGAAGAATGTAGAAGATTTTCAAACGATATATAATTTGACACAAGACGAATCATTAGAAAATACGATCCATTAGTCCAGTGACGATCTTATCTTGACGAGTTTTAAACACAGCGACTGTTTATTCTCGGTAAAAAATAGAGCTCGAATTATTATAATTGCAATGCATTTTTTGTAAACGTGTTGAATCTCGATTAATAACCGCATTATGATCGCTGTTACAAGGCTTTTTTGAATCGTTCGATACAATTTTTTTTCCCTAAAAAGAAAAATGTATTCGCCATCGATTCGCGGTACGTGATGTCATCGTCTGGCAGAGTGAGTCATGCCCAGAGGAATGCAAGGCGTCGATATATGTGTATCTTTTGATTTAGAAAAGACTTTAGTCGACAAGGATACCTATATTCGTTCTGTTGAACAAAAAAAAAAAAAAAAAAAATTCACAAATGAAAATATGTAATTAACGACGCGATAAGGCATCACTTCATTATCGGGTGAAATCAAGTTGTGAGCAACGAAAAAATAAAACGAAAATTAGAATGACATGGAATCATTGAATTTAGTTTTATTCATCAACCAAATTCAATTCCTGTCAGTCGTTGGAGTTTGAAATACGATTTAGCTCATTTCATTTTAGTGTTATCAAAGTCCTGTCGGAATATGGGAAACATTAAATCAGTGTAGAATCTATCATCGCTTTCATGAAAAATTTTAATTACCGATTACCTAATTTGTCTGATTACAGATAAACAGCAAATACAGCGAAGAATTGGCCCAGGAGAGTTTGGAATGGATCAAGGCAGTGACCGGCGAGGACATTAACACCAGTGGAGAGATGGACAATTTTTACGAAACCCTCAAGGACGGCACGCTGCTCTGCAGGTACAATTAAAATTATCATAGGATTTGAAAAAGTGGCCCAAAAGGCTCCAAATAAAAAAAAAAAATTGTTTTTCAACGGCGAATGAAGATTTTTCAGGTTTTTCGAAAGCTTCAGTCTTTTTCTTTTCAGCCATAATAATAAAGTTTTTTTATTCGCGTTTCAAAATATTGCAATTATTGGGGGCTACCATGTTTCTTTATCTTGTATTCCTGTTTTTTGTCAATTAATGGAAAGAAAAAAAAATTCTAATACAGAAATGTCAACTTTCAGACTGGTGAACAGCCTGAAGCAAGGTTCGGTGAAGAAGATAAACAACACAACGTTGGCATTCAAGTGCATGGAGAACATAAACGTCTTTTTGGAGACTGTAAAGGCTCTAGGAGTCCCGGCCCAGGAGACCTTCCAGACCGTGGATCTTTGGGAAAGGCAAAACCTCAACTCTGTCGTAATCTGCCTTCAGTCTCTCGGTCGCAAGGTGATTTTATATAACTTTTCTTATGTCATCTAAAAATATAAAAGTGAACATCCCGCTTCAATTACTTCTTCTTCTCGTTCTTATCAAGGCCGGAAACTTCGGCAAGCCAAGCATCGGGCCCAAGGAGGCTGACAAGAACGTGCGAAACTTCAGCGAAGAACAGCTCAAGGCAGGGGCTGGGGTCATCAGTCTCCAATACGGAAGTAACAAGGGAGCCACCCAGAGTGGTATCAATTTTGGAAACACACGACACATGTAAACGGTTTTTCCATAATATATAGTCCGTGTCTTCGTTCTTCACACCTTTTTCAAAACCAGAGAGAAAGAGAAAGAGAGAGATATTACTATATGCTTACTTCGCCTTAATTATACGTTAATTAATTATTAAATTGAAGGACATGACGAGTTAGTATTGAGGTACGATGAGATAATGAAAAAAAAAAAAAAAGAAAATCAAAATCGATCGGATACGGTTATTTGACTCTGAACACTGATTAATCCGAGTCAGAGTAAATCAACGAATTAACGTAATTTATTTTTTCATCTCTATATTTAAATTCTAAACATCGATTTCACCGAGTCAATCAGTCAATTATTATACATTCAGTTATTTATAGATTCTTGAAAGAAAAAAAATATATATATATATATTCTTGTAGGTATATACTAACAATAAATACACTCTAGAATACACATGCCTCTACTATAAAAAAATAATTGTTCACTAAATCCGTTGTGTTCCGAGCGAAGAGATGATATATACTGCATATATAATTATGTTATAATACACGATAACAATGAATCGCGTTGTTATCGTCGTTATTATAAGATAATTTATATCAATTATACATAGCAAGAAAGAAAGAAATTAAAAAGAAAAAAGAAAATTATTTACTAAGTATTTTGTACAAACAATTTTTTTCTGGTTATATATCAGATATATATATATATATACTATTATATACCCTGTGTATCTTTGGGTAATCAAGTATAATAAAAACAAAACGCTAGAACACAATTCTTACTGTCCCTAAATAAAAATATCCTTTCTTTACTCCTTTTATTCTCATCGTCAGTTTTAAATATCCGCTATCGAAAAAATAGATTGATAATACAGTGTAAAGCGCGATTTAATCAGATGCGAATTCGATTGAATCGTTTTTGGTCTATTTAGCAGTGATTGGTTCGAATTTATTGGACCCTCGAGTTCTTCCGGAGCGCGGGAAATTTGAAAACACAAAACAATTATTACAATTAAAACGCGATTTAAACGTGAAGAATCAGATGCGAATTTGTTTGAATCGTTCCTAGTCTATTCAGCAGCGATTAGCTGATCATCGAGTTCTTTCAGAGCGCGGGAAATTTGAAAAAAGAACAAACAATTATCGAACTTTTTTTTACAGTTCTTTGCTTTGTGGGTTCGATTCGTGCTTTGTTTTATCGTTGAGGTGAAGAGACAAAGAAGCTATTTCACTATTATCAACGAATATATTCTACGATCATGTATAATTATGTACAAAACGAAATTCCATTGTTTTTGTTTAAATCTATTTCTGGAAAGGGTAGTAGTCCAGTCCGGTGTTGTATCTGAACTTTGGTCTCGGCTTCTGTTTCTGAGCAATTTCCAACATCTTCTGTACCTCAAGTCTGAAAAGCAAAGAAAAAATAACAGTAATAATACATAGATATTCAGCAATATCAGTAATAGTAACAAGTGGTTGATTTTTATTATATCGATATCAATATCGACGCGACGTAGTCCCTCACCTGTAGGCCGGGGGTTTTATCTCATCAGCCAAGGTACAGGGTGTGGGAGGATCGTTGGTCTGCTTATAAATCCTGCGTCTTATGACGTCGATATCTCTGCTGTACTCTTCGTCGAGATCCGCGATCGCCGACGGCGGGGCGTCGAAGTAGAAAAATACGTAGCTGAGGGATACAGAAGCGTTAAAAAATCACGATCAACTCCAACACCAATCAACAGGATTCTCACTTGGCCTCGCGATGCACGGCGCCGTGGGCGCTCGTCCTGTACGGCATCTTCTTCAGCCCCAGGGTCTCGATTTTTCTGATCACCCCACCCTTCGCGAATATCGTATCCGCGGTCCGCCTCATGGTGGAGACGATGTCGGGCTGTTGACGAAACGAATTAGAAGCTAGACGCCGGGTTCCGTCTTTTGTCACTTTTAAGGTTAGTTTTTGAGATTGAAAACGAAAATCCGAAGCTAGGAGGCAGTTTCAGCGTCCGCTTCGTCTTTTGTCCGTTTTGAGGTTAGTTTTTGGGGTTTGAAACGAATGGGAAGCTAGACGGCGCTGTTTTGAGGTTAGTTTTTGAGGTTAGAATCGGGGTTGGGAGACTCACCCTCGACATGACGCGGAGAAGGATGGACAGCTCGTAGGTCGGCATTGGCTCGTGACTCGTGGGATTATTTATTTCGTCTTCTATTTTCCGGACTGTGTTTGGTTGACTTTTCTGTTATCCTTCGGTTTTTAGCTCGTGTTATTTCTCCTCTCGTTAGGAGAAAAGCAGACGCGAGAGACATCTAGTGATTGTAGCTACTCTTGTCGCCTGCTCCGTCGGTCGGGAAGGGATCGAGCCATGAATTTTTCGAATTTACACAAAAAATCGATGAGGATTAAATCAATCAAGATTCAAGCTTCCAATTATTTCGATTGATCAGCAGCAAAAATGTATTTGTTCGGAATCGTATGCAGAATTCGGCCAAGAATCTATTTTTGGGGTTTTAATTCCGTGGGCTAAGATATTTGGTGATATCTGAGTGTCGGTAAAAATCGAGTACAGGACCCCTGAAATATTGTATTTAATATTTATTCATGTTCAAAGCAATGCGCCTAGTTGCAGACGACTCGTCGTACACGAAAGAAATTGAGAGAGTCGATATAAAAATTGACCGCAGTGGATTTCATCATTAGTTTATCGTCATTATCTTCTTCTTTTGATATTGTTTTGTATTATTCTGCTTTTTCAATAGAAAATAATAAAATATTCAATAAAAAAAAACGTAATAATAATTAAAATTGACCTTCGTTTAAGATATTTCATCCATTTTGACCGTCGATTTTGTACAAAAAATTACATAGAGTCTAAATTTCTTTAAAAACACGGAAACATGAAGAGGAACAGATTAATTCTAACTTTTTTGAGTCGAATAGCTATTATGATATGATGTAGTTGCTGTATAACATAAAACATGGTAATTTATGAGATAATTCAAAAATAAATTTCGGTTGGGTTCAGAACCAAAACTGAGTGGCGAAGTTTTTTTTTCGTTATTATATAGGTCCCTCTACCGTGTTCAGCTTATATTTTTTCATGTATTCTTCATATCGTAATTATAATATTCTGTGGTAGAGAAATTTTGCAGCCTCTCGAAGATACAGCTCTTCGTTGTGGTAGTCAAAAGAGAGTGAGGGGTAGAGAGTAGGAAAGGACCCGGTACTTGACCCCTTCTTGCCACTTGACAAACTTCGCAGACACTTTTAGTCATCAATAATGTGTTTTTATATCAGATTTTGGACTAGCGTTCACTAAATGGTCCAACTTTCTTCCTTGATGAATACTTTTCTTCAATCGACCGTGACATTGTAGAATAAAGTGGGAAAAAATGCCACCAGGGCGTTTACCTTACGTCGGGCCTTTGATAAACTTGAAAGTATTAGAATTGAAGAATAATCAGTCAACAGGTAATCGATGTTTCGCCTACGCGGGGTGTTGCGGTTGAGTCCAAGGTTTCTGAGCATTACACGGCGATCCGTCTTGTCAGTGGCTCATGAATACTCAGGAGCCGTTCTGTTAGTATTCACGGTGCAGGGATTACCCTTATCGACAACCTCAATCATCGGAAGTTTCTGCAGTTTATAGGGATCAGGGTGAGTCTAGTTTCTCGAAGGCGATAGAAATTTTCCAGATTTAATTCAGTTGGGAGAATTACGATCGCCGATCGCTATCAAAGATATAAAAACTGCAGTCCAAGGTGTAAATTGGAGGAAAGGAAAGGTTCTATATTCCCGTATCCTACGGACGATAAAAATCCTGGTTCGCTTTACCGAGTCTCTGCAGCTCTTTCGATCCCGCGCTTACAACTACGCTCGTGAATAAGGAAATTAAAGGTTCCATGGGGAGCGAGTTTAGCACCTGTACTAGGATGAATACTTTAAGCTTGACCCTTCTCGAAATCGCGTTGAAACGGGGCCGAAATTACCATCCCCAGATGCTAAAATCGCTCACATCCTTCAGCTTCTCGGTCATTTTCCTTTCAGCTATTTCGAATTTTGCAAATCTGACTTCAGGTTGTGATCAGCGACCCAAAAAATCGTGTGGTATGTACCAAATTTCATTCAAATCCGTTGATCCGTTCTCAAAATATCGTCATTTTTATTCGATTTTTTGGAATTTTGTTATTCCAATAATTCGGAAAGTAATGAACCGATCTTCGCCAAAATCTAATCAGTTCTAAGTTTGGGAAAGCCGCGTCTTCGTTATAAATTTATATATATTTACTTATTTCGAAACTCATCTTCGGATTTTCTGTTTTCCTCCATTCTTCACAAAATTATTGTATGATAACGGTTTAATCAAGAATATCATCGTTTTCATTCGTCTGCACCTCGTAAAATCGTAAAATGGCTGTGGAAGACCGCAGATGAATTTATAGTCGACGAATTACGGAATAAATTTCCTTTCTTAAACCCATTCTTTGACCGCAGAGTAAACCCTCTTAACCCTCGTAACGTCAATGGTCAAGTGCTGGGCACTCAGTGCCGACAAGGTTCAAATAGAAGTCTGCATATGAACCGGGGCTAGTTATGCAGCTAGGTATAATTGAAACGCCAGGTGAGACGGAGAGTCGAGGCGAAGGGGTGTCACCCTAATTTCTCCATCCCTTCGTCGATCCCGGAGAAGAAATAAATGACGTAGAAGTGAATTTCTGCGTTTCGTCAAAGACTAATAAAACCATCCTAGTGGAAAATAGGATTTTGTATCTTTTGTCTCATGATCAGAAGCCTGGGTTTAATTTTCATAGACGTCGCGATTTTTCCTGAATACCTCGCCGATAAAAGGGAAAAAGGCCTTTTCGGCTTTGTCGAGGAAAAAATGAGGCTTTTCCCCTCGAATGGAATCGCGAATTACGATTCTCGGACGCAGCTGCAGATAAGATTGGCGCAGATACGTGGCTGTACACGGTGCAGACCGCAGAGTATGGAGATCGATATTTCCCCTTTTTTTGTCGATGGAACGAGACTCAAGGGCGCAAGAAAGACTTTGGAGTGATTTCAACGGCTGGTTAAAAGTCAGCTGCTCGAGTTTCCCGCGAGCTTATAGGTATAAACCGGGACCGGGAGAATATCTTAAAACGTTATTCGACCGAAAAGGAAATCTTTTTATTCTTATCTCTCTAAGTTTCGTATAGAATTCTGTTCCTTTTCTCGGCTTCTATATCGTTTCTCTTCTCCACCATCGCAGTCGGGCACAATAGGATCCAGATCCACATACCTACATGAGAGTAGCGAAAACTTTTCACATGATTGACAATGAATGAGAGAATCTTTAGTATAACGTGTTATATTCTCACGCCATTTCAACTTCTCGATTGTTCAGAAAAAACGTACGAGATCAATATCAATCGTGCAAAGTTTCGTTGACGCGATTAAAAGTATCAAATAACGCGTCTGATCCCGTGAATTATCGCTCTAAAAATGCCCGAGGGTTGATACTTGTTTCTATGACAGATGACAGAGAAACGAATATGAAGTGGATAATTGGGCTTAGCGTACATTTTTGGTACTGTCACGAAGAGTGATAATTGAGGTGACAAATTACCGGAAACGTCACCGACGAAATAGCGAGTTTTTGACAAATTCTCTTAAACAGAACGAATTGAAGCAGAATTTTTTTTGTTTTTTTACCCTAAGGATGTAGTTTGGGTTAAAAACTATTTTCTACAATTGATATTTAATTGTACCGACGACAACTCTTTCTCACAACTTTTTACATCGCGTGTCTAATGGCATAAGGTCGTAAGCGCCAAAAACGCGATTTTGGTGGCAATCGTATAATTTTTTTTTTTCACGCCATTCGGTCTGAAAACGGCCAAAACGTATAGATCAATTGAAATTACGAGACCGAAAAATGTAAGTGCAAAAGGTCATAAGTTTGGCGGATAAGCCGTTCTTTCATTACAATTTTTAAGGAAAAATAAAAAACAACGTAAAAGCAAAACGTCGTAAGCGCCATTTTTTTAATGGTTTTCAATGATTTTTCCAAATAGTTGTAAAAACTCGTAAAACGCAAAGATAAATTGAAAGAACGACCATTTAAAAAAATTCGATAAAAAATATTGGTAGTTAAAAGCAGAAGGTCGTGAGCGCCATTATTATTTTTTTTATTTTTCATGATTTTTTCAAATAGCTGTAAAAACTCGTAAAACGCAAAGATAAATTGAAAGAACGACCATTTAAAAAAATTCGATAAAAATATTGGTCGTTAAAAGCAGAAGGTCGTGAGCGCCATTATGATTTTTTTTTCAATATTTCATGATTTTTCGAAATAGCAGTAAAAACTCGTGAAACGCAAAGGAAAATCGAAATCGACGTTGTTTCGAATAATTCGATGTCAGGGGCCATTCAACAAATACGTTCGCTTTTGGGGGGGGTCAAGGTTCGTGTGACGTTAAAAGTCATGGGGGGGGGGGTGTCGGCAAAATGTGACGTTCGGTTTTTGCATAAAGAGTTCGTGTTTTGGCACAAGAATTCCGTAAATTATGAAAAAATGTTGAGCGATAAAACCTTCCATTTACTCAACGAATGAAAAAAAGAGCGAACCCGCACTATATTCGGAATCTTTCTGTATAAAATACGCAATGATATTCAGATGTTGTATTTTTGATACCTCAAACATGTTTCATTATGGACAATCTTGGAAATAGTTTGAATTAGATGGACGAATAGACAAAAAAAGGGCTGGGGGGGGGTCGAGATTTGTGACGTATTATTTTGGGGGGGTCTACTGAAACGAACCATTGTTACATGGGGGGGGGGTCTGAAATTGTCCAAAAAAGCGAACGTATTTGTTGAATGGCCCCTGAAAAAAAAAATCGCAGTTAAAAGCAGAAGGTCGTATCCGCCCAACTCACGACCTTTCGCACTTACATTTCTCGATCTCGTAATTTCAATTGATCTATACGTTTCGAACGTTTTCAGAGCGATTGGCGTGAAAAAATAGTATATTGTGCATCAAGTGCGGGAAGTTGGCGATTCCGGACGAGTGTGAGGTATGCCGGACGAGCCGAAGGCGACTGTCGGCATTCACACGAGTTAGGAATCGCCAACCCGCACGAGATCTACATCCTGTTTTTTGTATAAAACCTGATATGGAAAGTCTGACTTCGCGGACTGTGGAGAATGTGCGAGATAGCTGATCCTCTTACCGACCGAGGACAGTGCCGGAATGTGGACATACCAGCACTGCTGTATCACGGAGTATATGAACACGGAGTGCCGGAATGTCCACATTCCAGCACTGCTCTCGGCCGGTAAGGGAGTCAGCCATTTCGCGCACCCTCTATAGTGCGTGGAGTCGAACTTCCCATGCAGGTGTTACGAAAAAAATTAATACGACTTTATGCCATTATAAACAGCAAAACGTCGTATAATGGCGCTTACGTCCTTATGTCATTAGACACGCGACATACGTGACCAATGTTCCGTTCATCGCCTACGTTAAGTTATCGACGTGGTAGGGGGTCTCTCTGTGTATAAATACGACGGATCGGACGAATTCTAAACAGAAACCTATTTTTAACGAAGTAAGTGGCTACCTTCAACATGATCAAGATCGTCTGTCTTCTCGTCGCCTCATTGGTGTGCGTGGGTGTTGCCAGCGGTAAGTTACAGGCCAATAGCACATGCTCGAACATTCTATTTTCCAATACAATGAAACCTCACTTATACTTAGGTATCACTAATTATTATTATTATTATTATTATTATTATTATTATTAAGTGAGAATAACGTAAAAAAAAAACTAATTGAGAGTCAAGGGTTCGATAGCTTCCACGTCAGCATTGCAATTATTCACACACATTATCAACAGGTGAAAAAAAACCTGTTCTGTAGATAAACGTAGAAATATTTTTGCATCAAGGAGTAAAATATTCTCGATACAACAAGGATACAATATTCAAACTGAGAATATTTGAATTATTGATTTCAATTCCAACAGGCAAACTGGAACTCATGGACGTATATCGAAAGCAATCAATTTTTCAAGTATTGTGTCTCGAAATATTTAACAGTATACTTATTTTGTTATGCCTACATTTTCGTATCACAGAAAGTAAAATTTAAAACCGTAAAATGGTACCGAAGTGGAACATCGACCATTCGTCGAACTCATGTATATCAAGAGCAATCAATTTTTGAAGTGTTGTGTCACGAAATATTTAACAGCACACTTAACATTTTGTAGCACGTATGTTCTGCAGGTGGTAAGATTCATTGAATCGTTAAAAATAAAAACGATGCGTACGTCATCACGATATAGATAAAATGTGTTTTTTGAACGTTATGCTCTTTGTTTGGAACCATTTTATTCTCTACATTTTATGCTACACGGAATGTTCAAACCATTTTCAACATGTCAGGTTCCACTCGATTCGTAGAGTATTGTCATGATATCCTGATTTTTGTTTCAGGATTCAATCCAACCGAGGCTCATACCAAAGTCAAAGGTGAGTTAAAGATATAGAGATTTTCGATAATGACAGATATTCACTTGTTGTTCGAATTTAGCTCAAGCGAGTCGAGCACCGCGGAATGACGACTTAATCACAGTCCTCTTTACTTACATTTCAGATCAGTGGATAAGTCTCAGAACTCGAATGTCAATACTTGCGGATGGTGTTAGAGGGCTGTCCGCCAGTAAGTTCAAAACAATGTCACCCAATGAAGATATTCAAGTCATAGCTACTAAGACATGCGTCAAATATTGACAAACTACAATAGTGTCATGATGTACCTATTTTATTTTCAGTGCGCGAGTACCTGACCACCGCAGACACTGGTAAGTGATGAGTGGATACACTTACTTGACCAATTTATACGTCTACCAAAAACGCTCAAATTATATTTGTCTCTATTTTTATTTCAGATGCTTTGACGAGAGCCACAACCTATCTCGTAAAGGCTGTAGTTTCTATCCTAGGGGGTAAAGGGGGTGAGTTGAAGACGACTTTAACCTTCAAAAATCGCGTGTCTAATGACATAAGGACGTAAGCGCCATTATACGACGTTTTGCTGTTTATAATGGCATAAGGTCGTATAATTTTTTTTTTCACGCCAATCGCTCTGAAAACGTTCGAAACGTATGGATCAATTGAAATTACGAGATCGAAAAATGTAAGTGCAAAAAGACGTAAGTTGGGCGGATACGACCTTCTGCTTTTAACTGCGATTTCTTTTATCGAATTTTTCGAAACGACGTCGATTTCGATTTTTCTTTGCGTTTCACGAGTTTTTACAGCTATTTGGAAAAATCATGAAAAATAAAAAAAAATAATAATGGCGCTCACGACCTTCTGCTTTTAACTACCAATATTTTTTATCGAATTTTTTTAAATGGTCGTTCTTTCAATTTATCTTTGCGTTTTACGAGTTTTTACAACTATTTGGAAAGATCATTAAAAATTATGAAAAAAAATGGCGCTTACCAATGGCGTTTTGCCTTTACGTTGTTTTTTATTTTTCCTTAAAAATTGTAATGAAAGAACGACGTACCCGCCAAACTTACGACCTTTTGCACTTACATTTTTCGATCTCGTAATTTCAATTGATCTATACGTTTTGGCCGTTTTCAGACCGAATGGCGTGAAAAAAAAAATTATACGACCTTTTGCCACCAAAATCGCGTTTTTGGCGCTTACGACCTTATGCCATTAGACACGCGAAATGTTTTTGTGATCTACTGTTCGCTTCACATATCAGGGTGAAGTCGAGGAATCGTTTTAATTGATTCCGATCAAATTTTATCGTAGATCGATCGAGATTTCCTATTTCAATTCTTCATATTTCATTATTTTTCACTCATTGCCGTTATATCATGCGTCAATTGGTGAATTTCCACTTTGTCACGATACACATATTTTATTTTCAGGATCCAAATCAGAAATTGTTGGCAGAATCCAGAGTAAGTGACACTCATTCGAAAAATACATCAAGCCTAGCTTGATTTTCATCCAGCTGTTGTTAGAACTGAGTGAGAGTTGAAGACGACTTGATCATAACCTCTGTATTCCAATTCCAGATTTACTCAACCCAGTAGAATCCAAAGTCAGAGCCGATTCGGCAAGTACTGGAGCGAAAGCCGGAGGTGAGTTGAAGACGATTGTGCCCATCTAGAATATCGCGCATCAAGCACTTGAAAATTGTCTAAATTATTGAGGTATCTTTTAATTTCCAGATACCCGCACTGGGATCAGAGCTACTGTGACCAAATTTACTCATTTATACGGCGAAGTAAAGCGCGATATCGATGCGGTTTTGGATGCTGCTGTCAAGCTTGCCCCTAGTAAGTTGGAAACAATCGTACCATTAGAAATATAATTGTCATACTGATGTATCTATCGTTTGTCACACACCAAATTCCAATTGGGCTTTCATAAATTGATCTATTTCCTTAGCCTCCAGTTAGGCAAACGTATTTGATACTCAACATTCGATCCCTGATTTCAATTGCACCACCAGTTTAGTACTACTGAACTACGATCTTATTGTGACTTTTTATACTATTTCATACATCAACTAAAATATGATGATTTCTTAAATTATTTTTTCAATGTGTTCTGGTAATTGCCATTGAATCGTAATTTCACTTTCTCAGGTAGATCTTCTAATCAAAAATCCCATGCAGCGGAAGAGACTATTGGTGAGTGTCGTTGACCGTCTCACCTGATGATTCAATGTGTTCTGGTAATTGCCATTGAATCGTAATTTCACTTTCTCAGGTAGATCTTCTAAACACAAATCCCATGCAGCGGAAGAGACGTCTATTGGTGAGTGTCGTCGACCGTATCACCTGATGATTCAATGCGTTGTGGTAATTGCCATTGAATCGTAATTTCCCTTTCTCAGGTAGATCTTCTAATCAAAAATCCCATGCAGCGGAAGAGACGTCTATTGGTGAGTGTCGTCGACCGTATCACCTGATACGAAGATGAATATATTAATCTACGAATTTTTGTGAATCAATTCGCAGGCCACTTCTTAGCAGCTATGGCGAAGCGGCATATTTGGAACAGCTTGGGCTAATGTGAAGAACTTTTTGTGGAAGAACGGAAATCATTGGCTGTACGAGAGACTACCACTTTCTTCCAGTACGTCTTCGAATTGATTACTGAATATGTATATTCCAGTGACAATAATTCATAGCTGCATAAGAGTGTGAGCAATAAAAATCAATTTCGAAAATATTCATTCGCTGTATCGTATAAATTTTCCATTTCCCAACACAGATTCCGAATACAAAAGAATAAAATTCAGAGGCCCTTATAAAAACGATTACTTTTTCCTTCCGAGTCACGTGAGATGTGAAAAGGTTTTTTATTTGCAACACCTGCATGAAAAGTTTGATTCCGTTCGGACCGCTAAACCGATTTGGATGAAATTTGCAGGGCATACTGTTCTTATTCCGAGGCTGTGCCAATAAAGTCTTCAAACGTCGCTCGCTCACCACGTAACTTTCATGTTCAAATACAAAATACTGTGAGGAATATTGCGATACAGATAATTAGTCACTGATTATCCGAAAATAGTGATTCAAAAACCGAAAGACGTTCAGAATGATATCCAAACGAGAAGAGTCGGTGCCTCCCACGTGCATGCCATTTTGGTGCACCCCTTCCATGGTTAAAGACATGACATGATTTTTCCGCTCAAAATTAAGTCACCTTATGGCATCAACGGGCCTTCGATAATCTTCAGTCATTTCGTATCTAGATATAGTATAGAGGACATTTCAATGACGGGATTCGTTTACCCCGATTGTCGAGTCTGATTCATATTGTATTGACGCAAGTACTTGAATCGTTAATTCGTCATCACTTCTGAATATTCAATAAAGTTTTATCATCGCCTGTACCTTATTGATACAGTTGTGCATCGTGGACTACGAATACCTAAGTTCAAATATTATTTTGTTCAGAGGTGGATGCCTAATTGGCGTTCACGTCATCTGAATTTAACAAAAATTTCTTGACGGTCATCGTTCTTTGTCAGTTTTTCTGCGTTTTTTTTTTTTCACTTGCATTCCCTCAAAATCCGAAGAGAGATTTCAAGAATTCAGAAAATCAACCGAATGACGCACATTACCTTGAAAATCGGAAAAACTCAGTTTCTTAAAAATGAAACTTCTTTTTCCAATAAACATTTCACACAATATGTAGGATGATATGACTCATAGGTTCTGTGAGTTTTATTGTTGCTGAAGCATCGCTTCATACTGAAAAATAGTATATTATGCTACAAGGGAGGAAATAGTTGTAAAAATTCGTAAAACGCAAAGATAAATTGAAAGAACGACCATTTAAAAAAATTCGATAAAAGTATTGGTAGTTAAAAGCAGAAGGTCGTATCCGCCCAACTTACGTCTTTTTGCACTTACATTTTTCGATCTCGTAATTTCAATTGATCCATACGTTTCGAACGTTTTCAGAGCGATTGGCGTGAAAAAAAAAATTATACGACCTTATGCCATTATAAACAGCAAAACGTCGTATAATGGCGCTTAAGTCCTTATGTCATTAGACACGCGACATTCAAAACTAAAAAAAAAACCACAATCTATAATCCATATAAGCTGAAAATCGATGCGATGCACCCAGAAGGCCTCCGAAGAATTGGTACTGGCGATGAACTACTTGAGTTACAGCAATCTCTACTTTTTTCAATATCGCAATATTCATTCCTCACGTGAGGAATTTGTTGTACGGTGAAAAAGTTCGCAGAAATGAAGTTTGAAACAATCATTTCCCCCAAAAAGGCCGTTTTTTTACTTTTTTTTTTGTTATTTTTTCATAAATATGAGAGTAACTTACCTGTATTCGTTGACCAGACCCAAAAAAGCTCTCGTGGAATTGTTGATAATATATCAAAGAAGATATCTGTGAAACTAGAAGTTGATTCAATAAATATTTCATCGCCAGTTGCATTTCGAAATCTGAAAAGTAGGTGAAAATTAGTTTTTGAGATGATCAAAGATTTGTAAAAGGCTGCATATCAATTGAAAACTCCAGAAAAAGAGTACTCCAAGTGAACTCATATTCTTTTATATTGGGTGTCAGTTTGGTCCGATGGCAAGTTCCAAGCTTCTCATCACTCTTGGCTTTTTATGACACGTATCACTCTCATTCTGAGCTGTGCATTCGGATAATTTCAACAGATTATCACCGTTGGGCCCGGATTAGAGCACTTTCAAAATCAGATTCGGATTGGATCTTTGCACATATTCATAGGTGAATGTATGTTAGTAAAGAAATCCGAAAGAAAAAGTTTTTTGAAAATCGCATTATTCTTGGCCTTTTTCAACCCGAACTGCATTCTTAATCAAGCTGGACATGGAATTTCGAACGCTTACGGGAAACTGTAATGCCTCAGGTTTAATACTCGGAGGCGGTGCAGGTATGTTTATATATACGTGACGTGCCGCTGAATTCTGAAACGAATTTAATATTTGATGTGGTTAAAATACGAAACGGGTACGCATGCATACGTGGAGATGTGGAATAACGTGACACACAGGTAGTCTGCGGAGGGCATTCAGATCCCGGGTGCCCGGGAGCTCGGGATCTCAGACGTCGGGAAATCTTGGTCGGATTATCCGGAATTTTAATTGCTTTCGCGTCAAGGTGAAGGCGACGGGGCGCCCTGGCCCTGCGGGGTAGCTTATGGCTCGAGGAGTAAACGAACCCCAGAGATAGGATTGTATATCGTGCCAGGTTTCGTAAGCCCTCGGCTCCGACCCGAAGGATATCTGGATTACATCCTTTTTAATAGATTTATCAAGCCCGTTCCACAGATCAAACGAAATCCCGTATTCCAGGAGCCAAGTCCACACGCCACCCCGTATCATAACGTTCTTTGCTACGAACGGAAGAACCGTGTCGAGTTTTCGAGGATTCGGTGATTTTTTTACTCTCCACGAAAGAGACTTCGGGTCGAGTAAGGACGGAGCGTTCAGTGGCGATGGGCCATCGCGGTCCTTTGATGGGACCAGAGAACTGTTCTTTACTTAATTCCTGTCGCAGCTAGTACAGCCTTAGGTTTACAAGAGGGGCGAAAATCCTGGAATGAAGCAGAGTTTACAGCATGGACACGGAGACCCTGGCCGTGGGTCCGGAGCTAAGCCCTAAAGTGGAAAGGGATTAGGTTATATTTTTAATATAGAACCAGGGGTCGAGACCCTCTCGGACACCGTGCGCAACGGGTTTGCGGTTCGCTTTTCTCTGACTTGGTAGCTTTGAGTGAATCTCTGTGCACACACTCCGTCCCTTTTTTCCTTCAAATATTTGCAAAACCGTGAATAAAAATAACCCGATCAAAAGGAACGGGAATATTTCACAAACCAGGTCGAGGCTCGGTATTATTGATGTTATATTTGCAAAGTTTGCTTCCGCAGCTCCGGCGATATCAAATGTGAATTTTTCCCTGAAAAAATTAATTGAAACCTCAAAGTTTTGTTTTTCGTCAATCTTTCGGTTACTACCCCCTTCTTATTTCTCAACCGATGATCGTCAAAAAATATTTCACCTCCTCCAACCGCAAACCGGGAATTAATTAGTACCCACATTTTTAATTTGCGATTGAATTTAATCCCCTCATTTCACTTTTATCCACCTTAGGGTCTACCGAGGGCAGAAAAGACGTTGACACGTAGGTTCAAGGTCTACCAGCGGGTACGTACACAGCCATAGTGCCACCAAGCCACCAAGGCGAGACTAAGAGACTCTCTGGCATTTCGGTGCGCTTAAACTACCCCGCAAAAAAGGTAAAGGAAAAAAAAGGAAAGGGAGAGTGAAATAAAACTCTGAGGCAGACCTGTAACGACCCCGGTGACTCTAGCGAGTCTCCAAGACCTTCCACTAATTATTCAACTTTCAAGACTTGGATAATTTTTTTCCCCCTTTCTTGCGGTCGGCGCGGGAGTTCTACCCCGTTCCTTATTTCGAGCTGAAAACCCGTCTTCGGTACACAGCTGCAAAAGTAATGATAATAAAACGAGGAAACAAAAAAGATATAAAATATTAAAAAGAAACTCGCTTGAATTCATAAATCAGAAAAAATATACTATATGAAAATGGTATATATTCACCTATTTTAGTTCCCTTTTTCGGAAGCCCTTAGCCTTTGACACTTTACCCGTAACTTAAAATCGACATTTTCACGGGCCACTTTCTGTCGAGGATTTATCCTCCGGGATAAAAGGAAAGGTGAAATATTACGGGCTCAATTCTTTGCTCTAGAATCATTTTTTTTTTCGTTTTTCATTCCATTTCATTTCATAAAAAAAAAAATTCCAGCCGTTAGGAAACACTGATTATAATTGCGATTTTCTGGGAAAAGTAGTACGGCGTCTGCAGATCAAAGAATTTAACGAGATATGAAAGTAAAAAGTTGTCGAGGTGAACGAGGGACATGCATTTAATAATATTGTATGAAAAAAAGGTTGCTTTTTTTCAATTTTTTTTACCTTCTCTTTTCATAATGACCTCATTAAATTCACGACCCCGGGGATCCCTCGTACCCCGACGTTATGCACGACGGAGCCCGTCAATGGCACGTGTTAATTAGCTTTTATCTTGACAATGGCCCTTCGCCGTTCTTACAGGGACAGAGATTTCGCCCGAACCCTCATCTTCGAAAATGACCTAGTCGCCAGTTTCACATGACTTTCTTTATTCCTCATCCTATCCATTGGTCCGCGGTTAACGGCGGTACTTTACATATTTATCATTGGTTAAAAAAAGCACCCACCGATCCCCTCACACCGTTGGTATAAAGTTTCTAATTGAAAATCAAATATCTTTTGTTCAACTCCGGCTCGCTGTGCTGACGCTGGCGAGAGCCAGCCAGTTTCTTCGCAGACCATTAGAAACAAACTGGGCGCCTCTTTGTTCGCGGTATTTATAATGCTTTTCACCTTCTCTCACCCCCCGACGTTTTCCAACTCCGGCCTCGATAGTATTTTAATAATTCCTCGACGCCTCTATGTTCCTTCGGGCGATGGAAAGCCGAGTTTATTTATTCCCCCTCCTCCCCCGCTTCCTCCTCTATTTTTATTATATTCCATCGTAGAAAGTAAACATGGAATATCGCTCTTCAATTCTAACGATCGTTAGTACAAACCTCTAAACAAGGGGATATTAAAGTCTGATTAAATTATCCTCCCCAATTTTCATAGTAGTAGTAGATAATTCAATTCGGTCATTAAGACTGACGAAAAACTTATCCAACTAACGAATAAGTGAAACTTTTCAATTCGGTGTTTGAATTTCGCGGGCGTCATAGTTTAGCACCTTTCACGCGCAGATGGCACTACTAATTTTAATCGTTTTAAATTGATGCAGTTACGGTCGTTCGAAGTGGTCCTGACACGTCAATAAATTGTCATTCAAGTCGGACAGTCCTCGATAAAACTGAACGACCATTCAATCACTCGTTTTTGGCTACTATGATAAAAAAGCGATAAAAATGAACAAAAGAGTCTAATCAGTCGATGACTCGAAGATATGATGAGAGTTGTAAAAATAACAGATAGATTACAAAGATTATAATGAGATCACAATAGATTGACCAAATTACAAAAGATCTAATATATCACAGAGAGATCACACCAAAACCATTTCGTAGGTAAAAAATATTTGAAAAATTGTTGATTTTTATTTCACTTTTTAGAACCCAAAACCTAGGATACAGCTGTATAGACAGTTCATTTGTTTATTTTTTTTTAATCGAAAAACGACTGACTCGGTAGTTTCAAATCTGGCAAATTTTTCCTCGAAAAAAAAAAAAATAAATAAAAATATTCGCAGTAGGAAAATTTGTATGGAAATAGAACGTAGCTCGAAAAGACTCGAGGATAAATCGTCCGACGACGTATGTACATACCTATACTAGTCCGGGTACATTAATTGGCGTAGAGTGCCCGCCGGGATGGACAACGGGCGAGGTACGCATAATTGAAATGCCAACGTCGCGTCGTGAGATGCCAGCGCCCACGCCAGACCAATGAAGGAGGCTCGGTAGTCTGGCGACGCGACTCGATGCCTCGTAATTGTCCAACCGGAGTGAAGCCGGGCGATTAACGCCGCGTTCTAATTTCACGCCCGCAGCTCGAGATCGGGTTTAGGCTCAGACCTCGAGCCTCTCTTCTTCAGACCCGAGTATCTCGGTCTGCTACCAACCTCGAGTACTTCTTTACCAGGTCGACGCGTCAGAGAACGATACCCATGCGTCACACGCCCAAGGAGCCAGAAACAGCTCGTTAGTCTTCACTGCCAAAAGGCGCGAGCCCGGAGGGCCCTTGGGGCCAGGGGTTTGAGAAAAATCTAAAAAAAAAAAATAAAAAATGAGAAAAATAACAGAGGAAAGAAAATTGGAGAGGGAGAAATGGGGCAAAATAATAACGCTGAATATCGTTACGATGGAAACGTTTACAGCTATCGCTGCGAGCTGAGAGATGGCTGTGTACCGATATCGCGTCCCGGGGTCGAGGTATAGACGCGGCGAAAATATATTAGCCAATTAACCCCGTAACTACCAAATTACTACCCCCCTTCCCCCCCTCATCCTCACAACAGACCATCTCTGGGATAACAATTCAGCGTCGTTAAAGTTATTCCCTCTTCCCTGCCTCATCGATTGCAACAGACAGAGAAAGTTAAGGGCGAGGGGTTCACGAGTTGAAAGTCATGGGCGTAACTGGGTTTCAATTCCACCTGAATGATTACATTTTCGATTAATTTTCATAGATTTTAGACTCCCCGTGGTACCATCGATGTCTTATCGCCAATCTACTGAATTATCTATTCTTCGACTCATATCTCACTTCCGGTTAGTCGTAGGCGAAAAATGACTGAAATCGATTTTGAAGCTGATGAAATTTCCCACAAACGAAGTGATTACAGTTTTCTCCGTAGGATCGACCGTTCAAAAGATATAAGAGCTTGAAATTCAGCCACTGATACAATTATTTAAGGGGTAGAAGAGGGTGAATATCGCTGCGAAAAATCGTAATCTTTTGAATCGGATATTTTTCTCAGCTTTATTTTTATCACCCCGTGCTTGAGAAACTAATTTACTGACCCAACCGGTCCAGAGAGACTCTCCTAAAACTTCGGTAAGGTGGTACCCACACAAGTTCGGACAGTAAACCAAGAAATCTGAACGGCAACCCTTATCACGCAATCTTGAATACGAGAATTCTTATCCAGTGGAACCAACAACACCTGAAATAGAAGAAAAATGAAAAATCAGATACGTAAATTTATTCTATATACGTGTATTTCGCGAAACTTTGTTAATTATGTATATTTCTTCCACAAAATATACTCCAATTTCTCAAAATTTCATTCATCGAGTTCAAGTGAGCTTAAAGCTCCTTTTCGCGATTCAATTTACCAAGAAATTTTCCCCTTTCAGGCTTCACCTTCGTGGAGTCAAACCCAACGTAGGTATTACGAGAAATTGTTCCCTTATAAATTCGACGGTGTCGTTTTTAGAGAATCAAAAACACAGAACGTACGAGCTCGATGTTGCTCATGTTTCATAAATTCATGTATACCGTGCGATTTCGTGGATGGTCACCGTGTCGACTCCCGGCTACATGCAACTGAGATGACATTAATTGTTGCTGGATGAAAAGCAGAATGCTTCATTGGTCACCAAAAATCAGTGTCATCTCGGTTGCATATTCCCAGGAGTTCACATGGTGACCATCCACGAAATCATATACACCTCTGCCATCCTGAGATTGTTTCTCCGAGAGCACTCGTCGGGTGTTTGGGCATGTACACAACGTAGTCTGGGACGGCGAGAGAGGACCTGGGGCTTGCCGGCAGCAGCAGCAGCAGCAGCAGCGGCAGTAGCATCAGCATCGTGCCGTTCCCGATGGAGGCCGGTCTGTGCGGATTTCAGGAATCAATGCGTGGCGCGGGGGTTGCGCCGGGACGCCTGCGCCACCTCGACCCCCCACTACGCGGGGGCGTCGGGATCCCGCGCCTGTGCGAGAGAGACCGAGCGAACTGGGTACGAGCGAAGAAACGAAGCTAAGCCTTCGCGAGGACAGGAACGTGGTTTGAGGGGTTTTGTGTCGCGGGCTCGAGGATCGACCCTTGGATAAACATCAAGGCGTGATACGAAACGGGGAAAAAAGTTCATAAAATTCTTAAATATCGCGAGCAAAAATATAATTGACAATGGGGTTGCGGGAGCGCGACCTCCCCCTGCCCTAAAATTCACGATTCGATCGGAGGTGTTGAGTTATGCGAGAAAGATGATTGAGAATCGTTGAGAGGGGTCGTGCGTCGCTCCAAGACTCTTAGCGAACCTTGGGGAGTGAGCGGTTCGCAAAGTGGATGAAATAAGTGTCAGGTGGCCCCCTTATACTTTGTTCAGTTCGTCATGCATCATCTGTGAATGATTCTCCATAGAAGTGATGAGTTATCAGTGATGATCCAGTGAAAATAAAAGAAAAATTACAGTGAAGGTGTCAAGACTTGAGACAACCACCCTCGGACTGTGGGTCCTGCGGGAATGACGCACCCCCGGAAGATCGTACCCTCGGAGGGCTAGCGCCCGCTGAAAGTCTTCAGACGACTAGGACCTCGGCTACGGAACGACCGTGTGCCACCAACCCGCCCCCAGATACAGTGAGTTCTGTCTCATCTCGGTATTAGAAGAATAACACACAACCCCTGGAACGATAATCGACGATCTGAGAGATCGTGATCTCGGCGGACTAGAGGGTGGAGCTTTTTATAATTAACCCCATGATGTCCTTTATTTTATAGGTCAGGCGTTTATAGCGTGTAAAATTGTTGGAAAATGAACATAGATGATAATCTGAATGAGGTATATGGGAGGAGGGTGCAGGTTTCGGTATGTTTGACGAAAATCTACCCGCCCATTTGAGCTTTTGATGGCGGTGTTGAAACCGCTGGTGGGTAGAGTACAGAGAGTGTACGTAGGTACGGGAAAAGCTAGCAGTCCCGTTTATTGACCAACACTTCGTGTGGGCTAAGTGCGCGAGCAGAGGACGGAGGTAGTGATAGAGGTAGAAACGAGAGAGGGAGTTTGTCCGGTTGATAAATCGTCTACCGTTTATAGCTAGCGATGAGCTCGAGCCTTGATTCCACGGTGGGTTAAATCGAGTTTATACGAGGGGTGACAGAAAGCGTGCGGTATTAACCTCTATTTTTGCGTCCACTTTTCTCCCTCTTTCCTCATCTCGCAAAACCCCAGCGTCCCGTCCCTCCGTTTCTTTCATCAAATTTCAAGTTTGCTACGAGAGGAAGTAGACAATTTTCCGCTGGAACGGTCCTCCGTCCTCTTACCGAGGGATAACTGACCGTTTCAAGCTGAATGAGAATATTTTTGCAAACCCCAATCTTTCCGCATACATAAACACGCGTGACCCTCGTCTACTGGCCAAATTTCACATTTCTTTCGAAGGTTCGATCGTTAATTGAAATAATCGTCGAACTTGTGGGAGAATTGAACGAAAGAAATTTCTCAAAGCTTTCAACCCTTCGGGGTATTTGCACCGGTACGAATTAACGTCGTTTTATACGACGCCCCGGGCAGCAGCCCACTTAGGTACGGAGAGTTGATGGATCGGTTGAACAGGAGATAAAAATGGAAAAAAAACCTCTCACAGTCAAGGTTTTTGCATTCGTGTATCATTTGAAAACAAAAAAGTATTCTTACTATCGGTATAACGAAGCACAAAGCGTAGCCGTTGAACGTTTCAAACAAACTGCAAGCTCTCGGCTCCTGGTGCACCGCGAGCACGCGAGATAAGAACAAAGCACTTCGAAAAGCCGCAGGGGGTTTTTAGGAGAGAAAAAGAGACGATAGCTAGCGCAAAGGACAAAAAAAGATAAAAGTTTTATTTCAAACTTTCAAAGAGACGAGCTACATATTCGGGCGTGATATAAGTTCTGCTTTTTCTACACTCGAAGACATCTCGACGTCAAAACTTTCGTCGGATCCTTCGCGATGATCATTTTTTTTTTTTCTTTGTAAAACCGCGAGTCATATATTCTCGTGGTCCAATTTTTGCAAAGAATCCGTAAAATTCATGAAACTGACCAAATGACGACGGTCAAAAAACTAAAAATGTCATTTTTTTATACTTTCGACATTTCGGATCACGTTTCGCGAATGAAACCTCTTGTCGCCAATAGTTTTGGCGTGAACCAGGATTTTTCTAGTCAGAAGCAGGATTCGTGAGTTGGATAAAAAAAAAGAAAAAAAAAAAATTGGACAAGTAATTTCGGAGCTAGAGTGAGAAATGTAGAGCTTTTTCTTCACTTCAGACTTCAATACCTCGAACAAGTTTGAACATTCTTAGAATTCTTCTGACTAGATACAAATCAATCAATTAATTGGTATATCTCTAACCAAGGAGAGTGACTTAATCCAATTTTACTCAAAACTGAAAGAAACTATAGGGTTTTTTTTTCCTTTTTTTCGTCGAGTAAAAACTTTGAATATTTTTTCAGGGTCGAGTGTTCAAATCTCAGGTAAAAGCAGCACCTTTCAGACTATGTTATTATATATTCGTGAAACAATGAATCCACCGCAGTTTTATGATAAACTGAAATGACTGAGGTTCTAATAATTTTCTGTATATAACGTAGAGGAAAACGTCAGCGATAACGTATGAGAGAACTCGTGGAATCTAATCTGTCTAGATTTTTCCCCGTTTTCTGTATAGATCTGTATGTTGTACAGATCTGATCTGAATTGTACAGATCTGATCTGAATTGTACAGATCTATACAGATCTGTATAGATCTGTATAGATCTGTATAGATCTGTATAGATCTGTATAGATCTGTACAATTAATCTCTTACTTACAAACACGAGAATGAAAATCTCGAACATTTATTTACAAAGCACAGTAGTATTGCACCCATATAAATCGCAGGTAATGATAGAAATGATTATTTCCAGTTCGTAGATGTACCTCAGCACCCATCTTGAGCCGTCTTGCTGGTATTTGTGTCGATATTTGCTCGCAGAATAACGCGTACCTCTTGTTAAAAGTATTTGCTCTACAAGCGATCCCCGGGTTTTAGAGGGTCTATTCAACGTGCTTGGGTCACGCAAACTTTAGCTTAGGGCAACAAACGGTTTTCAACAAACGGGCACCCGACCACCTACATTTACCATAAACATGCGGAGAGTGGTAAGTTGGTAACGATCCTGCTAAAACCAGGCCTCGGAATTTTGACGGACCTCTGATCAGAATCGATACCCGCCAGTTAATTTTTTATTTTATTTTTTTCATTCATTTTTCTAGTCGAAAAAAATTGCGAGGAGGCGATAAAAAGAGGCATAAATAACGCGAAAGAACACGAGGCCGAAGGTGGCAGCGTATCCGAGTTCCTATTTCGGCGGACGTCACATGGCAGAAACCCTTTTTTCCTCTCGATATATTTTCGATAAAAGATTGAGCACGCCCGCGATCTGTAAGGTCACAGAGGGGCTACTTCGTCGAAGAATAAAGGAAATACAAGACCCGAGGGTCCGCGAGGTTGGGTACCCGCGAACTTTAGAGAAACAGCAATTAGTGGGGTGTACACCCTCAATTTTCGCCATGGCTCATTTTCAAACCAATTTGAAAATTCGTTTAGGTTCAAATTATCGAACAATCTTTACGGAGATAACGGTTAGTACTCGGGTTCCGTGATAAAACGATCGTTAACATTTATTAATTATATCCCGTAGAATCACCGTTAATGAGGCGGTTATATCGTTACCTATCTTTTCCTGAAAGCCTCTTGGAACTCGAAAGATTTCAAGGATGTAGTTCGGGGCGAAAAAGGCCCAAAATAATGAGATTTTCAAAGAACTCTTTATTGCGGATTTCTTCATTAAATACATTCACCTATCAATATCTGCAAAGATCCAATCCGAATCTGATTTTTAAAGTGTTCTAATCCAGGCCCAACGGTGATAATCTGTTGAAATCATCCAATTGCACAGCTCAGAATCAGAGCGATACGTGTCACAATAAGTCGAGAGCGATGAGAAACTTGGAACTTGTCATCGGACCAAACTGACACCAGATATAAAACGATATGAGTTTACTTGGACTACTATTTTTCTGGAGTTCTCAATTGATATGCAGCCTTTTACAAATCTTGGATCATCTCAAAAACTGATTTTCACCTACTTTTCAGATTTCAAAATGTAACCGACGATGAAATATTTATCGAATCAACTTCTAGTCTCACATATGTCTTCTTTGATATATCATGAACAATTCCACGAGAGCTTTTTTGGGTCTGGTCACTGAATCCAGGTAAATTACTTTCAAATTTAGGAAAAAAATTTCAAAAAAAGTGTCTTTTTGGGAAAAATGATTGTTTCAAACTTCATCTTTGGGAACTTTTTCACTGTAAAACAAATTTCTCACGTGCATCTACACTCTTCTTTCTATTCTGATATTGAAAAAATATGGAGATTGCTGTAACTCAAGTTCTTCATCGCCAGTACCAATTCCAGCGGAGGTTTTGGTGTCGATCAATCGATAAATCGAAAGCCACACTTGACGGTCTGTCTGTCCGGCTGACCACGTACCGAGTGCCTCCAATTAACTCGGTTCATTAATTTACTTGATCTAAATTATAAAAGCGCCGAAAGTTTTCGCTCTTTGAAATTTTTTTACGATTCGAGTGTCTCGACTTTTTTTCTACTTTTGTTTTGTACAGCTGAATCGAATCATTTCGGTATAGTGACACGTGAAATACGGGACGGGGAGTAAAAAAGTTGGATTTAAATCGAAACGAAAAGAGAAAAAGAAAAAATAAATAAAATTGAAAGCGTCAAAGCCCCGGTGGATATTCGAGACGCTGAGTACCTGAGAGAAATAGAGCGATGAAATGAAACGAAATGAAAATAGAATTTGTTTATTTGTAGTAGCAGTATACTAAAAAACACCCAAAATAAAATTGAATTCCTCATTATTTATTCGAGGACGTTGTTCGAATCCGTCAAACGAAAAAGATAATGACTCGAGGCTCTGAATCTTGTATACTAAGAAATTTGGTGGAGTGAAAACTTGATATGAACTAAATAAAGGAAGGAGAAAGAAGGCAGGAGATGGGAATGAAAAAATGTTGTACAAGCAGAGGAAAAATTCTGGAAAAATGTATTATCATCTCAGGGATCGTTGAAATGAAGTTACGAGAGGTTTTACCTTTCCATCATCACCCCCCGTGCGTATAGAAACAACTAACAATTCTGAAGTACACGAAATCGATACTGCTCGAAAGGCAGGCTCCTCTCCTGTCCAGGTGGGTGTGGGATGTATCGCGCTCAGAAATGACTGAGTAACAGAGCACGAAATGGTAGTAACTCAGACTGTATACATATTCCACAGATTTTTGTAACTCCCCCTGAAAAAGCTTCGCGAAAGCTCCACGTCAAACTGACTCGGTATCAACTAAGGTAAACGCCCCGGTTTCGGACCCTTTGGCCTTTTTTCACTTTATTCTACAATGTCACGGTCGACTGATGAAAAAATAATGATCAAGGAGGAAAGTTGAACCATTTAGAGTACGCTAGTCCAAAATCTGATGTAAAAACGCGTTATTGATGACTAAAAGTGACTGCGAAGTTTGTCAAGTGGCAAGAAGGGGTCAAGTACCGGGTCCTTTCGGTCTTTCGTTTATTTCAGCGTTGCGCCAGTTGCTGACCCCTAGATTAACGAGAGACCAAACCTCAATAGTTGTTTTGTGAAGACGTTCACTTAGTTGAAACAGACACATTCGACTTGGTCAACATGAATATTTGTTGCATCTAGAGGAACTATGCGAGCTCGTCTGATAATTATTGGAATGAACCGAGTCCAAAGACTAAACTAGCTGTAGCTTTCCGAGGGTCAGAAACTAGGGTCGCGGTGAGGTCAGAAACTAGTGTACAGCATTATTGAGCGTCAGAAACTAGCAGCTGCACGAGGCTCGAATAGAAGATTGTTATCAAATTATTCGTTGAATTATAGATTGAAAAGATGATCGTTCCTCGCCTAAGAAGCATCAATTCATCCGATGAAACCCATCATTGCCGATTACACGTCATTTTCCTTGATTTAGGAGAGAATAACCTCAGCTGAAAGCCTTATGATGTCAGAAGCCGGGGCGTTTTAGAAACGAGGGAAAAGGATTGATCGTAATTGTTCCGGAAAAATACGACTCAGAATCTCCGTGATGGATGTATTTGATGTTCATTCGACACCGAGTACACATCGAAACCGCGACTTGGCTCCGTATTCGCGATAAGTGGTTGCTAAATGGAAAGATTATCGAGGATCGTGTGTGTATATATGTGTGAACGTATACGAACCTCGATATCACTGCATTCGCCAATGTAATCGATTCCGGCATTCCTCGGTATGGAGTGCGAACGGTCTTCGCTCCATCCGTCTATCAAATAAAGTCCAATCTTTTTGGCGCACAATTTTCACCCGGGAAATGCAGTACAGCGATGAATTCTTCGATGCGTCAGTCTCTCGCGATTAAACAGTTCAGGATCATTGAATTACGCTATATTCAGGATTCATATAAAATATTTTTAATCACTCAGAACTTCATACAGTCACATGGTAAAGAAACCAGAAGCAATAATTTCGAAAGCAACTCGACGCCCCGATCATTCACTTCCTATCCACTCTTCTTCGAGAAGACGGCTTTCAAATTTGATATAATTGACGAAAACACACTCTGGAAAGTATCCAGCGCCATTATCACAGGATCTGGAATCAGTAGATTGAAAATCCTGATTTTCAATTCAGTGGGAAAAAGAAAAATTAGACTGAATAAATCGATTACTCACTGAAAGACGATACTAGACCGGTGCTTGGTATGTTGGTGCTTGGTATGGGGCTGTTGGTGCTTGGTATGGGGCTGTTGGTGCTTGGGATGATGCTTCCGGTGCTGTTGAGGATGCTGGCGATGCCGTTTGTTCCATCGGCAGCGTTTATCATCGCGTTTAGTTGGAATAAAACGAGAGCGTTGAGAAGCAGGACGGCAAATTGTTTCATGACGATATTAGTTATGGTGACACGTTGGAAAAAATGCTTATGTGATTGAGGCGCGGGCTCGGGTCCCCCTGCATTTATACACCAGAAAACTGACCGTCTTGTAGCTTGTCTTTACGACACACGTATAATATAGGTTTACGACATCGTGAATGGGCACTCGCCGCTTCTGACGATCGCCGGACAGATAGTGGACGGTAATTATTCTGTTGTTTACACGGTGATAAAGAATGCCGTAATCTAAACCCATTTGCGGAAATATTTTTAATGTTCATTTTTTTCAACACGATTTGTCGTATCGCTCCGAAGAGAGAAAAATAAAGAAAGTAACCGTGGAGAAAAATATTAAGTACGATCCAGACAGCGAAGAACTCGAAGTTGTCCAAAAGTCGTCGTTCGGACGTCAAATGTCCCACTTTTTGACGTCCAAAATATTGTCTCAACTCTCAAAGACGTCTATAAGAGACCAAAATACCTCCTTAAGCGTTAAAGTAAGTCAATTTGTACATGGGTACTTGAGGAGGCCATGATTCACACGAATCAAAGCCTAGTGAGGCTCTGCCAGGGTGTCCCTGCTCGAGGGTACCACTTGACCCTCTCGAAGACCACGGTGATGCCAGGGCAGCCCCTAAATTGCCCCTGAGATTCACAATGACACAAAGTTGGAAATTTTTATTAATTATAACACCTTCTCAGTGTGCCAAAAAGTCCACAGAAATATTCCTGTAACTTTGACAGACTCCAATAATGTCGAACAAACGGGAAAACTAATGTCAATTAAAAAGTGTTATCACAATTCAAGACATTTGATCTGTGAAATTTAACATGCTACAGGCGATTTACGATTTACAAGGCATAGTTGAAACTACATTCCGTTTTTGTCATTTTTGACAGAAAAAGCAGTAACGGCACAAAAAAGTCCACGGGAACACAAATTTTTTTAAAATTCACAATATTTTTCGTGTCGTCGAACGATATCTGTGCAAAAGCAATTGAGGAGCTGATTCTAAGATGTGACCCAGTGTCTCGTACCACGTTTTCGACATCGATGGTATAAAGTTTCGAAATTTTTTGCGACGATGGAGCATTTCGGTGTCGACACGTTATACATCGATGCTCGCGTATAACTCACCAGGCTTTCTCAAATATTGCTTCCCTCTGATACCGTTTCCGTTATACTCTTTGTCGTGAAGGCATACATGTACATACATTCGAACATACTTCGCACAGGGTAAAAGGGATCCTTCTCAAAATGGTAGATCCTTCGGGAAAATGTTCACAAAAATAGGTCATCATCTTCGGAAGTCTCTGTACAATATACCAACCTTTGTGGCATACTTCAGCGGGTACGTAAAGCACCGAGTGAATATACGCTCATGGTGTCCGTACTATGATGGGATACGAAGGACGTTGAAGGAATCCAGCTTTTTCTCCGTTCCCGATACCATGTCCCAGTCATAATAGGTATACACACTGCGGAGTAGCGTGTGCGGAAGTTGCTCAATATTTTAGCGACAGAAGAGCGTGACGGAGGGTAAGACCTGAAATAAAGCCACACGTTCCCCGTCGCCAGGGGACAGATGATCGTGTATCTACGTTTGCTTCCAGGAAATCTCACGTAAGGAGGAACTTTACCCTCGTGTGGGTTCAACGCGTTGTAGGTACGGTTCTGTGACATGTGACCCGGACACTAGGCGTGCTTTGAGAAATGTCGGCGCATGCGCAGATCGCGAGGAATCCACTTTCCGCACTGTACAATATTCTTGTGTATCAGTGGGAGATTTGATTACCGTGATGTCGACGAGGATGCGGAGTGTCGTCGAGTCGCCGTTGCTGTCGGGGCCTCGATTTCGGATTCCGTACCGGCTTGGAGAGCCGAAATTGTGGCAAAATCAAAGCGGACTTGTGGCTGTCTGCAAATGTTTGACCGAGCGGGATTCCAGGCTTGCTCATACATAGAGGCTTTGTGGCTTCGGGGCTTTCGAGCTCCGTGGTCAGCTTATTAAAACCTCGAGGGGCCGTGATCGAGGAGTCCCATGGACATCCGGATCTCGGGCAGAAAATGACCAGCCGATGAATCCACTGTCCCGCAAGTCCCGATATACTGCGGGACGGAATTGTAGAAAATTTGATTTACTCCTCGTTTCGATCACCACTCGCGATATTCCACTGAAGTTAAACGACAGCGAACCTTATCTGTCTTGTTAATTATACCTGTAATAAATATGTCGCGTGTTTCGCTACACATTGTGCTGACACATCCCCGCGCGAGGTTGAAATAATCGATAGAATAGAGCCGGACGACAGCCGGGGGAATGGAAAGAGAGAGGAAGACAGCGCTTGGTTAATTATTATTTGACGCGAAACAAGAAAAAACAAACACGGAGTTTCTCTGGGGGGAGGGGGGGGGGTGGCTTGGCTAACGAACAAACGTTTGACGTATGTGTGCGAAGGCGTTAAATTTTTTAGTCAATCGATCCCTTTCATTTTCCAAAAGAGAACAAACAAGTAGGGGAGAGTCGGGTGAAACGGGGATTTGCTGATTCTGGGTATTAGCAAGATGCGATCTATTCAGCTTTATAGCTGGTTTGTTCTAGACAAAAAAAACAACATTTACAACCAAACCATGAAGAAACGGTCATGGAACTCGTGCGCTAGGAGTCATTACCGCTCGGCGTGATAAGTTGAGGCGATTCGAGTACCTGAAGTACCAAGTAATCGCAGAATACTGTTGAATTTCTAGTTTTACCCCGATAGTATCGTCAATGAGCTACGTAATCACTTCAGAGCCAACACCGTCACGCTTTCATAGTGTGATTCGCGTATTTTTGTTCATAAAATTGCATGACAGGGTGAAACGGGAAGCTCCGGCGCAGAGCTTGCATCTTAAGTGACCGAATTTCTCTTCCGTTTGAAACCCATAAGTGGATCAGACCGAAGGCATTCGGTGCTCTTTGTGAACCCACGAGGAATATTTCGGTGTCAATGACGACAATAATGATGAGAATCGCAATTATAGGATAAACGATTGTAATCAGCGGTTCTGTAACCTTGATTCAATTTTTATCTCATTTCAACATTCATTGAAATCGTAGATTTTCCATTCAGAATCAAAATCTATTTATCATATTGATTTTTAGTTAGCTAAAGTAATTTTTTCTGCTCGACGGTTTAAAATCACTAGATTTCGTCATGATAGTAGCTTGATAATAATGGACTTTTTCTCATTGACTATGAATCTAAATTCATTTCGTCTCATACGTTGACATCCTCTACTAGGTAAGCAAAATGTCGTTTTAAAAAGTGTGCGAAAAGAGAGTAGAATAAATTTCCAAACGAATCTAGTTTTAAAACGTAAACGAAACTAGCCAGAATCAAGTAAAATAGATTGATCGATACGCCAGCTCGTTAGTTCCGCGAATAATACCCAGAACAGTAGCGGAAAACTGGGATTCTGAAAAAAAAAACAAGAAAAAAAAGAACACGCTTGGCAAAACTCTGTTCACGCATCACGTCACAGGATTTCAATGGTGGGTACAACATGCGCGTTTAATTTTTACGAAATATCGGTACCGATAGGTAAATTTGTTCACATGTCACAGTTCGATGGGTCCGAAAAGGCGAATCAAAATTGAAGCTACGGGTCTGCGATCGTTGATGAAGTAGAAACGGTGAATAACCGCGTTTAAACGGCGCATAGAGGACTCTAAAATAGTTCTGATCTTTCTATCACCGCGGTTTCGGTCCGCGACCTCGGAGAATGCGTCGACTGTGTAATTTGCGGGCATGAGATCAAAGGCGGGGTAAACATGGGCCCAAAGCTGTTGTACCTTTCCGATTGGCAACTCGAGCATCGCACAATGGCGACCTTGCGAAGCTTGAATAGCTTGTAGCCCGTAGGTTCTCCACCAGTACGCGAATTCGAAAGGATTTTCAGGAGAAGGACAGCCGCAGACCCTTAGTCGACGCCGAGCGCCTTTGCGTTGTCCGATATCGTGAATACTCCTTTTATTGAATAGTTATACATCCACTAACCCCTTCCACTCCAATCCCATCGACGGGATGCGGTACGTGGCATTCGAACGCGGTGCCAATTACTATCGGATACACAGGAATAATAATGTTTCTCTCTGACAATGGGAGAGCCTCGATTGTGTTCGAGTTTCTCTCACTGCTACAAGAACGCAATGAGAAACACGATAACCGTGGGCGTCATGTACATGTGCACACAAAAGTATGTCTCTAAATATTTCAAATTGTAGAAGCTATAAATGTTCAACAGTTTTTAATGGAGTACCGAAAAACTTTCACGATTCCGAATGACTTTGGATCAAACAGTAGATCGTGTCAGATTTTCTACGTTTCGTATTTTTTATTGAATCAGGAGAATCGACAAGCTTCAATTTTTTTTTTAATTGTATCATATTTTTGGTGTCTTGCCTTTTAGCCGAATTTTAAGAAGCAATCAAAATTGAATGATTTTTTTTTTCGTTCTCGAGATCGAGATTCCAAAATTTAATAACTCCTGCGATTTTCAATATTTTTTCTTTCCAATCTCGGGGTTATGCGGTAAATTTTTCAAGACCCAGCCATCTGTGACCAATCCTTCTTTCATCTGCACTCCTCGTATTTTTCACTTCGTTCAAAAAAAAAGGAACATTTTTTTGCGCTCTGATTTTTCGTATCGACCCGAAGGAAGTTTGATGTGCAAAAATCCTGTCCAAAAACCTGAAAAACGTGAAAGAAGATGTACTAAAAACTTCGTGTCATTTGTGTCGACGATGATGGGACGCGCTGTGAGGCTTCCATCCCTTCGTGCGTTTTTAGGTTTTTTTTAGGTAATGCGAGCTAACAGGATTTGGGTCGAGAATAATCCGAGTTAGTGGCCCTAGCTGCGTTCGGTGTGGGTAAATAATAGCTGAATGACCGAGAGTAGAGGAAAACAAAGCCAGAAACAAAACGAGCTCAACGTCTGTAATCGACCCGAAGCGAATAGCAATTAGATTTGGAGGCAAAAAGGAGACCCGAAAGACAGAAAAAATCTATTTGCGGGCAGGGGAAAGTGACGATACAAAAATATAGAATCGGAGTTTCACTTTTAAGGATGTAGTTCGGGTTGAAAAAGGCTCAAAATGACGCGATTTCCAAAAAACTTTTTACTGCGGATTTCTTTACTGAATACATTCACCTATCAATATCTGCAAAAATCCAATCCGAATCTGATTTTTAAAGTGTTCTAATCAAGGCCCAACGGTAATAATCTGTAAAAATTATCCAATCGCACAACAAGAATGAGAGCGATACGTGTCACAGAAAGTCGAGAGCGATGAGAAACTTGGAACTTTTCATCGGACCAAATTACTGACACTAAATATAAAACGATATGAGTTTACTTGGACTACTATTTTTCTGGAGTTATCAATTGATATGCAGCCTTTTACAAATCTTTGATTATCTCAAAAACTAATTTTCACCTACATTTCAGATTTCAAAATGTAACGGGCGATGAAATATTTATGAATCAAGTTCTAGTTTCACAGATTCTTCTTTGCTATATTATCAACAATTCCACGAGAGCTTTTTCAGCTCTGTTCACTGAATCCAGGTAAATTACTCTCATATTTATGAAAAAATAACAGAAAAAACGAAAAAAAATTGCCTGCTTGGGGGAAATGATTGTTTCAAACTTCATTTTCGAGAACTTTTTGACCGTGCACAAATTCCTCATGTGAATCTATTCTTCTTTCTATTCTGACATTGAAAAAAGTGAAGATTGCTGTAACTCAAGTAGTTCATCGCCAGTACCAATTCTTCGGAGGCCTTTTGGGTGCATTGCATCGAATTTTAGATTGTAGTTTTTTCCTTAGTTTTGAATGTAAGAACTTTTGAGAAATAGTTGAAATCGGTGCACTATCGATTGTAGAAAATAGTTTTTAACCCGAACTACATCCCTAATATCGAGAGGATCGCGGTACGGATACTAAATGAATTCATGCCCGCGAGGAAACCTTAATTAAGACTGAGTCCAGCTAACGGGGTTAAAATAAACGAGCCTAACAGAATTATGGTCCTTCCGGTAGGCCCTAATCTTCCGGCGAATTTGGATAGCGGCATATATATATTATTAATTCAATAATTTAACCATTTAACCAGAGTTTGAATTAACGGGGTCAGAAGCGGAAGAATATCTTACATTAAAGCTCTCGGGAATTCATATCCACGCGTCTATGTATCTAACGGTTTAAAACTAAAACCTCCGTCTATATGCGGTACTTGTACGTATACCGAAATCGGATTTCTCACGAAGCACTGCAATAATCTCCAAGGCGATATTAACGCCTGGGCTAATCTATAGCGGGTCGCTTTGGAAAATAGAAAAAAAAACTCCGTGCGCCGTACTCACCTAGTTTCGCGATTAGCTCACAAACCTGAAACCTGCGTGTGAATAAGTACACGAGAAAACTAGACCGCAAACTTTAACTATCGTTAACTTGGCAGCCGGTATACATTTTCTCCTCGGTGATTATTCGAAACGGAGAGAAAAAAAGAAGAAAAAAAAACGGTCAGCATTTCTGTACGATGGTGGAGAAAGAAGATTCTGACAGAAAACTAAAATCTGCAGAGTTTGCGAGATAAAAAATAAAATAAAAACCTCCCCGCGCCACCTGAGCAATAAACGCGAAGGTATAACAAAGACATTCGTACCTACATCGCGCGCCTGTATGCTATGGGCAGTTTGAGTTCTGGCTCGTAGACAGTGCGTCGACTCTCCTCATCCTCGAGGTCTTTATTTCCCAGAGGAACGTTCAAGGGGTTTATCGTTTGCAGGAGGCTCTGCTGCGTTGCGTTGCGTTGCGTTGCGTTACGTTACGTCACGCGCGGTAGGATTATCACCCTTAGGAATAAAAGAAGGAAACCTCCGTCAAGGAGGAAGACCCGCGATAATACCGACCCATTGAAAACACTGGGAATAATAAAAAGGAGGAAGAGAAGGGAAACGTCCTCAGAGGATTCGGTCCGAATCGGACCGAAGATATTCTGTTTGTTTATCAGCCGCTGGTAGATTCAGCCTTTTTTAGTTTCTAAAAGATGGTGTCATGCTTGAAGCAAATATTTGAATCTGGGGTGACAAAAAGTGGCTTCTTTTAACCGTCAACACCATCTTGAAATTTTATATTTCTGTCTTATATTGAAAAACATACCGAGTTTTCAATCACTATATCTCGATATTGATATGGTTCTAATAAATTTATGAAACTATTTTGGAGATTCAAAACATACCATGATATTTTTTTAGCTCTCAGTCCTCAAGGTATCTCAGTCAATTATCAATAGTCCATCCGATTGAAAGCTTGAAATTTTCATTTTAATGCAATTATTGTAGCAGTGGAAACCCATTTTTGAATGAAATTATCATGAATTATCATATCATATGAGTATTCAGCCAAATCTTCAAAACATTCTGTATATAAAATTCAATATAATCTTGGCTATGAAATTTCCGAATGTTATATGAACATCGAAGTATTGAAAAAGTTTAATTTTAATATACGAAAAGTATATGTTAATTGCTTCACATACATTTTTATGAAAGTTGATACAGCAATTTCTGACAGTGTACCTGAGATTTGCTAATTTTGATCATTAGTTCAGTTACAGTTATCAGGTCACACTACTCTGTTTCAGTGAAAGACTGAAAAACGGCTGACACATTGTTCGATCTTGATTTATGTTCAGACAGCGAACGAGACACTCCAGATTTGTGATAGAAATGAAACGTTTACGAGCAGTTTAAATAACGTTCGGTTCAAGTCAAGCCTCCTTGAACTGTCCAACGTCACGATAGGTTTCCCTGCCAATAAACCGACGTTTACGATAAGGGTTGTAGATACCAAACGGATAGTCCTATAGAATGGACGTTAGGATCAGCGATGATGGATCAGAGCTAATGAATCACCAGACTTTCTACCTCACGTCGATTGAAAGACCCTCGACCACCTACTGCGATTGAATCCGACATTGCGATTCTGATCCGATCCGATAAAATTTTTCGCACAATGCTCCTCTCTTTTAAAATTCTCCCTGAACTCCGGGCGCCGCGTCCTTCGGTCAAGGAATTTTATAGAGTTCTGATGTACCGTTGGAATGGCGGTCGCATCGTTCGATCCACTAAAGTGCCTTCCGAACTTCCCGCAACCCACGGAATACTGTCTGCAGGAAGAAAAGGACGAGGATGTGGATCAGCGGTCGTCTCGGGCTCGGTTTCCAAATCCTTGAGGAAATAAGTTTCTGCGACACATGCTTCACCCCAGTTTCGTCAGATTGTGGTTCCGAAAAACCTCGAGACTTTTGAATGGTTTTCACATGATTTTAGAAAGAATTTTGTTTCTGTCTATGACGCACGAAATAAAATCGACCGGTGGACCGATTTTGGTTTTCCTTGTCTCAAACTGTTCAGTGAAGAGGCCTTTTCAATATGAACAGAGAACTTTGTCATAACTTTATTTTTACTCGAGTTACTATCAAAAGTAACGTTTGGAGACAGAAAAACACGCTATTTTATTCTAAAAAATGAATCTTTACTGAATAGTTTGAGACCAGAAAAACTTGAATCGATCCACCGATAGATTTTATTCAGTGCATCTTAAACAAAAAAAAAAAAAATGTGTTCCGAAAATCGTGTGATAAACATTCTAAAATATGAAAAATGACTCTGAGCTGCAGTTTTTACTTCTTTCACATTTTAAGGTGTATGTGACCCTTAAGCCTCTGGGAAAACTGAGTATTTCCCGACAAACTAAAATCGATACGCAGCATGGAGAAATTTCCACCCACCCCTGTCGACGATTGGAAACAACGGTTGGAAAACATTAATTTGCGGTAATGTCCTTCCACCGAAACGGGGGCAAAAAATGGTCTAGGGGGAAATCGTTGAATATTCGCAATACATTATCACGCATATTTACGTCTGCGGGTATTTTACGAGAGCTAAAAACAAAAAGAAAAAAAAAAGATGCGATTTTTCGTGCCAAAGAACTCGAGGGATTCTATTCACTCAAAAGTTTTGAATTCACGAAGCTGATTTTATTACCATTAATTTAGAACGAACAATTTTCACCACGATCAAGAGAAATCGGAATTTTATTAACGATTCATCACGACTTTGCCTGATTTGAAATGATTTTGGGTAAGAAATGATAGAAATACAAGCAATTTTCCAGCTTCTCAAAGAGATCAATTTAAATTCGCACATCTTGAATCGGAGTTATCCGATTTTTCCGAGTGACAGTGGGTTTTCATCGTCGTTGACGAGTTGAATCTGAAATTACCTACACTCCTCGGAGATTTAGAGCCTGGCGATAATTAGATGCGATCGAAAGTGGTTCCCGCCATGGGAGTCGTAAAGCTCTGTCTGATATATAAATTTGGCGATATAGAAATTCGGCAGAGCGATTACCTCGACGTCTTTGTGGAATGGAAATTTCTATCAAAAGCCTCGTACCACCCCCAACCGATAAATAATTACTGGGTTTAAACTTATGTAATGATAAGAGGATATTATTCGTGGAGACCCGCGGTATAATGGCTGCGGTGCCAAATTTCTACTCGAATAATACCCCGTTCCCTAAACCCCGGCTAACGCTGTTATTGTTTCAGCTCGGATTCTGTATAGAACCAAAAGCGGGTTGAAACTAATTTGTCTACCGCGGACTCTAAGAAGGATTTGTAGATCTTGCCCCTCCATAAACGTCCTAATCAAGGGGTCGAGATTGACAACGGCTTTGGACCCGCCTCAATGAATATTTAGATCCTGACAAAACGCAAAGAGAGTTAGCAAAAACCTTCGGGTAACAATTTTGTTTAAAAAAATCCTAATATTTTTGGATTATTTCCACCATGTTGGATTCACGATGTTGAATAATTTTGCATATCTGACTTCAGGTTCGTGATCAGTGGCTCAAACCACCTTCTGATACCAATTTTTATCGAAATCCTCTGATCCGTTATCAAGATATTGTACAACAAATGGATCACATAAACTCAAAACGTGAATATCTGGTGCGAATTCGCCTTTTTATTTCCAGGTTGATTCGAATAACTTCCTTTTCTCTTCGACAAACAGATAATCAGGGAGTTAACTCCGCAACTAAAATCGTTTTACTAATGAGACGTTTGAAATCATTCGAAATCAGACAAAGAATCTCTTTGGAATTGTACAAAATCGCTCAGAAATCAGTGGTCATCAGCTTATGTTCGTCCAAATCACTTTGAAATCGGCAAAAATCATCTAAAATCGCGAAATCATGCGAATTCACTTGTACACAAAAATTGAGTGAATAGCCCCTCGTCCTCGAGGTTCCCGATTTTCTCCAGTGTTTCTAGTATCATAGTTGCCGCCATATTTTAGATTGTTGAAAAGGGGAGCATAAGGTGTGTATTGTGGTAAAGCTTACAGTCGGGTTGTCCTCGCGCTGAAATAGCTTATTCAAGACGCCAATAGTTATAGTTATATCTGTGAAACATTGTCTCTACATAGGTATGGGTCTATTCTACGGCGGCACGGTTCTATTCCATTGTTCCGTGAGCGATCAACCGTTGGTTCGTTTGTTTCCAAGTGAAAACGGATTTCCAATAGGAATTACATCCCACGCGTACAGAAACGTTAATGTTCACGTCTTTGGCATATAATAGCAGACAGGCTCAATTAGGACTGACTATTATATTGACTATTTCCATTCACTGGACCAAAACTCAAACCCTACCACTGTTAAAACTGTAAATTCGAAACGTACTATGATTCTTTTTTAGTTTTCAGCGACAAAGCGGTATTTCAGTCAATCATCAATAGTCCATCCAATTGAAAGCGTACAATTTTCATTTTTTGGTTGCTTCTGCAATATTTTATGATCCGATTCGGCAATTATTGCGGCAGTGGAAACCCATTTTCGAATGAAATTATCCTGAATTTTCATATCACATGAGTATTCAGCCGAATTTTCGAAACATTCTGTATATGAAATTTAGTATAATCTTGGCTGTGAAATTTCCGAATGATTTTGAATTTTCAAAACTGTTGAAAAAGTGGAATTTTAATATACAAAAAGTATGTGTTAATTGCTTCAGATACATTTTTATGAAACTTATACAGAAATGTCTAACAGTGTGGGTGAATTTTTCTTTGTCGTATCGCTCTGATTTTGATGATAAAGTGGAGAAGAGCCCCCGTTGAATTGGGAGTATATTTTCTGTGCTTCAATTACACCTCGCTTTTAAATTCGAGTGCTCTACAGCATATTAGGTTGGAATTTTATCGTACCACCTACAGAGCGATTGGGGCCAGGTATCGGCGATACGTGATAGGAGTGACACAGCAGGGGCGGTTTTCACCAATTCGTTGAAAATGTTTTCTACTGTGTACGCATGTAATCAATGAATTAGTAACGGTTCCCCGGTATCTCTATCGAGGATCGTAATTAAAACAGGTAAATGCTATCGAGTGTCAATTTTTGCACGCTTCCACAATTATACTACCCACCCCGCGTCTGCGTCACCGGTGTTAAAACCTGGTTTAATTAATCATTAATTAAAATACCAGCCATACGCATGTTTTTGTTGATTTTGTAATGAACAAAAGTTCATCAAATGAACGAAAATTTTAGATTCTACGACGGATTGAAATCAACAGAGTTACGACGTCATCTGTATAACTTTTGCAATTGTTTCATTAATAAAAATAAAATGAATAAATGAATAAAAATACGACATAATCACTTCAAGTTTTAGACGATTGTTGAAAATTTAGATAGAAAACGGGACGGGAATTCGGACGGTAGAGAAAAGGCGATGATATACGTATAGGCTACCGTGGCTGACCGCACGGCGACTCCTACTACTCGCTTTTGTGGTCTCGCAGTAGTAACTGCCCGGAGGACGACGAGACATTAAGCTTGAGAAAAAAGTTGACAAAAAAGGCGACTTGAATACAAATTGAAGTACTTTGACAAACGGAGTCTTTTATTCGGTAAAAAGTCCACCTACACCGACGTAGACCCGCGTTAAAAGAAGACGGGGTATAGATCCGGCACCCGGAAATGAACTCTTTCGGTTTCGCGCAGGACACGGATACGAACTTCCCATTCTTACCAACGAATTTTTGAGTGAATTTTTGTGCTATGGAAGAAAAGTCAGCGATATACACTTCAATTAGAGAAATTTTATCTGAAAAAATCTGATTGTAATAACGATTTGATTAATTTGATGAGTGTATATAGGTATGGAAAGATTTAAAAATTGTAAAACTAGAGAATTCAAAGAATTCGGATATACCGAATGAGTATTACAGATTTAATTGACGAGATCACAATAAGTGTAAGTGTATATTTTTCGTTTCTTTTGTTTCGTTTGTGATATTTCGTGTATGTATGCAAAAATCTAGGCTCTTAATTTATTCATTCATGCCCATAGAAATAGAATCAGTCCATGAATTAGTTAAAAAAAATTGTATATAGTGTGAATTCCAATAAAATCAGTTCATTCATGAGTTGAAAAATGTTCATAGCGTAAATTCTTTCAATTTTAGAATTGTGTTTCATCGCTTAAAATATATCTTTTTCTCTCACGTGTTATTTATCAATTCCAAATTTCATCTGATTGCGTTTACGTCGATATTCTTCCGATATTAAGAACTTATCTCATCTATTATTTTCTGTAGTTTCTCAGCTTGATTTTCTTGATTTCCTCTCGTCCAGTATAAATGAAGACCCACGTTTTTGTCTTCTTTTAATTCCTTTAATTTCAAGGTGATTTGCGGTGTGATGCCTTTTATGATCGTTGATAAGTTCCTGATGCATTCTTCATATTTTTATGTTACGTTCTTACGATCATTTGATACTATTTTATCGGAAATTGTGTTTCAAAGTGCACGGAAGAAAATTAACACGTCTTGCTCGGTCGATGGTTGAGAGAAGAAAGAGCAACGGAAATCATATCAGTCCTCATTTTCTACATATTTTTTATAGCGTGTAGCAAACTTCGCACAATTATCGTCTGTTTTGTGAAGATAAGAAAGTCGAAGGGGTCGATACCTTCTCGTTTGTTTAATTTTTTATTTATTTTCCCTCTGTCTTATCTATACTGGCGAACTAAATTGGCGGTATAAATGGCGGGTAATACCAGAGTTGGGTAAAGACCGATGCTGTAGGTTTTCAATTCCGGCAAAACCCGGCCTTTAGCCTAATAATAGAGAAGCACGAAACACCGAGCTTCGTTGTCCGAGCGCGAGCGTGTGGAACACTTTTGCGGTTGACCTCACTGGCTCACTCGGTTCTCTGCTACAGCTACCGGGCGTCGTCCGACCACTCGTTTACTTGTACCACTATCGCGTTTTGTGCTGACCGAACTCGATAAATTATATTCGGCTACTACGCCGCCTTATACCTACATCGAGGGTGAGATAATCGAATAGATTACCCGGCTCGGTATACCCAGGCGGAATCGCAATGGACCGTTCCAACGACGTGATATCAGCTACCACGTAATTAATTTGATAACAGTTTATTTCTTCTTCCTTTTATACGATTTTTTATTTTCTTTTACTTTTTTCTTGTCGTCGTATTTAATCATTTTGAATAAACCGCAACCACTATACGAGACCGCGGAGCATCATCAACCCCACACTCACGTTTTTTTTTCTCCATTTTCTCCCCCTTTTAAGAACTGGGTGAGGGGATGACGGAGGGAGAACGACTCTCAACGTAATTGAAGGCAAGCAAACATCCGGGACTCCGGTTTCCTAGTGTCGGAATCTACGAGACTCTCTCGCGCCCCCGCCTTCTGTAGATTCTTAAAGACGTGGAGACTATTGTGCTATATTGTACACGACGTGTGTGTATCACTTCATATTTCATCAGGCGAAGTGCGCTGCACTGCTAACGAGCTTCAAAGCGTCGTCTTCCACTTCTGCTTCAACTTCAACTTCAACTTCAACTCGTGTCTCTTATCAACGTTCTTACTTTATTTTGTTTTTCGTTATTTATTCTCCTTCCTGTTTCCCGGTCTCAGCTTCGACCGGGTTCTGTTGTTACATTCATTCCGAGAAGAAGCTCCAGCTAGTAATCTCTAGAGTGTCGCGGAACGGGTTCCATAACCCACGGGGAGTTTTTATCGGATCAAATTTCTCGTCACTCGATATTCTACAGCAGAAACCCGCAACCTCTATCACGTACTGTGATTATACAACGGTGCAGACAAATGAAGGGATATAAAATTTCGCTACACCCGATACGGGGATCAGTGGAATTAATATTCCGTGATTGAATTTTCTTTTTTTTTTTACATCATTCGAATTGTTTGCATACGAGGGAGTCAGGGGATTCGCTGATTTTGGTTATTAACGAGATACGATCTATTCAGCTACTTCATAGGTTTGTTCTACACGAAAAACTGTATGTTCACGACCAAATAATGACGAAATGGTCACGGGACTCGTGCGCTAGGAGCCATTATCGGTCGGTGCGATGAGTTGAGGTGATTCGAGTACCTGAAGTACCGAGCAAACGCAGAATACTTTTGAATTTATAGTTTTTCCCCGATAGTATCGTCAATGAGCTACGTAATCACGTCAGAGCCAACACCGTCACGCTTTCATAGTGTGATTCGAGTATTTTTGTTCATAAAATTGCATGACGGGGTGAAACGGGAAGCTCAGGCGCAGAGCTTGCATCTCAAGTGACCGAATTTCTCTTCCATTCGAAACCGATAGCGGAACAGATCAGAGGCATTCGATGCTCTTTGTGAACCCACGAGAAATATTTCGGTATCGATGACGACAATAATGATGAGAATCGCAATTATAGGATAATCAATTGTAATCAGCGGTTCTGTAGCCATGATTCAATTTTTATCTCAATTCAGCATTCATTGAAATCGTAAATTTTCCATTCAAAATCAAAATCCACTTGTCCTATTGATTTTGGGCCGCATGGTCCCCGTTTTAGCTGCACTGTTTTGCGAACGGAGATCGTCGCACCGTATGGCGAAAGTATTTTTTCTACTCGACGGTTCAAAATGACTAGATTTCGTCACGACAGTGTAGGTAGATAATCGTTGACAGTGGACGATTTTTCATTGTCCATGAAACGTGAAATATTGGGTCCTCAACACTTACATCCCCGTCTTACAATATACACGGTCAATTTAAAGTTCCCGAAACCGTCTGTCTCTCTTTTTCTCCACCCCATGACGTCACTATTCGGTACAACAATCACGCCACCTAGCGTCGTAATTCGAAGGTTACAAGTGAAATTGTGAACTCTGATATCAGGGCCAATCAGAGAGTGTATTTGACCAGGTAATCAACGTTTCGTCAATTTTCAATTAAATTCCCGCAAAAAAATTGATCGAGTAGAATATCTTCCGTAGGTATGTGTACCGATAAGCATAAAAATGAATTCCGAACCCCATTCTCGATCGAGCGATATCACTCATCGCCGTCCCGCTCTCCAAATTGACGCGTCAGAATCACGTGACGTTGTGACAAAGGCGATTTTGAGCCGAACCGGATGAGCCGCGGTGGAGGATTATCAATTTTGTTCGGTACAGGCTAGCAGCGAGCCACATGAACCCCTTTTTTCGCGGTTTCACGAGGACAGTCAAACCGCTAGCGTGTTATCCCGCAACGTACGTATCGTTCTCTGCAAACAAACTTGCCGCGAAAGAGGTTAGGCTAGGTTATACGCCGGAAGGTCGTGCGAGGTCGCCGAGGTCGCCGAGGTCATCGAGGTCGCCGAGGCGGGTTATAGCCAGTCTCGGTATCAAACGCGTGTTGGGCTTACGGTGCGTGAAATTTTCGAATCGATAGTCCTCGCACGCAACCGCGTACGCGTAGCGCACGTCATCCTCCTTCGGTGATGTATTTCGGAACGATTTTCCCGCGCTTTTCGCGAACCAGTTCCGCTTTTCCACTTGACGAGGAAAAACCCGTTTCTTGCTCGGGGGCTCAGGCATTACCTAATGAGGAAGTTTCTCGTACACGGGATGACGGCGGACGGGAATCAGCGAACCCGTCTGTATCCGAAGCAAGAGAAATTACGTTTGTAATACTTACTTGGAAAGTACGATTTCCGGAGTCTTTGTAACATGCGCGAAGCGGCTCATTGCCAAGCAGTGCGGAATACTCGTTACTACGAGGACGGAAAGTTTCATGGAGCCATTCAACGAACGTCAAAAGTTACGTGAATTCAGTATTTTATCAACATTACCGATAAAGTTTAATTACATCTTAGATTCATCCCAAATGACTTTAAAGCTCCAAATTTTACTTATAGGTCGGAATATTTTACTATTTTACCTCAAATTTGCACTAGATTAGAAAAAAAGTAGCCACTCCGTACTCCGATGTGTCTGATATTGAAAAAAGTTTCACTTTCCGCACTAGGGCTTTATTTTGTGGAAATGAGTTACTTTCCGCAAATTCGACACAGGCTTCATCTCAGCTCAAGGAAGAAAAGGGAAGACATACTGCAGATGCCATTGACGCCAGTACGTGAGAATTTCCACCATGAAACGAGGCGATTATGATTTCAGTAATTAATGCAGGGATGAAGGGTCCTTTGAGGCAACAGGTTTCAGAGTCGACACATGAACACGGTGCTAGAAGCTAGAGCGATACCTGATGGAAACACTGGAAACCCTAGAAAGTTCCAGAAGTGTATGAACGCATGTTTTCTCAATGCCAGATAAACCGGAGTTCAGAGTTGCTATCTTATTTCAATCCGGTACAAATTTAGGGTAAAATAGTAAAAAAAATTCGGAGCCATGAATAAAAATTGGAGCCCCGCAGGTATTTCAATATTTCGAGTAACGATTTAATCACGAAAGTTTAAAGTCATTTGATTGTGAGATGAAATGAATCTAAGATTCTAATTAAACGTCATCCGTAATGTTGATAAAGCACTAAATTCAAGTAACTTTTCAAGTTCGTTTAATTTTGTTGGCTTCATGAAATTGTCCAAAAGATCAGAAACTAATCGAACTTGGAATTAGTTTCCTTCGAAACAGAACAGTTCTGAATAATACGAAATCTAAAGTCATCTAGATGTTTGTTTTATCAGTCGTTCTTTTGGCCCGGACTCCCTTGACTCCGTGATATAATTTATACTCCTGTATGCATACTAGTGGAAGAGTGACGAGCTGATGAATTTGAAAAGAGCTCCGCAAATTCTCGTGAAAAATTGAATAGCACAGAGTAACCGGATCAGGGATTCTGGTACGTGATGGTGCGTTTTTTATTTCAAATTATTATTATTTCATAAAATATCTGCCGAGGTAATGGATATTCGTTTCTCCCTTGTTGCTTAAAAATGCAAAGATAGAAGGAACAATTTTCTGGTATCTCGTTGCGTTGTGTTGCGTTGCGTTGCGTTGGTCGTGAAGATAATGAGTCAAAAAAAGACTATTAGACATTTTTTGCACCCCGTATGGCCGGGGATTCGACCGCGGGGAATTTGTATCGTGAGCCACATGCATACATATTTACGTGTAAATACAGTATGTATAATGCCTGGGACCCGGGGTGGGACGCGGGACGCAGAACGTATCATGAGTTAAACAGAATAACGAGGGTTACCCTGGAAACGGGACACGCTCGTTTCTCGGAAGTCTCCGCAGCGGTTCCCGCACCTGTTTTACGTATCACGCGACATAAACTACACACGTTTGTGCGCCAACTACCCAGCGTCAGTTACTTCCCCAGGGCGTACGTGTACTCCTCCGTCCTCCCCCAGACAGCCCTTCGAAGTGGGCAAAAGACTGGCACGAAAGTTGGAAACCCCATCGATTGCGTATGTCTCTTACACGCTATTTGATACCGCATATTGATCGAAAAAAAATGTCGCGTGATTTTCTGCTGGAAACTATGCGGTGCTATGTGGTAGGCAGTTTATATGCACTTGTGATTGCATCGTCGGGTGAACATTCTTCAGCTGGAACTGAGAATTCTTCACTTTTACAACGAGTATGGGAGCTGAGCTCGGTAAAATGGGGATCTTTAGTGTCTGGGACCCAATAAATCAGGTTTCACGCGGACAATACAAAATCTTTCACTGTGAACAATTATCTAGCTAAATCTTGTGATTTGAACCGTTGAGCAGAAAAAATTACTTTTGCTAGACGGCGCAACGTTCTAAGTTTGCGAAAAAGTTCGGCTAAAACAGGGACCATGGCTAAAAATCAATACGACAAGTGTATTTTGATTCTGAATGGAAAATCTGCGATCTCGATGAATGTTGAATTGAGATAAGAATTGAATCAAGGTTACAGAACCGCTGATTACAATCGTTTATCCATATAATTGCGATTCTCATCATTATTGTCGTCATCGATACCGAAATATTCCTCGTGGGTTCACAAAGAGCACCGAATGCCTTCGGTCTGATCCACTATCGGTTTCGAATGGAAGAGAAATTCGGTCACTTGAGATGCAAGCTCTGCGCCGGAGCTTCCCGTTTCACCCCGTCATGCAATTTTATGAACAAAAATACCCGAATCACACTATGAAAGCGTGAAGGTGTTGGCTCTGACGTGATTACGTAGCTCAGTGACGATACGACGATACTATCGGGGAAAAACTAGAAATTCAAAAGTATTCTGCGTTTACTCGGTACTTCAGGTACTCGAATCACCTCAACTTATCACACCGAACGATAATGGCTCGTAGCACACGAGTCCCGTGACCATTTCGTCATTATTTGGTTGTGAATGTACAGTTTTTCATCCGTAACAAACTTATGAAGTCGCTGAACAGATCGTATCTTGCTATTATTCGGCTATTATAGGTTGCTAGATTGGCTTGCTAGATTGGCTGATTTTGGCAAATCAGCAAATCCCCGTGTCCCCGACTCTCCCCTATACATTTATTCACTTTGAAACTTGAATAAGAAGCGAGAAGCTTTCGAAAGGCTCAGTCATTAAACTACTTTTTTAATGGCTCCCTAAAAAGTCACACGTTTTATTTTCGACAATTCGGATCCGAAAGAGAATTATCGATCTTAGGGGTTCTTCGGATCGATACTGGGGCCGCCGCAGAAAAAAATTTAGGAGGGTTGCAGATCGTCGGTGCGCGGGAGTAGGACAAAAACTACAAGAAAAATGGCAAAGATATGGTTTTGAATTATTTTTTTTCGCAAACTTCCGATCTTTAAAGAATGGAAGCGATCCTAGGCGTTTTTCTTACGTTGGAAAAAAAACGGGATGACAGCCCGACAATCTGCTCAGAAGAAATAGCCAACTATAAATTTCAACCATCAGCTTTTTCATACGTCAATAATTTCCACTCGAGTAATCACGCGTGACAACATAGAAAACCTTGTGTTCCTTTCAGAACAAATAATCCACGATCTGATGAATTTCGTCATCTATTAATTTTAAAGAGGCGTTTTTTCTGGAGTTTGAAAACGATTTCAAAGTCTGAAGAATCAGATTCAGCAATTTTGTCTTATTTTCGCTATTTTCCGCGTGATGCAAACAATAGGATAAAACCTAACCGTTCCAATGCTCCTCTAATTTCCTTAGAAAATATATATTGTAACGACGGGGTGGGAATTTGATTTTAGATTTCGGAGCTAACAACTAGTGAGGACGAAATAGAATGAGATTCAAATTGCAATGTTTATTGGGGTTAATATTTCCCATTGAAATGACGAATCGCGTGCCTTTTCTGATAGCAGTGAAATACTAAACGAGCAAGAAATTGATATCCCATAGTAGAATGTCGCCAGGGGGTGTAGAGACTGCGACTCCTGCGGTACCTACGGCACGGTAAAAGCCTGGGAAAACCAACCGCTGTTCAGCTACCCCGCTTGCCATTAAATTATCGTTAGTACTTTAGTGGGTACTGCGCCAGGGCGATGCACGGCGTGAAACAGGGGTGGATTCGCTCGGGGGGATGCAGTCAAGCGGTTTCCAAATTCTCTGCTCGCTAACTGACTAGGAATCCACTCGGAATTTCAATACCGTAGAGGGTAGCCAGACCCCGCCAACTGCATCCGCTGCACCGCGGAGAGACCGTCTCAAACGTTCTGGACGAACTTCTCTCGATTTACCTCTTGTCGTACGGTATTGAAAAGCCAAGGACAGAACTTCGGGTACGATCAAATTAGCCGCAAACCTCGTTGGCGATCGAACGATAAATAATCGATACTTCGACTTCCGAAGCACGCGGCTAAAGCTCCGTTTTCAAAAATGAAATTCCGATTTATCTTGAAAATTGTCGCTTTCAGACGCAGTGGAATTGAGCTCTAGAAAAGCGCCGATCGAAACGGTATTTTCGTGTCATTATTGTTTGAGCTATATGATAGCAAGGTGGCAAAAACGTCGCTCATTGTCAGAATGACGAAAAAGTTAAAAGCTTGATATTTTGGCAAAACTTAAATCCATCAAAAATTGATGCTGTGGGAAAATTTGGAGACTTCCTTTGGCTCCGACTGATTTCGCCGTTTTCATTCGTGGTTTTTATAAGCTCAATTAAAAATTTTCCTCTCAAAATGAAGCTCAAATCGTGTACTTTAAATTTGACCCCATTGCAGTTTCCCAATTAGCAATTGTTCGCAAAAGTTATTCCATTGTGACAAAATTAACATTCGCTGGAGCCACTCCGAGCTATTGGCATTTCATGATAAATTTCTGGCCTCAGGTTTTGTCGTTAATCACCGAGGCGTAAAATAATCGAGGAAATCGACGGTATATTTCGGTCCTCTTTACACCGGAAATTTACCATGCTGGTGGCGAAGAAAGAAACAAAAAGAAGATATCGTCGGCCTAATCGTTGGTAAAACGGTTCACAATCAGTTATGTCAAAACAAAAAAAGTATCTCTTTCGATTCGGTAGTTCTCGTCGAGCTTTTGTTTTTCATTGTTTAGACTTATCCGGGTGGAAAGAATTCCTGTATTATACTCCCCCCCCCCTCGACCCGGGGGGTAAATGTGACGGTCGAACGAACGGGTTGAGCGGAATCCGATAACTGGACGATGGGGACGAGGGCCTTTTATGCTCGGAAAACAATTCAGCCCTCATGTAGTTTCCATTGGTATCCAGCCGACTGCAGTCCGATGCAAGTGAAACGATGAAACTTGAACCCTTATTACCGGGTAGCCCGGAACGGTGGATCGAAAACCCATAAGAGAAGAGCGTTAATCGTTCAAAATCGTTCAAAAAGCTCGTTTTTCTGTTACTTCTTTTCTCTATTTTTTTTCCAGGGAATACCGATGGAACGAAGAGATGAAAATTTATCTCATCCCCCGCGTTGCAGGATGTTGAAACGATTCTTTTCCCCTATTCTTTATTTCATGCGATACATCTGCCCTCCATATCGCTGCGGTACGCGGTCCACATCCGGTATTAGAATTTCCGCAAGGATAGCCAAGTTTTTTTTCTTCCTTTTTGAAAGACCAAAAAATAAAAAGGGACCCGAAAAGTTTGCCGAAAAGTATACGAAATTGGCTTCGTAGCTGTCACTTTGCCTCTATACGCGATGTCGTTATTTTCGGTCAACTATTTTTTTTTCTTCCCCGCTCCTATTTTTCTTCGGGTTTATCCCTCCCGTCTATGGGTATCTGGTTTGCAAACGAGGAACAACGTTGGCGTGCCGAGTCTGCGTCTAAAAAATACCGAGATTTTTTTATTATATTTTTTTCAATTTTTAAAGCCTCTATGTCATTCTTCTGGTGCGAGTTTTTTTTTTCGTTCCGTTTCAGCACTCAAGTTGATATTTATTTCTCTCTTTCTCTCTGCTGTGTTGCGAAAGTTTTAAAGCTTTTAAAAATCCGCTCGCGTATAACGCTTCTGCACCCTCGTGTACATCAAGTCTGACTCGCACCTGATTCCCATAACGAAAGAAAGAAAGGAGGAATAAAATGAAATGAAAAAAAGGAATAAACGAAGAGAAGAAATATCGGATAAACCTTCTATTCCACGTTTTACCGATGCGATGGCTTAACAAACTGACGTTTTCAGCGCACGTATTTTCTATATATTTTCTATACCAACCTAACACAGCACATTTCTCGGTACCGAATTACCATGGCTAATTTTTTATTTTTATTTTTTGCTCTTCTTATTCCAATTCACTACTAATTTAACCTCGTCTCGTTCTCGTGCAATAAAAATTCAATTTTATTTCTCTACGTTGATTATTACCTCATTCTTTTTCTTACTTTTTTTACAGAATACTCGTATAATATACAATTTTCAGATTCGATCTAAATGAAAAATGAATTGTTGCCATATTTTATTTTCATTTTTTCCCCTTAAATTCTCTACGTTATTTCTCTCCGATCTGATCGCTTTATTACAGCATTGAATGAGACGTAGTAAAATAATTATTCCAAGGTAGAAATGTGTATAGATACTCTACAGGAATGAATTGGTGTGAATAATATATTCAATAGCCCAGTGTTTGTCGAGGCAAAGTAAACGAAAATGCAAGCCCATTACCAGTCTGAAGTGGCGACGGATATTATCAATCCGATAAACGAACGAATAATGGGGGAAATTAATTTATAACAAGTTCAATAAGAGTTTTCAAGGCAGTAGGAATTGGCGTTTTTATTTTTATTATTGAGAAAGACGCTAAGAGCCGAAACCTTGTTTCCAAGAAGTAGAAAGAGGACTTGGGAAGAAAAAGAAAAGAAAAATAAGATAAAATGGAAATAAAGGGAAGACATTTTTCTCCGAGTTGCCGTCTCGATCTCGGGGCTTACTGTAGATACGCTGTAGATTCAAAAGATACGCCGAGTTTTCCTCCCTTAGCCGAAACGGCGAGGGGCGAGAGGCGAGATAGGGAGCGCCTCACGGTTATTATATTTCTTGACAAATTACATATTTATTGGTTTAGTTCCCGCACTTGGCAGCCCTACCTTGACACCGACGAGAAATCTCGTTCCGCTTATTTTTCACCCTTGTCAATTTCTGTTTGACAATAAGGCGATCAATAAGTGCGATAACACCGGTTCCTCAGGATTCATATGCTTCCCAAACTTTTGAGCTGTAATTTCACTTCTTCAGGAAAGAGTCGGGTGAACCGGGGATCTTAGTGTCCCAAACCCAATATTTCACGTTTCATGGACAATGAAAAATCGTCCACTGTCAACGATTATCTACCTACACTGTCGTGACGAAATCTAGTCATTTTGAACCGTCGAGTAGAAAAAATACTTTTGCCAGACGGTGCGACGATCTCCGTTCGCAAAACAGTGCAGCTAAAACGGGGACCATGCGGCTCAAAATCAATAGGACAAGTGGATTTTGATTTTGAATGGAAAATTTACGATTTCAATGAATGCTGAATTGAGATAAAAATTGAATCAAGGCTACAGAACCGCTGATTACAATTGTTTATCCTATAATTGCGATTCTCGTCATTATTGTCGTCATCGATACCGAAATATTTCTCGTGGGTTCACAAAGAGCATCGAATGCCTTCCGTCTCATCCACTATCGGTTTCAAATGGAAGAGAAATTCGGTCACTTGAGATGCAAGCTCTGCGCCGGAGCTTCCCGTTTCACCCCGTCATGCAATTTTATGAACAAAAATACCCGAATCACACTATGAAAGCGTGAAGGTGTTGGCTCTGACATGATTACGTAGCTCATTGACGATACTATCGGGGGAAAACTAGAAATTCCAAAGTATTCTGCGTTTACTCGGTACTTCAGGTACTCGAATCACCTCAACTTATCGCAGCGAGCGATAATGGTTCCTAGCGCACGAGTCCCGTGACCATTTCGTCATTATTTGGTTGTGAATGGACAATTTTTCGTCTAGAACAAAGCTCTGAAGTAGCTGAATAAATCGTATCTCGTTAATAGCCAAAAATCAGCAATTCCCCGTTTCCTGCGACTCTCTCCTAGTTCAGTATCTCTTTTAGCAACGTTGGAAGTAGGCTATTTATCTCCTCATCGCGAGGAATATGACAGTCTGAAATATAACCACTGAGTATTCGATATGAATATTCCATTCCATTCCATTCCTCGGTTGATTCTCTCCGAACACGAATAAGGGTTGTTTCTCAATATCCGACTTACGTTTCGCAAACTACCATCCCGTGCAAATATCAAATTAATCAACTACATTCTCACGAAAGTCTATCGGATTGTCGCATGAACGTCAATCCTATACTCATATCGAATGGTATCTACGCGGGAAAAAACATTACCTTTTTCACCAACTGCACGAATGAATCAATTACTACTGATCGTCTATCACCAAGCCAAGTACAAATCTGTACAAATCCGAATGACGCAATTATAGACACACGTGGCAAGTTCAATATCAGATAGCTTCACAAGCAAATAAATTCTCAAATTAATAGGATATTTTCCGCAAGCAGGTGGGAAATAAATTTATCTACCACACATGCATTGAAAACTCGTGTTTCTTGCCCTCCTTAACGGGATGGAAGTCACAGTTTTTTACCGGGGAAATAAACTTGCCAGCGGGAAAAAAACCCGGGCAGCAGGGAAAAAAAGTCCAGGAAAAAAGAAATAAACCGAGAAAGTGCTGCCCCTATAGCTGAGAACGACATTCTCATGGTTCTAACCTCACTTTCACTTGTTTTTAATGCATATGTGGTAGAAAATAAGATATGTGCCATGGAAAGGAAGCAGCTGGTGCATTGTCTCGCGCATTTTGCAGAACTCGTCTACACTCTCGAATTGCAACTCGTGCTGCAAAATCGGCGATCGACAAAAAAAAACACCTGCTTCTTTTCCTTGCTGCATAATGTAATATACCATTTTTTCGATATATTCTATGTAAAGTCGCGAAAATATCGATGATAAATCATCCGCTCACTACGTGCCTTATCCGCACGTTGACCCTGCTCTTCTAAAACGACAGTCCTTGTCCCGCGTTACAGGGGATAATCGTTTGACGAGATAACAATACTTCTTTGAAAACAGATTTTTGCACTACCCTTACCGTTATCCCCGCTTACATTCTTTCCTTCTTTCTCCAAAAAATTCATCCCCCACGATGCTGTACAGAATTTAATATAGAATTCAAAAATGGTTTCGGGTCAAGGTGTCGGTGTTGAATTTTTCATCAAACCACAATTTCAGCCCTCGTACAGTTATTCGAAATTTATTCTACGGACGAACGATGTCAGATCTTCATTTCCATTTTTAATTTCTCGCTATCTCATTCTCAGCAAACATCGCGTGTCTCTTCGTCATTCGGTAAATATGAATACAATCCGCACCCGTACAAATATTGAAAGGTCCAAGAGACGATAAACATCTCAATTACTCTGCGAAGGAATACAAAATTTAATATACGCGACGAAAGTTTGCCGTTGATAAAATTACACGCACACACACACACGCAGAGGAAAAAAGGAAATCGCATTCTCGTATCTTATTTTTCATCTGCGCAAAGGGTTGAAATACCGAAGGCTTTACGAAGTGGAATTTTTCTGTAAACTTTATTTTTCTTCAAGGTTTAAGTTCTCTTCTCATTTTTTTTCTCCCTTGCGGTTAGATGCGGGGTGGGTAGGTAATATCGAGAGAGACTAAATTTTTTCTAGATCCTCCGTCGTCCCCCCTATCCACACACACATTCCGGAACGTATATCCCACGACTTTTTCGAAATCGTCGACGTGGAGGCGAAAAATATCGTAAACAAATGAAAGAGAAAATCCGAAGAGACAAGGGTAGGACAAAGACAGTCTCGGCGAAAGGTCGTTCGCATTTTCCTGGCACTTTATTCCGCTTCTGAAAAAGAAAACCAAGTACACGATTTCTTCCACGCTTTAATGGCCGATCCAACCGAGGCTCTAAAACAGGTGTCTCATGAAATCGGTGGAGGGAAATCCGTCCTTGATTCTGGACCGAGCGAACATTTCATCAAAATAACGTTCCTTCATTTTTCCTCGATTTTTTTCTCTCCTTTTCGCGTTGCAACCCGAAAAAGGGAAAAGGGTTCGACGATAAGTGAGTTTTAAGCGCCCCCCAACTCTGGGGTATTCGCGAGTCATTAGTTCCGGTAGCCGACGCGGTATTCCCCGAAGCGAAGAGGCCTCCCTTTGGTGACGGCGCGACGGGGGTGAAAAATGGCGGCGCATCACGGATATTGTTACGTCAGACTCCCAACACGATCGACGCTTTTGACATTTTCTTACATTTTTCGACCCTCGCGAGGGTTTTAATTGATCAACATTTCAACGGTCGAAACATTACAGATCCAATTTTCACCATTTTCACCTTTTTTCCTCGTCAGACGCGAATATACTTCGCTAAACTCTTTCGCTCAAAAACAAAAACTCGGGTATCAGGACTTTGGTGGCAGCGGTGGAATTCGCTCTCCCACCTCAAGCCCCGCGACAAAGCCCCGCGACAAAGGTTCGTCGATAAATTTTAGGCCAAAACTTTGCTACAAATAGTAGAACAAGAACGAAGCCATATTAGAATTACACAACAACATAAGAGTAAGAGGCAAAAGCTTGTTCAAATTCTAATGGAATGGAAAAAATAAACGAGGCTTCTTCGTAGTTTTTTTTTTCAACGAGATTAATCTCGAGTGCATAGAGACCGTAATTTCCGTCGCTTTTTGTGTTTTTGGCGTAGCGATGCAGAGCGGGAGCGAGATAGAGAACAAAGGTTGTAATCAGAGAATTTCAATTTGCGCAGACTGCTTTTTCTAATTCGATTCGTTACAAAGGTATGAAAGCCCGACTTGAATTAACCGCTGTACCTACGCGCGGTAACGCGACGGTTTAGCGGTATTCAGTGTCTGGCTTCTTTGAAAGGATAATAATGACGATAATCATTGCAGAGTCACCGACGTCGGACGTTCCACGGGGGGACAATTTTTCCGAAATGATCATTATCCCATAAAAAATACTAAAGTGGAGTAAATAAAAATGAATAATTCAGGTGCGTGTGAGGTAACGTACGGGTTGAGGTGGTCGTTAATTGGAGAAACGCGGAACGAACCCGACTCTGCACTTGGGTACAAGATAGTATTAGTTGTCTACGCGTACGTGTGTAAACAAGCTCTCCACGGGTTCGCATACACACCCGTACCGCAAACAAATTTATAATAATTATAAATATCCGAGAGTATGAAATCCTTCCTTGTGCACGTTCGGCAATTATTTGGTTTAAGCCCGCTTAAAGTTTCGAGGCTTTGCTCAGAGTCGTCTGTCTCCACGCTCGAGGCAAACTTTCGAAACGCTCCTCTGCAGACACCCTCTTCATTTTTTAACCGGACTAAAAGTTCAACCTCACCGTCACCGTCCATTCTGACCTCGAAAAATAATAACACGGAATCTATTCGAATCTGTTTGACTTATCAAACGATTTCAAAGGACTCTGAGAGACTTCTTGGAACTTCGGGGACTTCGCGAACCCTTTTACACCGGACTTCGATTCGATCCGAATTCACCTCTCGTTTGATCCCAAGCAAAAAATGACAAAAACTGATTCGAAAGTGCATGGAATTCTCTAGAAAAGAAGTGATGAAGATTTTTGTATTTTAATCGATGATACACAGACTTCAAGGGAGAGCCTAGATTTAAGAAAATCGCATTTTTTCCTTTAATCTATTGCGTATTTCAACAATTCGAAACAGAAAAATTGCGTATTTTTCTTCAATTCTTCATAAACGACATTTGAATTTTTGACCCCACTTTCAGCGGTCATAGCCTGCCTAGTCCTCTTCAAGTCACTCGTGTGTGTTGATGAATGTTGTGACTCGTTAAATTTATTTGGATGAAAAATGATGATGGTTGATTTCTAATTGTAAGCTCGTTAAATCCCGTACAGCCTTTAGAATCAGGATCCAATTAATGGACAGTCTCGTTATTCACTTAGTGTCGGTGATTATATAATTAATACAAGGAAAAGGAAGATCGTGGCATCATCGATGACAACAGATATTTCTTAATTCCAGTTGACCAAGTGACATGGAATTTGTGGCCAAACCTCGACCACACGAACGATTTGTCGAGTAGTATTCGATCACGGTGAATGGGTTTTTTCCTCCGATTTCGTGGATGCTTTTTTCTTTTCTTTCGCAGTTTCTTTAAGCCGGCCAATTTCGATCTTCTTAGAAAATCTGAGGATTTCATTCCCGCCGGCGCGGCGGTCCGACCCGGGGACAAATCTTAATTATCGGCGTCATTCCACCGTGAACGTGGCATGTCATGCTGAACATAGACACACACACAGAGACCCAATTTTGCACGTATAAAACTGTCCTTCACCGAATTACGAGACCGCAGTCCCCTGAAATCGCGACGGGTCATTTTTTCCCCTATATTTTTCCTTTTTTTCTTCATCTTCTCGTTTTTTATCATGACTCGCGACAAGCCAAGCCGAAATATACGCCGGGTTGGTTCGGCGGCTGTCCCTACATGGGATGAACAGGGTCGGTGGCTGGGTAGCTGGGTGGCAGGGGGATCGTTACTGGCTCTGGAGCAGCACCAAGATCTTCATCATGAATCTGGGTTGGTAACGTCGACGTCGTATAGGTATAGGTATACCTCAAGGCTAACGAGGAACGCGCGAGGTGCTCGTTCAATTTTTTTTTCTTCTTTTCAACCCCCGATTTCATGATCTTATGACTGGTGTTGAATCACTGTTTAAGAGCCTCCTGGATTCACGGGCTTAAAGAGGGCTGTGAGAACGACGAGAGGATGGCCGGCAGTGGGTGGAGGTTGAAATATTGACGGGATCCTATATATATGTTTTTTTCTCAGATACTTTGAAAATTGAGATTCTTTCTTTTTTTCCCTTTGAGAAAGGATAAATTTTTCTTTTTTCCCACTTCACTCAAATTTATGACGATATTGTTCAGAATTTAAGAGAATGCCGTGTGTTAACAGAGTGCTTTAGAACCGTGCCTTTAAACATACATTTAGGTTCTCTCTTTTTCTTTTTGTTTGTTAACAGCCACTATATTCTGTCTACCGCTAAACTCGAGAAGATCGTTTACGGAGATTCGGGAGTTCTTACACGTCACATTTCTCACCCCCTGGGTCTTCATTGTTCTTGTTCTATAACTTCGTCAAGAGTGGAAACCGCAAGAGGAGCCAAAAAAAAAATTCTCTTTCTCTCTCTCTCTCTCTGACTCCAAACATTCTACAATGTGCGATGGATTAAATCCGAGAGAGTCAAGCTTTGAAACAATTGTTTCATACAATTTCAGGGTCTATATTACGTATATGATTATTATCCTCAGTGGCAAGTGGATAAGTAGTAAGTACTCGAATAATTGAAGAGTTACCGCAGTCTCTGCTCATATACATATTATTTCAGTTCGTATAATTTTGTTCTTCTTGACTTCCTCTTCAACGTCAAATTACAGGGTGATTAAATATAAATATGTACCATATATAAGTCAAGTTCAGGTGTATCGGGTGAAATTGTAGAAATATCAACGGTTCCGCGAATGACTCGGGTGTTGGCGAGTTAATAAATTAGTCAACTATAGTTAATTAGTTAGTAGCCAGTTAACAAGTTAGCGTCAGTTTATACAACACGGTAATTAAATACTGCATCTCTGCGTGCAGCGTATAGAGTCGTGGGTATATACTGCACAGTGGTATTATTGAACAAAAATGTACATATAACTCCTCCCCCCCCATTATTGACATACTTGAATTTTCCCGAGGTTAAAACCGAACTCTTTAACCTAATTACTATAAAAAATTGTTAATTAGTCTGCTACCATGTTTTTTTTTGGGGGTTTTTTCTCTACACCGAATTTGGGATGAGGTACCGATAATTTAATTGAAACGAAATTAAATGATCATAAAATTAAACAAACTCGTCCCAACCGTTGGGCAACGCCGTGACATAGCGATCGTTGTGTACAGTGATCATTGTACAGTGGGCCGCGTGGTTCGACAAAAGAACCCCTCGGGTATAAATGGGGATTTATACACCGGCATATGTATATATAGACTTAATTGGGAAATTTAGTGACCCACACCAACCAGCGCACGGACATGATAATATGATGATACAGGTACACAAGCGAATGCAGAGTAGGTATACAAATTCCCCCGGATCCGTCAAACAACCTGGGCACATATATAAATTAACGTTTGTCAAATTTGGTCCGCTAATTATCAGAATATTGATCTGCTGTACATTTGTGAAACGTCGAATACCGTTTTAAAAAATGTTATCCATCCAATCCTCCTTTGCCTCAAATTTTGATCAACATAATTGATTCGAAGCATTGTTTCCAACCCTGAAAAGCACAGAGTCTTCGATCGTCTATGAAAAATGTGATCTTCCATTTTTCTGCAAGATTAATCGATACCGAGATTCCTTTTCTTCTATTTCTTTCTCCGATATCTTAGGTGATTAACGCGCATTCGTTTCAAAAAGTGAAAAAGTCTAGTCAGAGGAAGTTCTGTGATACCCACACATCCGGTTCTTTCGATTTTGTCTCATCATCGCGGTGGAGTTCCTGACGCGATAACGAATAGATATTTTTCTGACCAATTTCAATCGCCGGGGTTCCCGTCGATAGCCTCGCCCGTAACTTCCGGTCTCTCAACTCCCCCGTCCCCCCCCTGCCACTATATATAAAAATGTATCATACGTCTATCCCCGCACGTATTGCCATCTACCAATCATAAAACCGAGCTGGAGGCTCCTCGTAGTCGAAATATCGGGGATTTCTATCCCAACCCGGGGGTGGGGAAGGAGCCCAGGAGTGCAGGAAGGAGGTTGTAAGTGGGGTTTCTTGTTTCCCGTGACGTCACTACCGCCAAAGACGTGGCGGAGGTGGAGGTGGAGGTGGAGGTGGATGTGCAGGGGGCGATCTAATCCAAACTTAAACTCCCAGGTACTCAACTTTCGCGGGTACACAGTGGCAGGCATTGAGTAGATATAGATATGGATATAGATGCAGGTACAGATATCGGTTGCCGGGGCTCGGGATCCCCTATTCGCGGAGTAAAGCTACTTTATACGCGTCATTCCGGAAGACAAACGTCGGGCTTATTGTACTCGGTGGTCTACACTCTGCACCCAGCTAATATTTTCAACTCTGGATGATCTAGCTCTTCGCCGTCTTCAAACTGTATGTACAACCCCGATCTGCGAATTTCATATTTCATACGGCGAATATTCAACGTGCTATACAGGTATGCTCGCCGTGCGAACCCGAGAAAATCCGTTCAACGTGTACTATTCTATTCGAGTACGGCTTTAGCGAGAGGAGTTTTAAGCAGCGGAATAAAAATTGATAAGAAAGTCTTTCGATGGAACGTCGAAATTTGAGTGATTTCAAATTTTAGTGATCAATGATGCAAAAATGAACGAATAATCTCTAAATTTATGGATTTCTCCATGCAGGATTAATTCCAACAAGCTTCTGCGATTCTCGATCAGTTTTCACTTCCGGTTTGGACATTGAAGACGTTCAAACTTTCTTAGAGTTCGGTCCGATATCCCATTATGCATTTGAATATGTAGTTCACAAATACTGACTGCGGATCATAATTTCTTTTCTTCTGAATTGAACCAAGATTTCACTCATGCTACCATGAAGCAAGGAGGGATGTATACACCTATGGAATATTATGATAACGGCATACTTCAATTCTCTTCGAAATTTATCCATAATTGTGTCGAAAACAAACTGATTCAGGCAGAATTTAAGACAACGGAGGGATTGACTGGGGTTTTCGAAAGGCGTACGAAGTGCCCTGGAGTAGGCAAAGTGTGGATGTGGCAGAATTGATTAATTGAAATTAATCGTCTGATATCTCCCGACTAATTGGTATAAATTAATTAATACCTCCTGAACAGTGTCGCATATAGTCCAGGCTTTCTCTATTACCGAGACATCGGGAGCTAATTTAGCAGTAACACCTCGTCTGGCTAAGAAGGGATTAGGCGACACCGACAATCCGGGATCCAGATGTGTCTCTGCGTTATTGTATCAAACTGACTGTACATATGTATTACTCGCGTGACTAGGGTCCGAGGGGGGGGGGGGGAGGCTGAAAGCGTAGGGCTCTGATTCCCCAGTTTTTCTTCTTCTTTTTCTCGAAATGGGATAAAATTCTTCCTATGTATCAAGAGAAGAGGGCAAAGAATAAAAGAGAAAATGAAAAAATAAAAGATGAAAGAGATTAGTGATTACAGTGATTCGTTGAGTTCGATTATACCTGGCCCCTCGAATCCGGTTTTCCGCAACCACCGAAAAAAATTTATTCTTATTTCTAGTATAGTAACATACTAATCGTACATACTAAACGAATCCTCTAAATGATTAGTATATTTCCACCTAGAATCCTGAAGTATTAAGAATATCCTCTTAAAGTTAGTATGCCGTCTATCGTAAGGTGACCACGTGATCACCCTGCGGTGGGGAACGCACCAAATTGCAATATGGCTGCGTCCGCATCGTGTCATCCATCGTGTTGTGCAGTGTTGTGTACTGATTTCGCAATTAAGTTCTATAGTTTTTTTCGAATAAATCGACGCAGGCGTTGAGTGGCTAAATGAAAATGATCTGGGCACGTCAATTAAGTATTGAAACGTAAATAGACCTAAAATTATCAGTTTGTCTATTTCCGCAAAGTAAATCACGAGTACGCGTGTTCTCACAACCTTCGAAATAATTCCACCTACTGCATTATTATTATCAATATTATTTTCATGATCATCATCATAGTAATCATTCTTATTATCATTATCATCATCAATATCACTTTCATGATCATGATCATTATCGTCATCAATATCATTTTCATGATCATTATCATGATTATCATTATCATGATCATGATGAATCTCAATATTATCATTGTTATTATGATTTTCATTATCATTATCATTGTCATTATCATCATATATCAATGTCAATATCATTTTCATGATCATTATCATTATTATCATCAATGTCATATTCATGATTATTATCAATGTAATCATTATTATCATCATCAATGTCATACTCATTATCATTATCAATATCATCATTATTATTATAATCAATGTCATATTCATGATCATTATCAATATTATCATTATTATCATCAATGTCATACTCATTATCATTATCAATATCATCATTATTATTATGATCAATGTCATATTCATGATCATTATCAATATTCTCATTATTATTATCATTCAGACATTGTCATTGTCATTGTCATTGTCATCATCAATGTCATTTTCATTATCATTATCGTCATTATTATTATCATTATTATCATCAATATCATATTCATGATCATCATCAATATAATCATTATTATCATCAATGTCATATGCATGATCATTATCAATATTCTCATTGTTATTATCATTCAGACATTATCATTGTCATTGTCATCATCAATGTCATTTTCATTATCATTATCATCATTATTATTATCATTATGTTGATAATGATCATTAGTATCATCAATATCATTTTCATGATCATTATCATTATCCTATCACTTGACTAAGATTAGGTCAGACAAAATTAATGTTATACGTTTTTTATATAATGAATGTAAAATATGAATACAAAATTAAAATAAAACGATTTTTCTGTAATTCCACTGATTTCTCCTTTGGGATGCTTTTTTTACGTTTAGAGTATATACTAACCTTTAGAATGTGACATACTGAACTTAGATTAGAGGATTATTCTTAAAACTAGTATGCATTCACATTAGTATGTGCTCATTAAATTATTTTCCTCTTAAGATTAGAAAATATACTCACCGCCTATTTTAGACGGAAATATACTAAGTTTTAGTGTATTATACTAACTTTAAGAATAAATTTCTTTCGGTGACCCGAGTTTCCTTTATCCTGCACCTCCACCGGATGAATTTTCTAACCCACCAAATATTTTCCACCGTTATATTTCATCGCCTTTAACAAATTCTAATTAGCGGCGCCTCGATGAATTTCGATTACCCCGGGCTAAACAGATTCCCCTAGGGGTAGGTACCGGTGAAAAATATATTAGCGACGAAAATCACCCTCTACGATCTCTCGAGTGGCTGCGAACGTTGTTAACTGTGCCTGATTTAAACGTCGCCATCATCATAGCCGTGGGAATTCCGTACATTAGGTGACAAGTGCGGAAAACTAACGGATACACCGGAACCTCACCTACTCGACACCCCAACAATTGATTAATTGTACGTTTTTACTTTCCATAACTTTTCCGTTAGTAGAGACTTTTATCCTTCATTTTTGATACGGTGGAAGGAAGGAAATAATTGAATAATGGAATTCCTTCGATCTTCTATTTAAAGTGAAAAAGAAAGAAAGAAAAAATGTTGTAATTTCTAATAGATTGCCTCTTAGCTCGGCAGAGAGATTTAGAAGGCTTGTAGAAAATGGGAAGGATACAGATACCCCCGGATCTCTTTTCCTCGAAATCGAGGAAATCTCTCGTATATAAGACGAAGTTTATTTCTCTGGAGGTTAGAGAAACGGCGAAGCCGGTGCTGGAGGAGCTGGAGCCGAGGGCCATTCGGTTCGCATTAAACTTTGATCGGCCCTCGAATCAGCTCTGCTGTACCATTGTACGATGGTTGGTTTTTTTTTCTCTCTGCCATGGGGCCGGAGCTGAGGGGTAGCATAAGCTACAACGATGCTTATAGACACGAGCCAATATATTACCGGCATCTACCTACGGCTTTATTCTTCCCGCCGTATTTTTCGGTACAGCCTTAAACCCGGTACGTCCGATGTTTCCTTTTTATTATTTACCATTCCAACGGTGACGTATGCTACGTCACGAGCTGGCGTTGATTGATGGACAACCGGTGTTTCCGAGGCTCGAGGATAATTCTATTTGAAAAGCGGCTCTTCGCCGATCCGAGTGTATGAAAATGCGATGAAACACAGACAGTCTAAAGAGACCGGCTATACGATTCCCTCGAAAAACAGGCATCGACGCTCGATACGGGAGACGTAGACCATAGAATGTGCACTGTTAGAAATTTCTGTATCAAGTTTCATGAAAATGTATGTGAAGCAATTGACATATACTTTTTGTACATATTAAAATTCAACTTTTTCGATGTTTCAATATTCATATAACAGTTTTGAAAATTCACAATCATTCGGAAATTTCATAGCCAAGATTATACTCAACTTCATATACAGGATGTTTTGAAAATTCGGCTGAATACTCGTATGATATGAAAATTCGTTTACATTACGAATGCTACAATAATTGCCGAATCGGATCATAAAATATTGCAGAATCAACCAAAAAATTAAAATTTAACGCTACCAATTGGATGGACTGTTGATAATTGACTGAACTACCTTCTGTCACTGGAAACTAAAAGAGAATCATAGTATGTTTCGAATCTCCAAGACAGTTTCATAAATATAATAGAACCATATTGAGATATAGCGATTTAAAACTCGGTATGTTTTTTCAATATTAACACCCAAATATGAAATTTCAAAATGTTTTATATCAATGTCATTTCAATAACCAGGATTAGTAAATTTCCTTCCTGTTTGTATAAGAAATGTCGAGATATTTTTAACAGCGTAAAACGTAAACTAAAAAATAGCTAAGCAGTAAACATATCTGGCGACATTCGACCCTGGGGGGGTTGAAAAATCAATAGTCGAGAGACCGGGGGGTTCAGGGCTCTGGGATATCTTTCGCATTTGCGAGAAAATTGCGAGGTCGAGAGTCGAGGTAAAGGTCCAAAGGAGAAGGAAGAACGGCGAAGGGAGGATGGAGGAGGGAGGAGGGAGGGGAATAAGAAGTAAGAGAGCGAACGGGGCATAAAGGGTGGTTCGGCATGATAAGTTATCTGAAGAAGATTCTCTAATGCTCGGAGTCATCAGCCGCCGCGACCAACGAAGGTATTATCTCCCGGTCTAATCCTTTGCTTCGCCTTTCGCCGCGGGATAAGCCATCCGGCGCTACTTTGCCAAAACTTGTTCTCTCCCTCCAATGGGTATAGGCGAGATAGGGAAGATCCTCGGGTAACGATAACCAGCTGGAACACAAACCCCGTGTTTCCGCGGCTTACCAACAGCCCCTAAAAAGCAAAGTATCCGGATGACGATATAACGGAACAAAATGACGAAAAGGTGATCGTCGAGCGACACATCTCGCTTTGAATAATTCGATTCCGAAGGGCGAAGGGCGAAGGGACCGCAGACAGGCAGAGGTGATTGGGATATTGCAATTCATTATCTGTCTCTGGAAACCCCCTTAATTCTGTCGGCAGGTGAGCCTTCCAAGACCATAAAATATTTCGTGAGAAGTTCCGCGAACCCCCTAAAGCCGGGGCTTTAGCGAACCAGATGGGGTAATTGACGTTGAAAAATAAACCACCCCCCGACGATATTTCGCACCGTAGCATTAACCGACGGGACCTTATATTAATTCATGACAAACTTTTTAACCACCGAATAGCAGAATGGTTAAGAGCGCGACTAATGCATTGGTCGATTCGCTTTTGTTCTGAGCGGTAAAAAGTGTGTTGATCGCGAAAGCCGGATTAAAAATCGGTCAAACATTAATCCGAGAATTTCTCGCACCGCTTCCACCTCCCAGCTTCCAGGAAGTGGAAATCGACGAATGATAGAATCTAATCGATATCTGCTCCAGGCATCGGTCGCACCTGGAATCCACCGAGCCGCGAGGCATCGGATTCGTTAAGGATTTAGTTCGGGTTAAAAACTATTTCCTAAAATTGATATTGTACCGATGCCAACTTTTTCTCGCAAGTTTTCACGTTCGAGACTGAGGAAAAAACGACAATATATAATCCATATAAGCTGAAAGTTCGATGCGATGCACCCAAAAGGCCTCCTTTTCGGAATTTGTTGCACGGTGAAAAAGTTCTCAGAAATGAAGTTTGAAACAATCATTTCCCCCAAAAAGGCACTTTTTTTGTCATTTTTTTATAAATATGAGCGGAATTTACCTGGATTCAGTGACCAGATCCAAAAAAGCTCTCGTGGAATTGTTGATTATGTATCAAAGAAGATATCTGTGAAAGTAGAAGTTGATTCAATAAATATTTCATCGCCCGTTACGTTTTGAAATCTGAAAAGTAAGTGAAAATTAGTTTTAGAGATAATCGAAGATTTGTAAGAGGCTGCATATCAATTGAGAACTCCAGAAAAATAGTAGTCCAAGTAAACTCATATCGTTTTATATCTGGTGTCAGTTTGGTCCGATGACAAGTTCCAAGTTTCTCATCACTCTTGACTTTTTGTGACACGTATCACTCTTATTCTGAGCTGTGCAATTGGATCATTTTTACAGATTGTCATCGTTGGGCCCGGATTAGAACACTTTAAACATTAGATTCGGATTGGATCTTTGCAGATATTGATAGGTGAATGTGTTTAGTGAAGCAATCCGTACTGAATTTTTTATCGAAAATCGCATTATTGTGGTCCTTTTTCAACCCGAACTACATCCTTAAGCGGCGCAACGTGCGAAGGAATTCCGTCAAATGAACGTCTGAAACGTTTGTCATGAATTTTTGTATGCAAAGATGAGAACTTCTCGACGTTACTGTGCCAATAATCCTCCGGAAGCTCGGTTCTTCGAAAAGTTTGAGGGATCAAGCGGAGCGACGGAGGTGACGCGTCTCTTACATTTCTCATGCTCTGTACCAGCGATTTTACACCAAGGATCCACGCGGTATTCCGCGTTACGTTTTTGTTGGCTGGTCGTAGCGGGGCAGCCGTTCCCAAGGATGAGAGCCTTTAATGCCGCCTGAACTTACAATGTCACGCTCGACGTATCCATACTATACACAATATAAACACGACACGTGTATGTGTGTGCTTTATGTAAACCTACACACACGTGTATAAAGTCCGGGTATCCGCACAACGGAAGATGCAAGGCTGCACTCTCCGCACTCGGGTTTCACAAGCGCCTCTCTTCGACCTGATTTCGAAGCAACTCTACCCCACGAGGAGACCAACACACTCTCGTAGACCGTTAAATAATATACAAAACACACACGTGCATCGTTCGCCCTCCCCGCAAGGATATACACTATTTTATACACCACTTAAGTATGGCTTACACGCTGAATTAAGTATCAACTTTCCGCCTCGGGATGGAAAACGATGATAAATTTATAAAGAAATCGTTATCTTTCGGATCCAGTACCAGCACCGCGCGGTTTACCGGAATCTGGTATGAAGTTTGTAGAGAATGAGAATTCAGCCTTCGTCAGTGTGGTTCAAAAATTTCAGATGCAATGCCGGAGGAGAGAATTAAGTACCGTGGGAAACAGTAAACAGTGGATTATAAAGTTCGAAACTACACGAGTACTGGTATCACTGCCGCATGAACCGGGGCAAGTGCTGCCAACTTTGCTTGATATCGCACGTCTCACACCCACTTTTTGTTACTCCTTCGGGAAAGCTGGATTCGAGTATCGGACGATTGACGGTGAGAGGAAATTTGACAACTTGCGGAAGTGGAGTTGGGCAATAATGAAGCAAAAAAACTCTAGGGTGGAAAGTAGATTTCAGAAAGGGTGCCAAAAATTCTTCTTCACTTCCCGTTTCTCTGTTTTCAGAAGGAAAAGTTATGTTTGCATGTGTGGTCGATTTTTGGTCCGACGATATCTCGAGAACGAAAAACAAGATTCGGATCATCTTGGTCCCAATCGACGCCGCTTTTCGAAACTCAAGACTGATTAGATTCTGGCTTTTATCGATTCCGTACTTTTCGAATTGTTTGAATAACAGTATTTTACTAAATAAAATAGAAATCACGATATCTTGAGAAAGGATTCAAAGATTTGGACAAAAATTGGTATTGGAAGTGTTTTCGGGTCGCTGATCACGGATCAGAAGCCAGATTCGCGAACTTCACAGTAACAAAACCAATATGTCGACGATCAACTCTAAAACTGATCAGATTTTGATGGAAATTGGCCTCCAAAGGTTTTTTGGGTCGCTGATAACGAACCTGAGGGCGGATTCGCGGAATTCGAAATTGCGAATCCAATTTGCTGACAGAAAATCTAAAAGTATTTCGATTTCGATGTGAAATTATACCCGTAAGTTTTTTGGTTCGCTGAACACAAATTAGTAGATGAATTCCAAGAATCTGAATTAAAAAAAGTCATATTTTTCGAGCACAAAAAGCTTTCATAACAAATCCGGACCAAGTTCCGGGGTGGCTGGTACATCTAGGAAGCTCCGGAGCTCGGTGTTCCATGTTGGAAGCTTCCTTACCAGGATTTCCCTACCTCACCAGGATCTTTCGGCCATCAGACCCTTAGCGAGGATTGAGGGCATCGTCGATGAATTTCTGCGGGGTAACTCGGGGTTCGATATACGTACGCCGTCTATAACCTCGCGGTAAATTAGTTATCCGCTGTTAGACGTGTAGCTTTCTAGCCCGAGCTCGCGGCCCTGCCACCCCGAGCCACCCACCCCTAACTCCGGATCAAGTTTGGAATCGTGGCGAATTTCCAACCGTAACGCGATGGAATCGCTCGGATTATACCCGTCAGTTAGTTTGTCTGTCAGGTGTTCGGGGTTCGGAAACTTACTGTAACACGGCTGCTTATCCCCCCCCCGACCGACCCGCGTTGCAGGGATTTGTTGTGCGGTAATCGAATGAATCGAACAACTTTTGCAACGATTTAGAATCGTGCAGTTTGAGGGTTCGAGGGGATGACGAGTTTCGTGTGAAAAGAAATGAAATCGTACTACCAGCCGTTGATTTTTTCCTTCCTTATATAACCTCGTGTCTCAAATATCCGGAGACCTACCTGCGAAAATCTGAAAAGTGTCGAACCTGTCACCTTTTAACCCCGTTGATCTCGGATATTCCCATTACGCCGGAAACCACAACCCGGAATATTTCGAAATTTATCACTCTAGTAGGATACATTTTTTTCTTTTAGAATATTTGATACACAGAGAAAATAAAAGTACTCTTCGATCAGATTCTTTTTTTTTGTGTCTGAGTAAAAGGTCATCAGAGGTACCAAAATCTGCTAGATTTCTTCGTCCTTTCAAAACACTGGAGAAAAAGAAGAAGGAGAAGCATATATTTTACATCCCAGTTTCGGCTGAACAAAAAATATGCTCACTCGCTACTATCCCCGCTGACCCCGATTATTACCGAGAAATTTTACGAGGTAGAATTTCTCGTTGGTACGAAGAAAAAAAATATTAGAATAAATTTACCTCTTCCCGAGGCTCATTTTTCCTCAATTTTTGTCTTCCTCGGAAAAAAATGAGGGCGAAACAGACACACAATAAACACCGTTGATCGTGGGCTCGAGGTCGAGGGGCGAAAGTCACGATTCGGGACCGGATGGTCTCTGCTGGAACCGAGGCTCCTACCGAACTTGTGTATTATTAACAGAGATATTAATAATAATGCCCTCTGGATGGTGAGGAGGGTAGTCGCAGGGTTACCAGGTAGGATGGCACCAAAGGGTTAAGATCGCGTCCCCAGTCTCCCGATTTTCGCGTTATTCCCAGGCGCAAAGTCGATAGAGGCGCGCAAGCGCTGGCATATTCTTGATTCTCTGATTACCGGCGAGGTAGAACGTACGTAGTTTCATAGTAAAGAACAAGACGCGAGGAGACTCGAGACCCTCGTTGTTGTCTCGTACTTTATATTCTGCTCCAACGCTCACTTTTCTTTCACTCCAAGTTATTACATTCTGTTCTATCCGTGTACATGATAGATAAAAGCCAGACGCGACGGGCCAGACAATAGCAATCATTTTTCACTCTCTTTGAGTACAAGATTTTACACAAACTTTTAAGGATGTATCTACTTCGGGTTGAAAACGGCCCGAAATAATGCGATTCCAAAAAACTTTTCAATGCGGATTTCTTTACTGAATACATTCACTTATCAATATCTGCGAAGATCCAATCCGAATCTGATTTTTAAAGGGTTCTAATCCGGACCCAACGGTGATAATCTGTTGAAATTATCCAATCACACAGCTCAAAATGAGAGCGATACGTGTCACAAAAAGTCAAGAGTGATGAGAAACTTGGACTTGTCATCGGACCAAACTCACACCAAATATAAAACGATATGAGTTCACTTGGACTACTATTTTGCTGGAGTTCTCCATTGATATGCAGCCTTTTACAAATCTTTGATCATCGCAAAAACTAATTTTCACCTACTTTCCAGACTTAAAAATGTAACTGGCGATGAAATATTTTTTAAATCAACTTCTAGTTTCACAGATATCTCCTTTGATATATTATCAACAATTCCAGGAGAGCTTTTTTAAGTCTGGTCACTGAATCCAGGTAAACTACTCTCATATTTATGGAAAAATGACAAAACAATTTCCTTTTTGGGGGAAATGATTGTTTCAAACTTCATTTTTGAGAACTATTTCACCGTACAACAAATTCCTCACGTGAATCTACTCTTCTTTCTATTCTGATGGAAAGAAATGACCTCCCTCACCAGATGATGAATTTGTCGAAAACAATTCAAAGAGAATGTCACGACGGGGTCATAATTCAAGATCATCGGTAGCCAACCGCAAAAAGGCAGTCGAGAAATGTCTGATATAATCTTCACCAGCCGGCGCCAAAGAAATGAGCAAGGGTACAAGACTGAAAGAAAAGGAAATGCTTGTGGAGCTAAATTTCACCCCGAGAGGGGTATAAAAATAGAAGCAACAGCAACGTGGGGGCAGCTTGTACCGAATGTAATAAATACGAGTTTTTTTCTTCCACACGTAGCTCCCCGTATACCTGTCGACAATTTGGCAAGAAAAGTTGTTACGAGTCGGACCGCGAGGGTTATGAAACTGAAGAAAGTAGCAAGGACATGACGACCGATGCCCTTCGCGATGTAGTTGATCCACGAACGGATGGACGTCCGTTTTGATCAGTCGGTAGACACGTACGTGCCGCTGACGGGCTTGGAAGTGGTTTGCGTATGACGTGGGGGAACGAGCGTAGACGGTAAGAGCAACCGGGTAGGACATGGCGAAAGCCTTCGGGGCACGAATCCCCGACGCAACGTCATAAGACGTAACGTCATACCGTCGGGTCTGGAAGCATAGGAAGGAAAGATCGAGCGAGCTTCTGTCTCGAACGTTGTTTGAAGTTACTGTATAGGCACACACTGCACAATGGACGGATCGGGCGTGTTTCTGGACCCAGGTATCGACCTCGAATCCCCATTTCGTTTATTTTTTCTTTCTCTCGATAGAAACTTTGTCGAAGAATAGGAGGCGAGCTATTACACCGGGAAGCGAGACGCCAATTTTCAAGACAACACTGACAGTGAATCGAAGATTAGTTCCGAAATAGAAGACACACAAAAGTATCTTCGACAAGTTATTGGTTTGGGGAAGAAATAGAGTGTATGATCCAAGTTGTTACTTCCAGTATTTTTCATCCCTCATGGACAGAGGGATATTCATTAGATTCGTTTTTCACGTGTCGAGGAATGGAAATCGATGGTACAGAGTGGGAAATGTGATAATCACATAAGAGTCACACGTCAAATGTAATATAATTCACAATAAATCACCGTTGAAAAGTAGAACTTGAACTAATTGTGGTGTCATTTTTGGAAAGGAATCTGTTATTTTCAAATTAAACAAATTTCATATTAATGTGACATTCTTCCATTTCTCTTGAATTCAATGAAGCCTTGGATGCCTACATCCTGAATCAAATAGAAGCTTTTGAGCCATTTAGCTTCGCAAATTGGTACATCAAAATTCAGAGTAATTTATTACTGTTTCGTTTTTTCTTGTTTTTCGAATTCTTTGGAGATGAAAAGTAAATGTGAACAGAAACTGGAATTATTTTCAACCGTGTATAGATCGTGTGTCCGTAAAATATGGTTTCCATTATTACACAAGAGATAACCTTCGTATCTAGATCACCGAACTTTTAATACCCTCTGGATTTGTGTTGGGAAGCATATAGTTATTTGCCCCGTATCGATTCGTCGCGGGTTTCGACATACCCGTAGTCTATCCATTCTCCATGTAGGTACCGTACGTATTCCGATCTGATTCTGTGAAAATCTATAAGTGATTCCTTGAAATTTCCCTCGATAATGGAGGCCGGTGATGCGTCTCGCTAACGACGTAGATGCGCGACGCGTCCAAATTGCAAATATCTATTCGAGCATGAAGAACATTTTCCATATGGAAAATGGGGCGATATATCGGAACCTCGGTGGATAACTCTCAGATATTCGAGGCACGGGGTAACAGCGCATATTGATTAAAATTTGTCCCCACAAAAGTCTGCCGTCCCTCTCGTTTGATCAGATTCTTTTCTCTTACCTCTGCCGCGAATGGTTGAAGAATCCAATGGAATCTGGAGACCCAAGACTTTCTGGTATAGATCGACTCTGCTTTTACTATTTGAGAGAGTTTCACTACATTCTCGGTACCTCCATACGTTCGACAAGAGTCAAACGCTGCGTTACAGCCTAGGAGGTTTGTGGGATGGAAACTTGGAGGAAAACAAGACACAATGTGACCTGATTCAGGTGGTTAATTAACGCGCAGAGAGAGAGAGAGAGCGGGTTCGGTTTGGATGTAAATGTAAATTGATGCGTGGGATACGGCGCAGGCGATGCGAAATCTGAGTCCGTAGTAGGGGAGACCGGGGCGGAATGGACCACCGGGGCAGAACGGTCTCGGTGGTTTAAGAGCATGCTAGCCGCGTCACTTATTTTCACTTATATCAACGCCTACGCATAACAGGCGCGAAAAATAAGATAAGAGCGCACTGCCGCATGAAATTGCATGAAATTTCGAACACATACATACCAAAATATCTCTGTTTTGCGCAACAATAACGACAAAATTCTTGTTCCTAACTAAAATGGTAATGGCCGCGACCACCAGTTGAAAGCGGCAATTATCATTTTAGTTAGGAACAAGGATTTTGTCGTTATTGTTGCGCGAAACAGAGATATTTTGGGATGTATGTGTTCGGAATTTCATGCGGAAGTGCGCTCTTATCTTCTTTTTCGCGCCCGTTATGCGTAGGCGTTGATATCAATGAAAATAAGTGACGCGACGACTTTGTGTGTAAAGAATGACTAGAGCATGCTCTGTCTGTTATGGTTCAGTAAGGTTGCAACTGCTGTCGCGCGCCAGTAACATAGTCGGTCTATAAAAGTGAGCGAATTCGCTGGGCTATTGTAACCTTCCGGACCGTTTCCAACTAAGGTATGTCTGTCATCTTTTTTTTCCTCGCGATCAACGTTTAGCCCACCTAAATCAGCATGTTCTTAGCTATCTTTGTGTACAATGCAGTTCGAAAAAAAAATTGTTTACGGTGGTTACTGAATATTCTCTAAATAGATATGCGTTTGGGGCGGAATGGTCCAGGTACTGGTATAGTATGCTACTATGGTACATGGTATATGGTACTATGGTATGGTCTACTGATATAGTATAGTATGGTACTACTGGTATAAGAAATTGACTCCGCAGAAAATCAAACATCCGGAGACTACGAAGATGCGGCATGCATGTATTGCAAGAAATTATATTCCACTTCAACTGGGGGGTGGATTGCATTTTAGGAGTGCAAGAAGTGGGCACTCAGAAGCCCAGCTTGTTTGCAAGTTGTGTCGGCGAAGAAATTAAAAAAAAATAAACGGAGTCCATTCCGCCCCGTGACATAACAAAATATATTATTTTATGCTATCGACATTTGCTAATTTCATCACAAAAATGATTGAATAAACGATTCCTGATTTTTCTAAAAAAAAATTCTATCATTGAGACCTCAAAAAATTGCTCCAAACGATAGGGGGGCCGTTCCGCCCCGGTCTCCCCTACCTAACAACAATTGAATCAAATATCTCGATCGATGATACGATTGAGTGTCAACTTTCCAGGGTTTCTCGAAACAATATACAACTGAAAGGGGTTCGATTACATTCGAACAATCTGAAATCTGGTAGCTTCTAGAGACCTAGATACACCTGCGTCACTGCAACCGTACGGTTTCGCAAATATTTAACTCCTGAACGACGAGTCGTGCTCTATACCGATGGAATGGTTCACACGGGCTCGCATAACCATTTCATACGCTATAACCCGGGGTACGGTAGGTGATGCTGATAATATAGCTTCGAGTACAAGGCGCACGTATGCGGATATATACACGATTACGAGAATTTATACGACCGTACGATAATACCGGTAAGACCCTGCTACTGTCAATATGTGACGGGAATAAGGAACTCCGAGCAACTCACCTGCTTTGAAAGTTTGATTTTCGACGCCCTATTTCGGTAAAGTTGAGAAAGATGAAAACTTAGCGCATGCGCATTACGTGAATCGTCAACTTTTCACACTGCAGGGGATTTTTTCAAACTTCTCGTTTCTCTCTTTCAGAAGAATAGATCTCAACCCTCAAAATAGATGAAAAAAAAAATGAATAAATTGTACAATAAAATACAAAATTACACAGAATATTTTGATGAAAGTCTGAACAAATCCGAGTACTACTACTACTACATGCCAACTGATTACATGGCCGGGGTTGTTATTTTCACTGAATGCAGTCTATGAGAGGTCTAAGAGTAGACTGACAGCAGGCGAATGATTCTACTTACCGTTTCTCATTCGTTACTTTTTTCTTTGATCTTCTTTTTCTTGGTTCACGTTAAAAAATGCCGAGGGATACAAGTTTGCGCGCTCCAAAGCAAACCCTCCACGCTGTAGCCTGTGGGACTTGGAACCAACTTTACATCCATCTCGTGAAATATATTTATTGAAGGGTCTGTGAAGTGTTTGATAAAAAAACTGATAAAAAAAACTGTATTTTAACGGGAGAATGAACATGGCTAGAAATTCAAGTCGCTTCTGATGCTCATCATCGACGTTGAAATAATACAAGTAGAATTTCACGAGATAGAGATTCGTTGATTTATGACTTAAAATTTTGATCGATTTTCTGAAAAGTTTGTAATTATTCTGCCCACGCGGTGAAAATCTGCCAATTGCGAGTGAGGATCGCGGTATGATGACGCAAAAGACAAACAAAACAATTCCTCCCCTGCACGAGAAGAGCGGCTGAAGCTTCGGTGTAAATTGAAATTAATAATCTTCATTGATAACAAATTGGCCTCCGGTGTCTAATTATCGAACTTTACGAAAGGACGGGGTCACCTTGCCTCCCCTAACACCGATACGTTAATTACGAGAAATTATTCCGTACCAGGTAAAACGAGTCAGACGCGGTTAACCCTCGTCACAATACACTTAAACCTCGATTAATCACAGCTATCGCAATATGGCTCAACGTTCGAAGACAAATTCACGAATGCGTAAATTCTCGACTCGCCATTTCTCTGGCTTGAGAGAATTAAAAATGTAAATTGAAAGCTTGAAATTTTCATTTTTTGGTTGCTTCTGCAATATTTTATGATCCGATTCGGCAATTGTTGTAGCAGTGAAAACCCATTTTTAAATGGAACTATCATGAATTTTCATATCATATGAGTATTCGGTAGGATTTTCAAAACATTCTGTATATGAAGTTGAGTATAATCTTGGCTATGAAATTTTCGAATGATTTTGAATTTCCAAAACTGTTAGATGAATATTGAAATATTGAAAAAGTTGAATTTTAATGTACAAAAAGTACTTGTTAATTAATTGCTTCACATACATTCTTATGAAGCTTGATACAGAAATTTCTAACAGCGTACCCGAAGGATCAAAATTTGCGAAAATGTCTGTAACAGCGTGATCGACAAAATAACGAATTCGAATCTCTCGCTTCGTGAGTGAAGGAATTTAAGTGAGCTCAAATATTTTCAGCCAACCTTTTGTGCTCGAGTGAGAAGTTTTCTCTGACGTAATAAAAGGAAAAAGCCTGAAAGTTTGATCGCGAGCCTATAAAGGGCGAGAGGAAACGCAAAGTCCTGATGTTAGGGGGCGATGGCCTACGGTACTCGCGTAGCACAGCCACGGGGATGGATGTGAGGATATGGAAATGCGGAAAATAGAGATCGAAAGAAAAATGAAAGAAAGAAGAATAAGAAGAATGGGAGAAAAGCGAAAGAAAAATGGGACGGAGCGTCGAGCCAGGGCGTCTCATTACAGTCGGCTTTTATTGGGTTTACCCGATCCATTGTGGAAGCCCCATTGTACCCAGAGGTAAAGAAGCGAATAGTAATTATAGACTCACTGAATCGTATTCAACCAGCTCTGGTTCGTTTCCTTGCCTAACTTTGCGTAGACGTATTCCATCAGATTCGGAAGTCAAAACGAGACCCAGTCGATCGATTTCGATTTCAATTCTCTGAAAGGAGAGAAGATTTTGTAAAAAAATATTCCAGGAATTGACACAATTAGGAATTGGAACGCAGGATACGCAGAGGTTGAATTATAAATTCAATTACGCGTACAATTAGACGCACCGTGAGTCCGTTTCGTTTTTCACTGTAAATCAATTTCGCCTGCAGTACAACGGAATGCGGAGTCAATTCTACCGACGTGATATATGTAGAGAAACTGTGAAGAAATTAATTGAACTTTTAATCGTAAAGAATTTCATTGCATTCACGGTAATCGATTGGAAATCAAAGTGCTAGCCGATTCGGTAATAAAGGTAATTCACAAAGGATTCTTTGAAAACCATAAATTTCGCCAGTAGGTACAACGTAAAAAATCCTGACTACGTTGAAACGTTCATAAAATCTGAACGAGTCGATCGATTTTGCAAAAAGTTTATTTAGTATTGAAAGAAAAAGAATGAAGCAAAATCAGGTCGATCCAAAAATATTAAAATCCATATTTTGTCACCTGATTCCTGATTGAAATATTCAATTTTTCTTCTATGTTTTGAATTATTATCTGAAATTATACTATTCGAGCTCTGAATTTTTCGAAAATATAACCGTTCACGAAACGATTTTCAAAATCGTAATTCTTCCTCTTTTCAGCAGCAAAAAGAAACGAAGAAAAGTTTCTAAAATCGTTCAACGTATTCAGTTTTTATTCTAGTTTCAAAATTTCTTTGCACTGTATTCTGTATTTTCATCTCGGTTTTCGTGTCTCATGGATAAATTTCATTACATTATAATATAATATGAAAAAAAATTAAAGAAGAAAAAAAAGCAGAGTGTAACATGAATTATAATTATGAAGTATAATAGAGTATATATCGATGTTTGAGAAATTGTGTTCAACTGAACCGTCATTCTCTCATATTTCCCCCTCCTTTTCTTCGTCCATCGACGATCGGATCAAGTCGAATTAATTGAATAAATGGGGCGGCATGGTTAGAATCTGGGTCCGGGGTTTGGTTTGGCAGTCGATTTCAGGGTAGGACCTCGCGTGGCCCGACCCGCGGGGGTTGATGGAACGTTCCTCGAGAAAGGTTAAAATCTTTCCCGAACCACTCCCGGGGCTGAATACTCCCCCCTCCTCTCCTATCGCCTTGACTGACTTTCGTTCCAGTCCTTTGCACGACTCATTACCGTTAAACGAGTATAATTTTTCAACGAACGTCTCTCAAACCCCTTCGTGAGGCCCCCATCGTTACACCCCCCTTCCGGAATCCGACGATCGATGAAAGCCCAATCCATACCGTGACTATTCGTGACTAGTGTGCGGTGAACGGTTCGGGGGTGCCAACCTGAAACGCGCTCGGCGGATGTCACTAGGCCGAGCGAGTTGTAAGTTGGTATCGCTAGCGTTCGGTGTTCAACCATACCCTGTTCAAGCTAACCTCATGCGCGGCGGTTCGAACTCGAGAAGAACGCGCGTAAAATTTGAAGGTTGAACGCATTTTGTTAGACGGAACGAAACGGAAGGACAAGAAGAACGAATTCTGCGCGTGCAGGAATTATTTTGCGAATATTAACCAACAATGTAATTTTGATATTAGGCGCTCTATTCAAGAAAATTAGTGAATCGTGTTAATATTTGATGCCTCAACGTGCTCGACGATATAATCAAGGCGCAGGGAAGCAGGTTTCCGGAGTCAAGTCCCTCGATAAGCCTCGACAACACAATCAAGGCGCGGGGAAGCAGGTTTCCGGAGTCGAGTCCGTCGATAAGCCTCGACGATAAAATCAAGCCGAAGCAAATTTTTGAATTCGAGGCTCATGATACAATCACGCCGCAGCGGAGCACGGACTTCGACTCAAGAAACCCGCTTCGCTGCGGCTTGATTGTATCGTCGAGCACGTTGAGGCAACAAATATTAACACGATTCACTAATTTTCTTCAATAGAACGCCTAATATAAAAATTACATTGTTGGTTAATATTCGCAAAATAATTCCTGCACGCGCAGAATTCGTTCTTCTTGTCCTTCCGTTTCGTTCCGTCTAACAAAATGCGTTCAACCTTCAAATTTTACGCGCGCTATTCTCGAGTTCGAAGCGAATGAGGTTAGCTAGAACAGGGTATGGTGGAACACCGAACGCTAGCGATACCAACTCACAACTCGCTCGGCCTAGTGACACCCGCCGAGCGAGTTTCAAGTTGGCACCCCCGAACCGTTCACCGTACACGAATAGTCGCGGTATGACTATCACTACTCTCTCTGCAAAAGATGGAGTTGCGGCGAGGGACGAGGGACGAAGGGGGAAGGGGTGAAAAAAATTTCTTCCGAGATTTGGGTGACAAATTGCGAAATAATGATCTTGTCTAAGAAATGCCTTTGTTGAGATTCAAGGAGACTTATAGGTAGGCTATGATTGCTGAAAGTGGGGTAAAAATTCAAATCCCGTTTATGAAAAATTTATTCAGTTTTGAAACGGCATTTCATCCAGGGGATTCGTTTTCCTAGATTGAACCGGAAAATTTGAGAAAAACATGAAAATTAGGAAAATTGCAGCTGATATTCCATTAAAAACACGGAAAATTTTCCACATTAATCGTTACGTCGGTACAAAAAAATTATTTTTCTCGACAGACGTCGGTTCAATCTGTGGAACTAATTGATATCTTCATTCAGAAAAATAAATCTTGTCGATGCTTGAGGCGTTCTCGAGTTATCGTGCCAAAACTTACAGAAAAAGTAGCTTCGATAAAAACTCGTTTGTGACTCGTGTAGAACTGCAGGGCGCGCGCCATCTCACACTTTTGGCTCTCCTAAGCTCAATTTTGCGAATTCTTCAGTTACGTTTGCGCCAAAACGTTCGTGAAATATTGTACTACAATACAATAGGTAAAAGAAAAAACTGCAATTTTCTTAAATCTAGTCTCCTTCAGTCCCGTGCTATAAATACGACCAAGGGTTTCATTCACATTCAGATTGGATATAAGGCAACGACCTAATCAATTTACACGGGGTCAAGGAATTTATAAAAATAGTTCATTCGATTCATATTTCTCTTTCTTCTTCGTGTGCGGGGTGTGGGATTATTATGAATGTTTGAGAATGATATCCGGATGCATTAAATTCCTTGACGAAGCTACCTGCAGACGCGCCTACCTTTGCTCTATGTATACTCGACTATACCGCGAGGTACTAAGTATTCTGCTAATGGGTTTGTTAGAGTGAATCCGTACCGCGTCAAAGTAGAAGCACGCTCCTTTTTACAGCCCGCTGTGCAACTGCCATGGCATCAAACGACTATCGGCTTTGCTTCGGGAAAAGCTTACGTTAAGATCCCGTCTCTGTATGGGTACAGCGTCGTAATGCAGAGAAATTGGTACGAAATTCTGCTTTTCATACTGTATTTGTACTATTCGAATGGTATCAAAGGTGGACTCGGAACTGCTGGAAGTCTTGGAAGACAAAAACAAATCTCCGGGAATTATCACTTGAAAATTATGCAATTCCTCACGATAATCGAATGGTACCTCAATTTCTTCGGACGTCTTTGGAATTCTCTGGATGTATTTGGAGAAATAAAATTGAAGACCGAAGTCCGTTACTATCAAACTCTACTCAGAATCGTCGGCGTTATTCGCAGCTTTTCGGCGAAGGCTATAAAAATTGACAACTCGTACGATGTATTTTTATGCAAAATTTTATATGTTCGATGCTCGATGTACAAGAACAGATCGAGAATATAATTGGCAATTGTTTCTGACCGATTTATTGGAATTTCTGTTACTTTTTTTTCATCTTATCTTATCTTATCGAGTGTATAATTGATGAACTGTTTAATTTCATTCGTTAAAAACGTGAATCTTAGAACCCTGGGGTTTGCAGGGAGACAGCGAATGATTGAGACCGGAAGCTGTATTTTTCCCCGGAGAAATTTAGGGTAGAAATTTATCCATTAATAACGTAAAAGCGGGGAGAGGGGTCATTAACATCGCAAAATGCGGTGTGTACCTCCTCTTTTTTCATTATATAAATACATAATATACAACGTAAAAAGTTGAGGACAACAACAGCTTCGCTACCCACAATGACATCAAAAATGAATTATTCGATTGCTTTCCTGTCTTAAACAACTACCGCATTACGATTGTTCGCAGACAATATGAAATTATTATCAATTAATCCTCGACTAATCCGAATCAAGATCGAAAGGAGAGATAATTGAACGATTTTTATAAAGTGAGGAACAATTCCGGCAATTACTTTTCACTGATTTCACGGTATATTGTTACGTTTACCCGTTGGTCTCTGCACGCGTTGACAGATTTCACACGTTTTTATTTTATTTATTTTTTTTTTATTCTTTTGTCAATCAAATCCTGGAAGCTGAATCAACGTTGGCGAAAAATCTGAATACTTGACGTAGTGTGGTATGCGGAAGGGGTAGAGAATAAAAATTGAACGAAACGAAAAATGGAAAAGTATTCGCCCGGCAGCTAACGAAATATTATTGCAGAACTAAAGCCTGGGGGGTTCGTTACAATGCGATCAAATATTTATCACTGTCCGGATTTCAGCAGGATTTGACTTTCGTCCTTCAATAGGTCGATTTTAATCAACGTTTTCTCGGTATTACCTCTTTCCTCTAAATCGTGATGAATAAAGAGTTTGAAACTCGAAACTCCGACGTTTCAATGATTAAGATTCGTCTACAAACTTGTAGGGTACATTATATAATTGTTATTTTTTTTTTGCTCTTCCCTTTTCTGTACAGCGAATCGTGAAGACAGAAGCAAGCTAATACGATTGATAATGGTAAAGTATCTGGTTTTATATCGTTGGCAGATCGTTAAAACTGACGCAACCGAGTAGACATATAACTGAGTGAGTAAATAAGTTGAGAAAAAAAAAAATTCAAAGTTTTCCCATCCCCGCGAAAAGTTGGGCTTTCAGAGAATTTCGTTCAGTTGGGCCAGATTGCGAACCGGGCGGTTTCGAAACGTGAGTAAAATCTGACCGAGTTGGCTGATTTTTGAAAACTTTTTTTCATTTTCGTTTGCGAAGAATATATATTCAAAAAATTTCTGGATGGTTGACAAAAGGTATAATTTTTGAATTTCTATTTGAAATTCAGGTGGAGTTATAACATTTTCGAGATTTTTTATTCCCAAAAACGTCGCTCTTTTTTTATCTTTCAATCGGCGTCGTATCCAAAATGACCTTTTTCTTTACTTCAAAGCGATTTTTTGGTATTTGAAAAGCGAAAATTGAAGCTTCGTCCTTCGACTTTTTAGTCATAAAAAGTTTCTCATAATCTTAAAATATTATAACGTTCACATTTTTCATTGTATAATACCCCTCAGTAAAAGATTTGTCTTCGACTGAAAGAGACTCGGCTTTACGGTTTGATTAATCGCTTATCTACCGCAAAAGGCGGTTCAGTCATTTTAAATAGTTCTTTGCGTGGAATGAGAAAAAGAAAAGAAAAAAAAAACCAAGAAAAAGGAAGAAGCAGTAACGACCTCGCCACAGTCAGCGACTGGATGAAATAAACGATCGGAAAACCTGTCTACTAAAATTAAACAAAATAAATATCAAACATTTACATAGACGGAATCGAATCGGCGAAATCGATGGGAACCCGAATTATTCCAAAATTTGAAGGAGAAGAAGTGGAAAAAAGAAAACAATCGACGATTGTCCCTCAATTTATTGCTCATAACGTTGACGGGCAGGTTCATAGAGCAGAACCCTGGTTCTCAATAAAAGTATATACGAATATTTCACCGAAACGACGAGTGCAATTCGATGTTGCGATACATGTGTACCCACCCACACGACATAGACACACGCGAAGGTGTAGCCGTACGCGAGCCGACCCGAACCCCTTGAAAACGGCTGGTTAAGCGAAGCATTTTTCTCTGTAGCGCGTTGTCAACGTTTTTTACCCGTCGCCTGGGTCCCATCGATCGATTATCCGCTACACCCCCGTTTCTCACACCCTTTAGGCCTCTACCTGAAGTGTAGCTAGGGTAGCAGCTACCTACGAGTGCAAGTGCAAGTGGAAAGTCTCGAGGGAATTGTCCGTTGAATTATTGGCGGATGAGTGAAGCCACTGGATAATTGAGGTAGACATTTTTTTCTGTTTTTTTTTTTTTTTAATCAATTTTCATTCTTCATCTTGGCTCTTCCAGTCAATTCCCTTGTGAAAAGTTTTACCAACGTCATCGTCGCCGGTGCTGCTGCGCGAGACAATGAATAACGTCACTTGACACCCCACAAGTAGATAACTACACCACTCCGCGGGATTATTCCATTTTTTTTTCAAGTTGAAAGATAAAAATTATTCGAAATAAAAAGATTTATCCGATGGTGTGAAAGGAATTTTTTTATTTTTTATTTTTACACTTTTATTTCCGCAGAGAGAGTAGAGTAGAGAAAGAGGATTATGCAATCGAGATTTGAAAAGCGGAAGTACATCTTGCGGGGTTGGTTGAAATATACCGAAGAACCTATTTTTTTCTTCTTTCCATTCCGTTTTTTTTTTTATTTTTTTTTTTTTTTATTTTAGTGGCCGGTATTATTCCAGTGAAATCTGCTCCGGTTTCGTTCTCATTCTCGCAGGGTCCTCATTTTAGTAGTCGTTCCAAGAATTAGGATAATTAGGCGCAATCCTGACTGGAATTAAAGTTGGAATAAGATTACTTCCCTCCTCCCTATTTTCTGCTGTACAACTCTCTTCGCTTTATCCACCGCGACTCCATTCACAGGCGCTTTTTTTACTTTTCAAAAATCTAATCTCACTACACAACTTCTTTTTATTCTCAATCTTAATTCTAGCTTTCTCTCCTCTCCTCTAATTTTCTTTACTCTAAATTCTTGTTTTTTTTTCATTCTTCTACCTCACAGTTTGTTAATGTTAATCAAGTTGAAACAAAATGTAGAAAATCATGTCAAAGTGCATCTGAGTAGGTACTCAGAGTCTGATGTTACAGGTGAGACGCGAAGGCGATGTAAATCGGTAAATAATGAGACAATTCGGGGTAATTACACACTCGGAAAGTAGGGTGAGCGTAATACTTATTACAAGGCCGCGGAAAAAATAAGAATAAGGCTCCCTTCTTTCCATAGCGTAGAGTGAGCTCGTTAGTGGTAATTGGGTTGACAGAAAATAAATGAGAAATAGAAATTACCGTGTTCGGTTTTTATTTGCGTCAATTAAGTCAAGTTTCCGGTAATGAAAATGAGAAGGAAGTAAAAGGAACACGTATATGTATACCAAAGGGTATTATACGGAATTTGAGAAAAAGAAACAAGGGAATAAACGAGAATCGCGATAATTAAAATAAAAGCGTTTATGAAACTTAAGGAACAGAAAGAAATATACACAAATTTGTTAACGCCTGAAAGATCAAAGCCAGGAAATTCCTTTCAGCGTGCGACTAGGTAAGATAAATAAAATATTATTCCTACTTCATCCGAAGATTAAATTGAAGCCCTGGAATGGATTATATCCGAAGTAAGGTAGAGAGAAAGAGTACAAAGGAAAATGACTAATTTTAACGATCAACCGCGATTAAAAAAGCTCCGCTTTCGTTCGTTTAGTCGGCTTAACGAACCACGTGAAATCCAATTAATAGGAAGTGTGCAGGAACGCCAATTCTTTTTGTCGGCAAACGATTGGCTTAATTAAACATCTTTTCAGCGTTAAGAAAAACTGAATATAAAAATAGACTGATGGTATAAGTGAAAGAATTTTCAATCGGTACGATATCAAAGACCCTAAATGACACAGAAAAAATAGTACGTCGCCTCCCAAGTGCGAAAAATATGCGGTAATGCTGACATCAAAATTTTCTTACTCCGCGCATCGAAAATCAGACTTTAAGAGTGAGTCTTGGCAAAAGCCCCCCAAAATGGGGTCCAACTGTCGAAGAAAGCCGGCGGGGATTAATTAATCGAACAAACACGTATTAAGCCGGTACCTAGAGACTTCTGTACAACAAAAGTATCCAATTATTTAGTGAATACGATCCCCTAATCCCGCACCTTGACAATTTTCTGGTATAATGCCGGGTCTATAAGGCTCTCGCGTACGAGGGAAAGGGTGAGGATAAGGGCGAAGCGGTAAACAGGCATGTACTGGGGGCGACTACAGCCGTCCTTAATTAAGGCAAAGTAGAAAGGTAAAGGCGAAGGGTGAATCGCCAAGAGGGCGAAGGCTCCAGATCCGAACGGAGCGATCTTATCTTCAAGTGGGTGGAACGCTCGTTGACAATTCCAGCGCAATCCAAAATCGGGTTTATAACGGTCGTTCACTCACCCTGAAACGGCCTTTGAGCCGTGTAGTATTTGTGCCTTATCTATCAGATTCAAGAATCACACAATTCGCTACAATTAATCATCAAAATTAATTATTCTCTGAATAATGAAATGGATTTTCAGTAAAGAGGAAAAAAGTTTAAGCCCTTTTTTGCCGGGAACGAGTTCGCGATTTTTGATAGAATTCGGCTCAATCGACGCGGTTTTTCCTCACTCAGAACTGATTAGATTTTGGCGAAGATCGGTTCAGTACTTTTCGAAATATTTAAATAACGAAATATGAAAAAATCAAATAAAAATGACGATATTTTGAGAACGGATCAACAGATTTGAACGAAATTTGGTACCACATGGTTTTTTGGGTCGCTGATCACGAATTTGAAGTCAAATTCACGAAATTAAAACTGGCAAATCCAATTTGCTGGGGTAAAACGCTAAAAACATTCGAAATCTTGTAAAAATTTTTACTCGAGGGTTTTTTTCAACCGCTGATCAAGAATCTGAGGTCAGATTTGCAAAATTCAAAATGGCTGGAAACTAAATAAATAACAGGAAGTTGAAAGAATGAATTTTAACCATTTCCATCAAAGTTTCTGTTGATAATAATTCGCTTATTTTTGTTACTTTCAGGATTTGGAACACTCCGATGATGCAGGACCGGCTCTCGTGGTACATGGTATTTCTATTCCTCCCGACACTCCTGCTCGCCACATCGCTCGACAAAGGTAAGCGGATGAAAAAAACAGATTACAAAAAAAAAAAATAAAATAAGGGTGAAAATATTTCAATACCTTATACACTTATATTAATTACACGAAGCTCTTCGGTGCTTCTATGTAGGTATATATAGATATACACAATAACAATATATTTTGGTTCACCAGCTATCGCATTGGATTTTCTTGGAAAATTAATTAATTTCCAGTTTATTATACTACCCGCCTCCGTATTACGCGATCCAAGAGTTTCTCTCCCTACAAGATCGACCTAATTTTCAATTTTTTTTTTTTTTTTCTCATCACGTCAAGGCGACATGTCAGTCGTCAGTGAAAAAATGAGGGCGTTTTCAACGTGGCTTTCTCGAAGGAAGAATTAATTAAATCTTTTTCTCATTTTTACAAAATTCAACGATTCAACGATTTTTTTCGCAGCTTGAAGCGACGCCATTTTTTGTAACTGAAAGAAACAAAAATTTGGAATTCTGAGAAATTTTCACAATAAAAGTATTTATATCAACTATGATTGGAAATATGTAAAATTTTCTGTAAAACTAATTGATAATTAGAAAAGCTTCGAGTATCATATTGGTCAAATCCATGAACTGTAAAAATATTAAGATTGGAGATTATTTTTTCAGAGAGAATTAATTCAACATAAAACTAATAAAGACAAAGAAAGAAGCTGCGGATTCGGTAAATATAAAAATCAAAGACGGGGTATATATGTACGATAAAGCATGTGATGAAAAGAAAAGAAAATAAAAATAAAACGCCTCAAGAAGTAACAGATCGGCTTTCGGTACGGCCATCGCCGGTGTGCCTCAGTGATTTTGTGCAATTTAGAATATTCATTCATTGAGGGATGGGTACAGCGATCTTCCTTCCTGAATTTCCTCGGGGCAAAATCCAAAAGATATTGGCCTCTGGTGCGGCGCAGCCCGGTGCAATGTGTGTCCACGAGATAAGTCCGAGCGACCGTTTTTCGAATCATCCCCCCTGCCGCCCTGGTTCAAGTTCCGAGATGTAACGTTATTGGAAACCATACGGTACTCGAGCTCCTCCACATCCACATCCACATCCACATCCACATCAAGATCCCCTATCTCTTATACCGGGACTTACGAACGTTTCCCTCCACACGTAATGCTCGTGTAAAAGCTTGTAGATACGTATAGACGTCGTCGCTCGGGGTATATCGGAGTGTATATTATATCCACCCCCGTCCGAGATTTCCGACCCGGTCCTTCTTTATTAATTTCCACCTCGATATATTCGTCGCGGTTTATTGGATACGGAGCTGAAAAATCTACGTCACGTTACACGCAGGGCGTGGAAAAATTCGAAGGAAGTTTCTACCCATACGAGGAAAAGGAAGTCGGTAAATAATAAATCGTATATTCCGATGTATGTGGGAGTTTTCAATGCGAATATTTATGACTTGCGATGGTTAATCAATTCGAAACCATGTTAGCGTCCGCGTCGTTCCAGTTTGTTCCTACTTATTTTTTTACACGTTCACTTTGACGGTAAAAAATACTGAATCCAGGATATATGCTTTGAGTTTCTGAAAACGAGGCGGTAAAAACATATTTCGATCGTCTGGATTTGATACAGAAATTGTTGAAGCTCTATGAAATCTCGATTCTGAGGGTGAAAAAAGTCATTCAATTCATATCAAGCCTGTCGATTTTTCAAAATTCACTGTCAGCAAAAAACTGGAGAATGTCTAGACTCTGACGCGATCGATCATTCGGGATGGTGAACCGACCGCGGCAAAACTGTAGAAGTCATCGGGCATCACATCGAAAATTACGAAAAATTCATAACCGTTACAATGTTTAATATTTTTAGATGAAATTTGGGCCTCGACCTGAGTGTACAAAGAGGTATTCACTAAAAAATTTACGACTATTTATAACCGATACTTTTTCTCCTGTCGAAGATGTCGATCGATCAATCGGTTAATCTGACACTCAAACAGTGATGAAAAAAAACACCGAAAATTAACCGATTTACTTGACGTTCACTAAATGTCTAATGCAACAAGTGAATATAATTTCATTTGATAATGTAAGTGATAAATTCGTTCGCTTGCTATTGGATAAAATATTTCTTTTCCATTTGATTCAATTATACGTGCATCAAATGAAATTAAAAAAAAAATTCTTTACATATTCCCCAGGATTGGAATGAAATTATGCGGTTATACGTGGAATAGTTCGGCCCTCCAGCTGCTAAATCGATACCCTGGGGATAATATAAACCAGATTTCTGTATCGCACGTTGGAGTCTGATAGACTGGCGTAATTTTGTATAACACTGTATAACTATCGTAAACTGATACAGCTGGGTATATGGATACGTACGTAGAGAAGGTAAACTTTTGAGAGAGCCGGATAGCAGGTAGCAGGATTGCTCGGTTTGATAATTCGGCTCAAACAATCAGAACACTGTCTCATGTGTAGGTTTCGTTGGATTTACCGAAAGCTCGGCGTACACACACGTCTATATACTGCCGTTTAAATAGCTCGTATAGATAGACACAAAAGCCAGGAAAGTTTCATTGAAAACTGTTGGTCAACACGCTCCGGAGTTTCGCGAAGCTCGCCAGCTAGATGGAATTTATTATTCGACCATTTTTTTTTTTTTTTTTTGTTCTTCATACTTTTTTCCTTCGGTCGTTTCAATTTGTTGGTTGTTTTTATTAGGGGAACGTTATTTCCGGGCAAGTGCATGACCCACGATCATTCAGACTCTATATGTATATGTATATGTACTCGAGATTGGGAATTTTCAGTGAGCAAAAGTTTCCTCTTTGCCCCGAGTTTCTGCTTCAAGGATATTGAAAAGATTGAATATTTATTATTCAAGAGTAACACGGTGGAAACTAAAAGCTATCTCTTTCTCTCTCTCTCTCTCTTTCGGTCTCTTTTTCTCCCTCTAAGTTTTTTTCGTGTACGTATATATATATGTATATATACAGTCACGAAAAAAAAGTCTGAGAGACAAAAAAAAAAATGGCTCAAACCTTTTCGGAGAAGGTAGAAGAAGAGAAAAGATGAAAGCGATAGGTATATATAATGGCAATGAAAATAAGAATTTCAATTATTCTTAAGGGTCTTATGTTACTTAATTAACGATCATTAATTTTCGTATCGCCATTTTTATATATGAATGCAGAAGAAGAAAAAATTGAAACGATGTTGAAGAGAGAAAATCAACCTGTTCAAAAAAAGAAAGATTGAATTGTATGAAATTTGCACATGCATGCATTTCTACACAATTCTATAGGATCTTATAAATTATTATCTGAATTAAAAAGAAATATATGTTATAGAATTATAGGAACAAAAAAAAAAAAAAAACTGCGAATTTTCGTAAAATTTCATAATTGATAAACGCATTAAATTCTTATCAGTACGAATTCAAGATACAATCTGATGCGGAAAAAATTGAGACGAAAATAAAATCATATGAATGTATGTACAAACATGTCAATAATAATAATGAAAAAACAAGATCCGAAAAAAAAGACAGTGAACCCAAAGACATTTTCCGTTCAATTTGCCACGCTTAAATTTCACGATTGTACGTCAAAATGAAGCGAAAGAGAGAGAGGGGATAGGATGAAGGGATGGACTTCGTATAAAATAAATCGTAAGACCCTGTTGCTTGATGACGGAAAAAAAGTGGTCTTGCGTATTTTGTCCGTGATGTACTTTTTACGATTAGATTACGATTAGATTTACAAAACAAAATTGAAGGAAACAGAACGGATCGAAAATAACTACGTTATGACGTCACCCACGCTAAGGTATATCTGGAATTTGATTGCCTGTAACTTTTGTGATTATAATTCTTAACGAAAAAGAAAAAAACATGAGCTAATTATTTCGAGCTACTCCACGTCATACGCATGGAAAAATGGAAAAACAAAATTTTTATGCAAAATCCCAATTCATCCAGACTTCAGTAACAGCTGTGTTAACGGATATAAAATCATTGTAACGATTGTGTGTGTAAAATTGGACAGTTTTGCCTTCGGCAATGGGTCCGGAATTTCCCTTGGGAATAATGGGCGACATATGGCAATAGATTTGCTCGTTGCAGACGACGGTAACATCAGGCAGAAGCAATGTGTGTCCGCGCTAGGTATAGAGTTCAAAGAATAAGAATGAGGACGAAGAGGGATAGGAATAGAAAAAAATGAGGGGGACGGGGAGAGAAATTGGGTACAGATATAGAGAATCCATCCCCTACGTGGGGTAGTGTCTGGAGGTATCAAAAAAAAAAGAACGTGTGCGGGCCACGTGGAAGATATTTCAAGATAAAAAGGAGTCGCGAATCCTTCTCGGAGTAGATGTCACGGAATAGAAAGCGCCTGGATTCAATCCACGGGCAGAACACATCCAGAATGAAGAAGAAAAGGGAAAAAGTAAAATGAAAAGGAAAACGCGCGGGCGATTCTTTTTTCTTCGACAAATTTGCCACCACGTGCGAAGGGTCGTTTTCCTCTCCTTAATTTTCTCTTTTTCCCTTTTCTTCTCAATTCTCTTTCATCCATTCCTCTCTCTCTCTCTCTGTGTCTCTGCTGTAAAAGAAAATCTGCGTCACCAGCCAGCCACCGAGGAAGTTGTTCAGCTCGGACAACCGACGCAAGAGCCCATTGTTCTTTGGAAACAAAGCGAGGGACCAAAAGAGATGGGTATATCAAACAGCAAAGACTCGAGAGGTCGAAGTTCACTCGGTTTCGCTCCGTGTCTGGATCTTCTCGCCCTCGTAGGTATAGCCGATCAAATATTGTCAGGTATTGTTCCATCCCCGTTTTCTGATCATCTTTTTCCCCCGATGGAGCCAAAGATTTTCTTTCAATTTTTACTTCGTTGGAAAAAGAAACTGCGATCTTTGTCGGGAGATAATTCAGTTTGCAATCATTTTTTTTTTTTTCCTTTCTGTCGTTACGTACAAAGACTAGAAACAAGTGGTAGCAACCTATTTGTATTTTCCAAGTAAATGATCAACAATGATAGGAAAGAAATACCAATTTCCATCCAAATTGGAAAATTTGTCTGATTTCTTGGGAACCTATTGGACTTTGGGAACCTGGATTCAGGTTCGTCTTGTTGTCGTTCTCTAATAATGATTCAAAAACTACTGAATCTGATCTCGTTCCGAGATATCGTCCTCTAGCAGAAAAAAAAAATTGATCACATGTAGAGCGAATTTTCACGGATTTTTGTTATCTTGTGGGAGACCCAATTTTCAGCGGTTGTATACGGGCAGGAGTCCACCTGGAATACCAAACTGCGAAATGACATCCCGTGACGTATCGGGGCTCTTCGATTTTCTCGAGACGCATATTTTTCCAATATCAATTGTCTGGGTCGCGTGGTGGGTAGTGCGTCGAAAGCGAGAGACGTTGGGAACGATTTTCACGAAGAGAATAACTGGAAACGCGCGGTCTTTTTCTCATCTTTGTTCAATTTCGCCACGTGTGTGATACCCTGCATTGTACAATGTACAGTTACGTTGCTGTACGTCAGGGAATTGAAAATTGCGGAACTGATGCTGCGTTTTCTCTTGACAATTGCACACAGACCCGCACGTATCGGGTTTAACCGTCATACTGCGACAGTAGCTACCAAACAACTGTTGGACAAGTGTAACAAATCGAAGCCACCGAGTGAGTGAATGTTAACACTGGTAGAACCGCGCGTTGTTCAACATACCTATGCTAAACCCGCGCGGACTTCATATAATGTCACTCAACGATAATGTCCGGGATGCAGTGTGGGTACGTTGCAGCTGTGAAAGTGCTCAATTAGCACAGGATATACACTCTCGCGCTCCGCTACCCACGACTCTGGTGGCTGATCTGATTAGGTAAATGAAAAACATTGAAATCAGTGTGAAAGACGGAAAAAGGAACGACTGTGGATTCCCATGCGAAGTTCATCGGATGACGGAAAAGAGGAAGTTTTTAGCATATCCAGACCGCACGTAGTTGAATGAATTTGTTCAGGATCCCTGAAATCAGGAATACTCTGGTCGAATTAGCGAAAGTAAAAGAAATGATTCGCGAAGATGTATAAATCGGTGGAAGCCTACCGAAGGTGCTCGAATTCAGTTTCTTCGTCATATCTCGACAACTGTTGATCCTATCGTCAAGAACATCATTATAAAAAATGAAGCTCACTAAATTCTCTACAACAAAGGTTCAATACATTTTTCTCTTATCTTCGATAGTTTTTCTCTAATACACCAGTGAATACGTGCCTAATTCTCACAAGTTTCCATGCAAATATCGATACTTTCAGCCCTGTGTTACGCAAAAACTATCGAAGATACGGAAAAAATGTATTGAACCTTTGTTGTAGGGAATTTAAAAAGCTTTATTTTTCATAATCACCTTCGTGACGATAGTATCAATAGTTGTTGAGATATGATGAAAAAACTGAATTCAAGCACCTTTTATTCAGGTAATTATTGACTGGATAATTTTCTAGTCGATGAAATTCCAGTGCAGCCACGTGTATCTGTGTAAGCTGTCTGAAGGGATAGCAGGGTATGTGAAATCGCTACAGGGCACGATTTTCGTTCCGAGATGAAACGCGCGTCAAACGATATACGGTAAACTTGATTAAGCTGTTGGTGTAGATCATATAAATGGGGGAGGGGGAGCCTTGGTAGGAAATACCGAGCAAGATACGATTCCCAGTTGCCCCGAACTTTTAACCTAATCAAAGAGGTCGCTTATCGAATTACTCTAAAATTTATGATTCAATCCGAGTATAGGACCTACACATTTCAGGTCCTAGACATTCATTTCACTCGCACACACCTACCTACCCACCTTGTATCAACCGGCCTTGAGTTAATTAGAACCGGACCAATGAGGGAATGGAGTTTTTCTTACCCTCAGGATCCCGAGCTCGGGAAAAGGTGATATTTGAGTCGGTCAAATTTTCCGCTTCGCACACAGGGGTTGAAACAGAAAAAAAAAACAGTTTTGTTGAATTCGAAGAATCGATCCGATTGAAAATACTGTTTTTTCGCTCTTAAAATCGAAATATCAAACTTTATTAACTCCTACAATCTACGATATTTTTGTTGAAATATATTTTTCCTCTTTGAATCTCAAGACAGAAGAAAAAAATCGACCTCGATATTCAAACTCCAATATTTCGAAGTATAAAATCCTGTGATAACCATTCGAAAGTATAAAAGACTACTTTTGACGGTTTTGAGGCTTTGTAAATGTCGAGGTGTACGCAGATCCATCAACAAAATGTCGAGAATGAAGTTGAATCTCGTTACGTTCGAGAACAATAACCGTGTGTTAATCCCGAGGGTTGAAGAGTTACAGCGGCGCCCTTCGTTAATTACTTTTTAATTGAACACAACTCGGCGAACGCGGATGCTGTTCCAGAGGTGGACTTTGAGGCAGTCTCAAAACGTATAGCGCGCGTGAACATATGATGCATAGAATAAATTATGCAGAGCAATATCGTTTGAGAGAATACGTATCCCCTAAATATCACTGCTCGGAGTATCTCTGCGTCCGTAGAAAGAATTTTCCTCTTCTCCGGACCGAAAGCTGGGGGCTCAAGTTCCCCTTTATTGCTCAGGGTGTATTTTTCCCCTCGTCTCTCCGGCCATTCCAAACCGGAAAAAATACGAATCAGGAAAAACCAGACGGTCGATGTGAAGAATAACGTTTCAATTGCACGAAACTATATCGGTAAGATAGGGAAAAATAAAAAGGCACGAATATCATTTTCCTTCGGTAATGGAATAAAGCGATTCAACACTTCCATATCCTCGCCGAGCTCGGTTTGAGCGGTGAAATTGCTCGGTATAATTCTCAAACCCGGTGGCAATCTCGTAGCGAAATATTCACATACCCGTGTGACTGTCTTCTCGTTTTACTTGAGACTCGAGGGGAAGCCATTTGTCAAGTGACAAGGCCCGGATCGTTAACTTTAGTCGAGTGTGCGGGAGTTTCCCTCCTGGTGATAGGTGACGTTCCCCATTCACCTGTAAGTGGTTTCACACACCTTTCAAACTACCCTTTCCTCGTCCGTCCCCCTACCCCCCACCCTCCGCGATCAGGAGTGGCCAGGTTTATTGTAGGTACCATTTATTCGACACAATTAGTTTTTTTTGTTTTTTTTTTTTGTTTTTTGTTTTGTGCTATGATGAAAGCCTATTTCTATGAAATACACATCAATTATTATCACATCGTTTATATGGAGCATTTCATGTTTTCAAAGAAAATAGGTTGAAGTATATGAATGAAATATTGTGAAATAAAAAATAAAAAAATTGAACTAAATGGAATAACTTGAATTGTTTCACTAAAATAAAAATAATGTGTCAGTGGAAACTTGAGTTATTTCCCCCTCGGGTTAATGTATGCATTTCTATGAATAGGCCCGGTGACCCTGGGTCGCGAAGTCTATCCATGTGTCGCGAATAATCAACTACTCTTTCGTCCTAAGACAACATCCAGATTCAATATCGCTCGGGCCTGGACAATTTCAGAAACTACAGTAGTGGAGGTCGCTATGCGTCAGACGAGTAGCAAGAGTCGAGGGTACGCGTCGGCCGAAAGGCAGTAGTAAAGACTCGAAGTGTAAGGGCTGTCCGACCTCATGGCGATGCCTACTGCCGTTGTCTGGCCCGTGCGGCCAATTTTTTTTTTTTTGGCGCTTTGCGAAGAAAAGAGTTGCCAAATTTTTTTTCTCCAGACAAAAATTCTTGCAAGACAACCCGAATTTCGCTTTCAGATCCTAAAAAAGTGGTCGAAATCGATGAAAAAAAAAACTTGTAAATATTTCATAATATCTTGCGACATGCAAATTCCAAAATTATGATCATTCTTCGGTTCCTTCTTACCGTTTATTGGAATTTAGACTTTTTCTTTTCTCTTCCCTTTGTCTTTTCCTGAAAAAAAATAAGAACAGCAGGAACAGTGTCAAACCGTTTAGATTTATACTGCATAAGAATTGAAACTTTTCGAGGAGAGAGAGAGAAAAGTGTATAAATTATGGTTAAAATATTATTTACTACTTTTACAAATAAGAAAAACTTTTACTCGTGATTCATTTCCTGTTAGGTATTATTCATTTTTTTGTTTAATATCATTTTTCAATCAACTTTCCTTTTTTCTTCTCTCTGCTCTTTTCCTTCAAAAGTTTGATTCGAAGGCAAGCCTTCCCTTTCACCCAACCGAATATGATAATAAAATTCTGTGTCAAGGTGGGCTGCGCCAAGACGAGCGGGGGAAGGGGATACACGACGTAAAGAATAATGAGTTCCGTTTCTTCCTACTTTATAGGCAATAGGTGGTACAAATTTATTTTTCACGTCAAAAAATTTCTCTAAAATGACAAAAAAAAAAAAAAAATTCTAACATGTATATCATGATCAAATAATTTGAACATTACGACAGAGAATATAGTATAAGGCGAAAGGCGACCTTCAGGATTCAGGACGATCAAATTCTATACACATAATTGTCCAATTATTACGCGACAACGACCAGGTTCATTGGCGGGTCAATTAGTCCCAGACACAGTTGGCCAAATTGCAATTGAACCGTTACAATATTATACTATAGCAATACCTCGGGGTTTGGATTCAGAATCTATAGACACGAGCCCGGCCTAATTGTTTTCCTCCATCAATTATTCCGGCTGATGACTCTATACGATTTTAATTAAGGGGAAATATTGAAGGAATTTTCAAGGTTACGTGATTAAGAGAGAAATTCATTTTTTTTTCTTGTCACCTCGAGGTTCGTTCGTTCTCCTTTAGGATGAAAAATCATATCACAATCCGGCACATGGTGATAAAACGCGTAACAACCCGAGGCGGAAAATATAACTTGAGATTTGAATGACACGATAATTTTCCTGGGTTCAAGTGATTAGAATTAATCAACCTGATTTTTTCATTTCAAGTCATTTTTCGTTATTCAGATTATGTTTTCCTTGACCCAATCATATCGATAATTTACCTCTATATCTTGAAACGTAAATTAATATTTTGTGTAAATGAATCAATTACACTCAGTTTTGGGAATTCAGATCATCTTTTTTTATTTCAATTGCTTTTTTTTCAATTCAATTTTTTTAAATATCATATCAACTGTATTCTAGATGAGTATTTCAAAACTTCAATTAGGTAATATTTCGTATGAATGAATTGATTTAAATCGAAATCATTTCTTTAATTTTCAATTAATTCTGTTTCCACTTGAACTTTGCCCTAATTCGCTCGTATTAATGTTTCACACCAATAATAGTCGACATTTAATTAAAATTCTACTTCGGTACATTGATTATATTCCCTATTGATTTGCACCTTCGTACAAAATTATGTCAGTTTCCAATTGACTCGATTTTACTGGAATCTGATTAATTTTTTTATATTTTCATTACTTCGATCAATTACTTCTGATCGATTCAGGCATTTTCCAGTGATTCGGTTAATTCTGATTAAATATCAGGTTAATGAAAATAATTACGTCAAAACAAAAATGATCTTGGAGATATTTATCGAATTATTTCAATTCAAAAACCTTAACGGACCCAAATGATACGACAATAATTCACTTCAATTCCATATAATATAACCCTATTTTTCTGTTTTTCTCCCTATTAGGTCGGCGGGTTCCTTACAGCATGGCGCCAGAATGGAGAGCCCTTTGGTACAGTAATTTGGACGAATTGCAGAGGGTCAACGACGCGAACGACAACAACACGATATCAAACGTGACAGTTCAGTTGGGAGGAAACGCTTTTCTCCACTGTAAAGTACGGAACCTTGCGGAAAGAACAGTTTCCGGTGCCGAGGTGAGTCGAGAACGACGATAATACGACAATATAAAATCGACTATACATAAGAATAAAATAAAACCATTTAATACTCGACAAACGATCAAATAAAAAACCACCTACTGACGTTTCCTATTTATCTGAACGTCAAAAAAGCGGGTATCATAGTCAGTCAATAATCCCAACGCCAAGTTCGTGTCTTTGATTGACGTCCTTGCGTCTCCTTGTCTGATTTTTTATTTTTTTTATTTCCTATCCCCCGCTTCCGTTCTTTTGTACAGGACGACACATCAATTCTACAGAATCGTTCCGTTCAAGTACCAAGACGGTATCGAAAGAGCGGTGATATTAATACACACCGCGCGCGAACATTGAGGAACCCAAAGGGGGTGTCCCACCGACCTTTGACCTCGATAAAATAATCTAACGCGACACAAAAGGTAGAAAAGTCTCCGGGACCGAAGAAGAATGAGAGCGAGAGAGGGAGAAGGAGAGAAAAAGGATAAAAAAAAAACCTTTGCCGACAACACACGCATCACGTGCCCCGAATTTCTACACCCCATATACTTATATGTATTTGTATTATTACGTAATACATATGTAGCTGATTATATACAATCTATACACCCCGAACACTGTCGTGTACACGTCGATGACTCGCGTCTATAGGACGAGGGCGGAGGAGAAAATACTGAAAGCAACGGAGGAAAAAAAAAGAACAGGGTAGCAACTTTATGGTAACAAAAAAAAAAAAAAAAAAAAAAAAAATTGGTAAAATTCAGGCCTCGATCGACACACTTTGGATAACAGTCTCCTCACCCTCCCCCCATCTATGAGCATATATTATTTTCGTTAAATTGGTCTGGTACACTGTTATAGGAGGGAGGGGGGCGTCGGATTCAAACAAGGAACCTTTTTTCCATTTATTTTCGGTTTCGCGTGTATTTGGAAAATAGGGCCGGGAGACAAGGAAAAACCGGTGGGTCGTTTTACCAGACGGCCTGTACACTCGGCTGGGTTACGATAAATTGAGAATCGAAATTTATCGTTGAGCATGCACGGTATTGTGGTTCTGTCCCGAAATTGAGTATAAAACGAGACAAAAGTAAGTAAATAAAACGCACGCGACGAAAACGTAAACGCGAACCGTTCGTTTCGGTGCTGGGGCTTTTTGGCAGTAAATTTGCACACAAAAATATCCTAGTTTCTCGTGCCAACTATAGTCGGACCACGATTTATGTAAAAGGATACACGAAACTTGACGAATAGGAGGTTATACATTTTTTCACAAATTATTTCACCAGGATTGTCAAAAAATTGACGTTTACAAATTTCCAAACTTTTTCAGCCTCTCTATAAAAAACATGCACTTTTTCCTTACGATCCTTGAATTCTTCGTACCATCGAAATCGAATTTCAATCTGATCCCAGACTCGAAACTTCCAAAGAATTAAATCCTTCAATCGAACAAAGTTTCACACTGAAAAAGTCGACGTATTCGGAAGAAGAAAAAATCGAAAAGTAAGCGAGAAAAATTAACACTTTCAAAAACTACAAATCTTGACGAACAGCAAAAGCAGAAATTAATTTTCGACAAGTGTTTTTTTTTTTTTTTTGTCGTTTAATCTGATCTGAAGTTGTGAATTTGAAAAAAAAAAAAATCCATTGTGAGTGTGATAAAACAGTCCACCTATCAAATTTCCTGACGTTTTTCCCGTTTTTTATTTCTGTCTGATTTCTCTCTCGATTTTTAATTACGGTGCTCTGAAAATTGATCTTGTTAAAGAGTTCACGTCACGTCATCAGCGTTGTATAATAAAAGTGTATCAATGACTACTGGTTGATAAAATGAAGTGAATTTCTATAAACTGGTTATATATATAATATAATGTACATAGATTCGAAGCGTGGAAAATGAAATTACGAGCAATCAGAGTGTACCTACGGCGCGTAGAACATTCAGCCACGCTATACGCTGATACGGACGACGTATAACTCGATATTTATCGTTATCCGAATACATATATTTGCAGATATCATGGATTCGACGTCGGGATTGGCACATATTGACCAGCTCGATGTTTACGTACACAAACGACGAACGCTTTCAAGTCCTGCATCCCGAAGGCTCGGACGACTGGACTCTGCAAATAAAATACGTCCAGAAACGGGACAACGGGACCTACGAGTGTCAGGTGAGGGCGACGTACCTCCTTATTCTCAATACATTTTCCCGTCACTATTATCGCTATCCCGGAAGTAGCATAAAGAAAACCACAAAAAAAATGGCAAAAATATGGTTTCAACTATTTTTCTTGAAAAAATTTCAAGACGCCCCGAAAATCGCACTGAGAAACGATGGAGGCCCTTTTTTGGTTTTAGATGGAGTAGAGTTTGCTCTGACTTTTTACAGGACCAAAGAACGAGCATTTAAATTGACAAATGACAGACCTAGCGATTGCGAGTCGTTCATTGATCCAAAGACGATAGAAAAAAATGTGATAAAAAGCTGCGGGGACATTTTCGTAATCACATAGACCGCGACTGAAATCCAACCAGATTTGTAACGGTAGTCCGGGATTGAAAATTCTCGGTTAAATTTAGTAGACAATTTTCCTGATCGAAAGTCCTGTGTGTTCGGGGTCCACCGAAACCCTTGCGCGGTTCGCCTATATATAGATGAAAACCGAGAAGGAACCGAAGGAGTGGAAATAACAAAAGGGAAAAATAAAGTAGAAGAAAGAGACACGTTGTTTCGCGGGAGATCGATTTTATCAGCGCCAAGGGAGACATCGGGTGTAGCTAGCAGTAGCTTGTAGTACTAGGGAAAAACAGAAACAAGTTAAAAGAGAGTTGGGAAAAAGCTTGGACGGTTCTTCCGAGCTACAATGAAGGGGGGAGGAGGGTAGATATACGCGATAGATAACTGCAACAGCTCAAGATACAAGATAGTCTTGGTCGTTTTTTCGAAGCTCTTGAGTTAGTTCGGAGAAAAGAGAATAAACTCACAAAGAGGAGCGACGAATGAAAGAGAGAAGCTAAAAAGCTTGCAGACATGAGGAAGGGGTGACAAGAAGAGAAGAAAAATAGCACGAGTAACGAAACGAAAGAAGAAAGAAAAACAAAAAAAGGAAGTAACCGATGAAAAATATACCGCACTTAGTCACAGAGAACAGAGAAATGTTCGTAGCGCATATATACCGACGCGACGCACAAAAGCCACCGCCCAGCTTCCGGTCCCCGTGGAGGACCGCGCGATTCTCATACCCTGGATTAATATACACGATTGATACAACTGCGGCATCCGGCAACTTCATCCGACCCGTGATGCCCACATGGGAGATTAAATTCTGTCATTTCCGTTAATTGAAAAATACGACAGACAACAAAAATTTTACACCCGCAATTTATTAACCCGAACAACGAAGGCTAACCTCGCCCTGTACAATTTTCGACCTAATTTTGTCACGGGATTCTGCGATAATTTCTTTACCGATTCCGTCATGTCACTCTTTAGAGAAAATAGCACTCGAAATTCCAATATGATATCTCGATAAATAAATATTCGATCCCCGCAGGCAAATGATTCCTGTCTCCGGAAGATGTGGGGCATCATGTGAAAGGGGTTAAGGTCACTTCATTTTTATAAGCCTTGAGCAAAAACTAGAAAATCTTTGTCGAAAAGGTATAACGCCAAGGACAGACCGAGGATTCTTACCTACTTTATTCCTGTATACATATATGTACCAACTGTAGTACATACGGAAACTGTTGGCAGCTCAATTTGTCCGCCTCAATCCTCTCTCTCCCAAAACCGATCAATCGACTAGCTCGAAAACTAATATCTTGCGATATATATAGAAAATGGTAGGGTGAAGGGTGAAGGAAAAAAAAACGTGGAGGCAAACACGTGTCTGACTTCGACCTATATTAGGTTGATAAAAAAAAAAAAAAAAAACAGAGAAAAATTCTATTTCCTTATCATCGCGTTTATTATCGTATTGTCATAATTCTTTGATTATCAATTCAATCATCGAACAATTTCCAACGATATTGTGCCACTTTTTTCATTCTTCCCTCTTGCTTGGTTAATATTACGGTCCTTATTTGTATATTTTTCATCCCCAATTTTTTTTTTTTTTTTCTCTCTACTGGTTTCGAGTTTATTTTTTTCCCCGTCCCCACTGAACGTACCCTCGGGAAATTATGAATGTATGACAAGCGTATCGCTTCCAGAGTTCTCTACCTGTAAATTTTCTCAACTACGAGCTCGGCTTCAGTCCCCCTCCTCTTCCACCTGTCCCACAGCTTGAATACTACACTGTCTTGAATTTTTAATATTTTCTTCTCATCTCCCCACAAGAGATATAGGCTGGCAGCTAACATCCTCCATCTACTTACCTTGAATTCAATATTTCTCTTTCTCTTTCTCTCTCTCTCTCTCTCTCTCTCTCTCTCTGATCCTCTTTACACCAGATTATTATTGGTATTGCAATTCTGAGTGCCTCTTCCACAGTCTTACACATTTATTACCTCATTTCCTCTCGAGAATCGAGATCTCTACCAATATAACTGCAAACTAAGACTTGAATATTAAGGTAACGAGGCAGGGCCTGGATTTAAGAAAATAGCTTTTTTTCTTTTATCTATCGCATTAGTACAATATTTCACGAACGTTTTGGCGCAAACGTAACTGAAAAATGCGCAAAATTGAGCTTAGGAGAGCCAAAAGTGTGAGATGGCGCGCGACCTGCAGTTCTACACGAGTCACAGTTTCCTACAGTAACACTATGCCCGAACTTTGAACGCTTTTTTCTCCAAACTACTTTTTCTGTTAGTTTTGGCACGATAAGTCGAGAACGCCTCAAGACATCGACAAGATTTATTTTTCTGAATGAAGATATCAATTAGTTCCACAGATTGAACCGACGTCTGTCGAGAAAAATAATTTTTTTGTACCGACGTAACGATTAATGTGGCAAATTTTCCGTGTTTTTTGGAATGTCAGCCGCAATTTTCCTAATTTTCATGTTTTTCTCAAATTTTTCGGTTCAATCTAGGGAAACGAATCCCCTGAATATATCCCCGGGTACTTGGAGTCGTGGCGATAAGGGAGAAATCCGCGGGCCTCTTAAACGCTCTATAAATTCAGCGAAAATTTAGGACAAAAATTTTGTGTGTTTCCCGAGTTCTCAACCTTGAACTGAAAGCCGTCGGTTAATTTACACTAGCCCAAGGAATTTTCACAGCCCCAGTCAGAAAATTTGTTTTTGTTTCAACAAGTTGAGAGATAGAAGAGAAAAGTAAAAGACATGAAAGCTTCTAAAACTTTTCACAGGGTTTTTGACAAAACTCGTCTAGCTCTGGCGAAGGGGTCGAAAATTCGTTGGAGAACGATAATAACCGTCGCGACGAGGTATTTCCAGGGCTTTAAACTCCGACGGAGTTTTCCACCTGCATCAGGCTCGCGCGGGTCGTCGTGTATGCGCCTGTATATCCGTTACCCGGTCTACGACGCAGTCGACGAAGGAAGGAAGGAAGGAAGGAAGCGAGGGGCGAAGGGCGAAGGGCGAAGGGCGAAGGGCGAAGGGCGAAGGGCGGACTTCTCATTAATATAGATAACACTTTGATGAGCCAACTTGTACGGGTATATTAGATGTCCCGACGTCGACTAACCCCTGGGTCCCAGCCTCGCCCGACCCGGAGTTATTCGCGTAGCAGAAAGCTGCGCGACTGCAGCGTCCATTCGACAAGGCAGAACTGGATATAACGCTGCTCAACAACTAGTCAAATTACCAAAGGGAACCGTCCGGGAGATTACTGTCGTCGGTACAACCAAGGACTCCTGCTGGTACTTCGTTAAGTTTCGCCTCGAAGAATGGGGATAGACGGAAAAAAGCGGGGAAACCGGCCCCTTTAAGCCGAAATTCACGTTGCCTTTATAAGGAAGTTTCGTGAATTTCTTTTATTCTCTCGTCTGATAATCAAATGGTTAGGATTGATGAAAGTCACGAATGATCCGGTTTTTCATTTTCGAATTTCCCTTCATGATACGATACCTTGAAGTTCAAGAAATAGGCTAAAATTTCGTTCTTCCACTTCAAATGTTGATAATTTGGTTAAAAAAGTTTCTTTTCGAAAAACGACTCGACAAGGACTGGTTTAGACACTGGAGATGATCCTGTTAAAATTTGATCTTAATCAGGTTACAGTGTACTATATAGTGACAGTCTCCACAGACTCTGAAGCCATTCTTCCTGTTTGTGGTGATTTGACTTTGTAAAAAATACGAATTGTGTATCAAGTATCGTACCGAACAGTGATAAAGACCGAAGATCGTTTGAGGGAAAAAAAAAACTCCGACCGAGGAGAAAAATTCATAAATCCCTATTCAGTTGCGCCCACACTGACCTGCCTGCTAACGAACATGCCTCAAAATGGAACAAAACAGGTACCATACCAGGAACAGCGTTCAGAAAGTTTGAGGAAAATGACACGAGCAACACGCTATCAAGTTGCAACCCGCGGGTTGGTGACGTTTTTGAAATCGGCTTCCCATCGGTTCCTGCCACATTGCAGATTACGCAGTAAAAGTTGTGGTTCGGATTTTGGTTCACTGATCAAACTCGTGCGGTGAAGGTTTAATTTTAGCGAGTTTCTCTCGACCACGACTGGTGGGTCAGTTAATTAGTTTCTGAGGTATTGGGTTATGAAAATGACATCGATTTGAAAAAAAAAAAATAAATAATGTAATATCGAACCAGATTGACATACAGGGTGTCCCATTTTAAATTATGAACGCAAATATTTCGAAAACGGTTCACTTTATCGAAAAATATTTTAAACAAAAGTTGTAGGGTTACGAGGGGGACGGCTTCTGGTGACATTGGCTTTCTTGCAAGTGGAGGCGTTGAGGTGATATGAAGGTCAACTATGTTTTTTTAAATGGAATCATGTATTTATTACTTGTCTATTCGACTGAGCATTGAATTTCACGTCAAAAAGCACTGGAGCACAGGTGTGCTGAAATCAATGGTTTATTAGATACACCCCTCAAAAGATTTGAAGCAAAATCTCATAACGAACCGAAATATGATGAACTCATGAATGCTCGTAACTCTTGATCCAGAGGTTGTATTAAAAAATACACGGTGCGCAATTCGAAGCTCAAAATGACTACTTTTACCTCCACTGAATGAATTTTTTTTATCGCGTCCTATTGTTGAGTTACACCTCTCGGAAACGATCATTTCGAAAATCCATGTTTCGATATCAACTTCAACACCTTGCACAGGGCGAAGATTTCCCAAGCTTGAATTTGCACATCTTGTGTTTTTAATACGACCCTAGGATCAAGAGTTACAAGCAGTCACGAGTTCATCATTTTTCGGTTCGTTATCAGATTATGCTTCAAATCTTTTGAGGGGTGTATTTAATAAACCATTGATTTCAGCACACCTGTGCTCCAGTACTTTTTGACGTAAAATTCAACTCTCAATCGAATAGACAAGTAATAAATACACGATTCCATTTAAAAAACCAAAGTTGACCTTCATATCACCTCAACGCCTCCACTTGCAAGAAAGCCAATGTCATCAGAAGCTGTCCCCCTCGTAACCCTACAACTTTTGTCGCAAATATTTTTCGATAAAGTGAACCGTTTTCGAAATATTTGCGTTCATAATTTAAAATGGGACACCCTGTATATCTCAATATAGGTTGTCGCTTCAGTCCCTCAATTCGGTGTCACCGACCGACTCTCATCCTGACTTTGAAATAAGTTCTGCCCATTTTCCACCCAGGATGAAACAGGGAGTGAGATATTAACTGTTCAATCCATTCAACACTCGAAAGATTACAAATTTAATGTAATTTAGTAACATAGGATTTCAAAATCGGATCCAAACTACGAATATAGTATTTTCTTCTCCACGAGTTGGGTAAATGAGCAAAAATGTGGTGAAATATAATATTAGGATTGGTGATTTACTTGCCAATTTAACCTTTTCTCTTCTGCTATGTTATTCTCGCCAGGTATTTGAAAATGTTCAAAGAGATTACGAAAATGGATACAAGCTAGCGCCCCAAAGGTACACGCGAAAGCATAAAACTGCAGAGCAGCTCTGCACCATTTGTGGAATTCTGATACAGTGAATATAAAAAAGGAAAAGTTAAAAAATTGAAATTGGATACTCCGTCAGTTCGTTAAAAATGTAATGCTTTGAGATATAATAATACATAAAACGTATAACCTACTCGCATACGTATACGACAAAAAAACAAAAACCTTTGCAGAATCAGAGGGAAACCTTCTCGTTCCACTCAGGCAGCGAACGACTTTGTCATATACGATGAAAATAATACCCCTTCTATGTATAGTACGACGAAAAAGTTTATCAGATTATGGAGATAAAAGAATCAACTGATAACCAATGGAACTGTATAAATACACGAATCAACCGTAGAACTATAACAAACTCATTTTTTTTACCTGTAAACTACAAACTCGGGTAAATATTTACCCCACGGGTTTTTTGCTCGCAACATCGTTCTGAAAGCAGTAATCTGACTCATAAGTATATGATTCTTTTGTTTGTTTTTTTGTTTGTTTCTTCATGCCAAAGAGAACGGCGAAGAGCAAATTCAATTTTTGGTAAAAAAAATCCACTTACACGACGAAACCGTCGTTTTTCAAGTTTGCCTGGGGTAGATATCTACCCCGGTTTGTAGTTCTAGGGTTAAACGTGCAAAGGAACGCATCCGATGTACGTGACACTCGACGTTATAAAATAATAATCACTATCGAAAAGTGAAACAATATTTTCAATTCATATTGCGATATATGAAGTTAACGTAATGATGGCTTTTTTTCTGCGTACAGTACCTCATTATTGGTAGTTCTTGCCAGAACTAGAATTATATAAGAAAAAAAGTAGACTGAAAAGCATTGAATGTAAGAAAAAGGAGCTTAAATATACCCTGAAAAACTCAACGATTCCAGGTCAGGCCGCATAACTACTAAAGATGAGAGTCTGTACGAAAAGTTTCAGTGAAATCGAACAACTGGTTCCAGAGTTGAGAATAAACCGAACAATTCTGGATATTATTTTGAGTTCGAGTTCTCGAATGACATACTTTCATCCCACATAAATGCAGATCAGTGGTTCTAAAGTCATGAAGGGATTCCCTGCTTCCCATTTTCCGTTACCAAAATTAGTAACTCTCGCTTGAGTTACTCGTCGAAACCCTTAACGATCCCGAGGTGTAAGATACTCGGTTCTTTATAACCACGAGCGTATAGTCAGACCTTGAGGAAAATTCATGGATATGAACGAGGTTGGCAACCGCGTTAACCTAGACCCTAACCATACATATATTTCCGACGTAGGCGTACCTGCGTACCTCCAAACTGTATACAAGAATACAGAATACAAAATACAGTACGCGGAAGCTGGGTTTGTTGCCTAGAAACGGAGGGTAAATACAATGCCGCGAAGCTGGACCCGGGAGGTAAGGGGAACTCTGGAGCAGGTAGCTACTCTCTCTCTCTTGATCTTCATCTTTCTCCCATATCCTCGAAAGTGACGATCTCCGAATGGCTATGCTACATGTACTAGAGGTATTTCGCGCAGTACCCACAACTCATTAGCATCACGGTGAGACGGTAGTTACCGTTACCGTTACCCATTACCTCTGCCACTGCCTCAATCTTGAAGTTGTTACATTATCAACGGTCGCTATGTAGCGGAAAGATGATTAAAATATTATTAATCCTTAAGTCGGGCAGTTATTGCGTGGAATGGCATTCGTTGACAGATAAATTTATATGTATATGCAGGAAACTCTTTTCCTCGTCGTTGGGATCGATGGAGTCTGTTGGTTGTAATTGATACAAATCCTCTCCTTTTATACTCCCTCTCCCTCTCGGGGTCTGGGGGATCCCCGGAAAAGGTCCTGATCATCACTTTTCAGAATGATAAGATTGCAGAGACTTTATGTACTCCGATGATTATTGTCGAACAGCAATTTCCTCGATTTAAACCTGGAAATTACATTACAAGCCCAGTGGAAAGACTCCGGTGGAGGATTAAAATTCAAGACAATCTCGATCTGGAGACTATGAAACGGCAGAAGACCGAGCAACGCCACTTGTGTGTTGAAGTGGTGAAGCCAGAAGACATAATGAGCGGATAATTCCCTTAAACAGATTATGTTAAACGGAGCGGAGGGGCTTAGTTTGTGTACAAGGGTCTCTGACAGCCCAGACACTCCCTCATATCCTTTCAGAAATGGTAGATTGTCTCTCAAGTACGCAAAGTACGCGATATCGAATGACTATCGAGTTCGCAACACGTTCAAAGTGCGAATTTGGGCTGACTATGAGCCAGCCTTTGAACTTCGATATTCATTTTGTTTCCAGCCATTTCGAATTCGACCAATGTGACCTCAGATTGTTCATCAGAGGTTAAAAAAGCTTCCCAGTACCAATTTTCATGAGAATTCGAATGTTTGCAATGGATTCGCCATTTGTTATTTCGCGAATCTGACTTGAGTCGAAGGTGATTCTCTGAACCTCGGAACGCGAAGATCCAGTAAAAACTCGACTTTTCATTTTCGAGGTGATTACAATAGCTTCGTGGGAAGTTAAAAAAAATCAAGGACACATCACTGAGATCTGAACTGGTGAAATTTCAGCAGGAAGAAACAGAAATCTATCGCGTCTTACGCGATAAAATTGAATAGATTTGCGACGTTTAGAAGATAAATTTATAACGGAGCTGAAGAGAAAGATGGTATCCCGTAATATACGTACTGGCCCGAAATGTTTCACCAAAGTCGTCAGAATAAAGTTCTCCGGCTCTTCGTGCACATCCTTTACTGGATTTATATGGGATGTTTTCCGGGTGAAAAGATACGAATTCGCGAATAGCCGACGAATTTAGCCGACGGAATATATTACCGTGGAGAAATTTCAGCGTCCCATACTTATGCTATACGTACCCACGTTTAATGCGGGAATATCAAATCGTATCCGATCGGAGTAATAGAATCTCAATATAACTATCAGTCCTTCGACATACCTAGACTCGTGAAAAATAGAAAATAGTATTAAGCTCCCTCGATGGTCCTCGGAACATACGTTCGCGAATGACCCCTTCTACTATCCTTTTTAGGACTTGAATTTTTACGATTCGCGAATCTCGGAGTTCCGACATATTCCTGAACAAATGATACGAAAACAGGGCTTCGATAGAACCCAGCTACCTTCCGTATTTTTAAAGCCGATACACTCGAGGCGAACCTGTTTCTTCGAAAACCTTCAAGCATAATTAAAAGGAGGGCCATAATGAGAATCGATTAGGAATAAATTAGGACGAAAATCAGCCTGACCTCCTTCTGTACCAGACGTTACTGCGTACTTCGGTAAAGACGAGAAGAAATCCTGAGAACAGGGCTGGTAGCGATAGAGGGGCCCAAAATAAGTGATCAAAGTGAGCTTTTTACTCCAAAAAGTGACTAAAAAGTGGAAAAAATCAATCATAACTCAAACTACATCGACGGTCGTTGCAATGGGTTGTAATTCCAATTTGAGTAGAACACGAGCATAATTTGAAGCGATTTTGAACAGATTTGAGAAAAAAAAAAGAATATATTTTGGCAGTGCGAAACTAAACTGTGACCATAAAAGTGACTTAAATGATCAACACTTGGAAAAAGTTGGAAAAAGTGACTTCGATTGAAACTGGCGCGGGCCTGTGAAAACAATGCAACGTCAACTTCTGAAGCCCAATAGCGAGAATTCTCTTTCATTTTCGGCTGTAATTTATGTCCATTTTCTTGGGTTAGTAGGAGACAACGAGGGGTAAGAAAGAGGAAAATACCGGTTTGAAATATAGGGTAGAAAGCGAATGTATAGTATAATTGGAGAGAGCATAATGAGTCTGAATTCGCGCGAACAGAGAGAAAGCGTAAGATATTGGAGTGGATTCTGTGGAAGAAAATAAGTGCTAAGTGTTGAAACTGCGGAACGGCGCCTCTTCTTCTCCCTTATCGCCATTGTGCCTCTTTTTGCTCCTCTTCTATACCATATATTCACCTGCATCTACAGGGTGTCCCATTTTAAATTATGATCGCTAATATTTCGGAAACGGTTCACTTTATCGAAAAATATTTGAGACAAAAGTTGTAGGGTTACGAGGGGGACAGCTTCTGGTGACATTGGCTTTCTTGCAAGTGGAGGCGTTGAGGTGATATGAAGGTCAACTTTGTTTTTTTAAATGGAAACATGTATTTATTACTTGTCTATTCGATTGAGCGTTGAATTTTACGTAAAAAAGCACTGGAGCACAGGTGTGCTGAAATAAATTGTTCATGAGATACAACCCTCAAAAGAATTGAAGCAAAATCTGATAGCGGACCGAAAAATGATGAACTCGTGACTGCTTGATCCAAGGGTCGTATTAGCAACACAAGATGTGCAAATTCAAGCTTGGGAAATCTCCGCCCTGTGCAAGGTGTTGCAAGTTGATATCGAAGCATGGATTTTCGAAATGATCGTTTCCGAGAGGTGTAACTCAACAATAGGACGCGATAAAAAAATTCATTCAGTGGAGGTAAAAGTAGTCATTTCGAGCTTCGAATTGCGCACCGTGTGTTTTTTAACACGACCTCTGGATCAAGAGTTACGAGCATTCATGAGTTCATCATTTTTCGGTTCGTCATGAGATTTTGCTTCAAATCTTTTGAGGGGTGTATCTAATAAACCATTGATTTCAACACACCTGTGCTCCAGTGCTTTTTGACATGAAATTCAACGCTCAATCGAATAGACAAATAATAAATACATGATTCCATTTAAAAAACCATAGTTGACCTTCATATCACCTCAACGCCTCCACTTGCAAGAAAGCCAAAGTCACCAGAAGCTGTCCCCCTCGTAACCCTATAACTTTTGTCTCAAATATTTTTCGATACAGTGAACCGTTTTAGAAATATTTGCGTTCATAATTTAAAATGGGACACCCTGTATATCTCCAGTGATTTTTCCCTCTTTCTCTTCTATTCGCGATCTTTACTATTTCCGTTCCTCAGTCTGCTTACGGCCCTTTCATGATCCTCGTCCTCAGCCTCAACGACTAGCTAAGTAAGTTTTGTCTTTTGAGTGATCGGCCCTACTCGAGGACACCTTTTCAACGTCGTTCAACGTCAGCTTAGAGTTTACGCGTGATACGAATAGACGTCGATCCTCGCGGTGAACCGCGCCCTTGAAGGTTTTCACGTAACCGAAAACTCGAACCACTGACGCAGCGGAAATGAAAGAATCGGACAAGGATATAATCGAATGACTGTTTCCGTTAGTCTGTTACTTAACAGAGAAGAACGGAAGTTATTGATTAAAATCACTCACAGAGTTTTTACAGGTATCCGATGAATTTTGTTTCAATCGGAGCGGATTTCCCAAACTTAGAACTGATTACATTTTCGATTCAGCACTTTTCGAATTGTTTGAATAACGAAATTTAAAAAAATACAACAAAAATGAAAATATTTTGAGAACGGATCGACAGATTTGAACGAAATTTGGTACCACAAGATTTTTTTGGGTCGCTGATCACAAATCTGAAGTCAGTTTTGTAAAATTTTAATTGTCGTACTCGATATGCTTCAGAAAAAAAACTAAAAACGTTTCGATTTTTATGAAAATTGGTACTCGAACATTTTTTTTGAACCTCTGATCAAGAATTTGAGGTCAGATTAGAAAAATTCAAAGGCTGTTTTCTTTTTTATATGATATTTTGATGTACGATTCGAGCCGAAACCACTAAAAATTATAATCACCTAGTTCATGCGTGACCTGAAAATGCTAATATACACATTCGTCTTCGTCGGGTTGTTTCATATTTCTAATCACAGATGAAAATAAAATCGTCGAGAAGAAGGAGAGAATAATTATGAGGGTGATAGCATCTGAATTTCATGGCCAGGTTTTTTAAAATCTGGATCGTGGATTTTATGGAAGTCCCTGACCAACCGACGAATTCCCTGACATTTCCCGGTTTTCCCGGTCTTCCAGACGTTCAATTTTTGTTAAAAAATCTCCAAAATTTAATCCACCACGCGGAGAAATAATTTTCGTGGTAGTGTTAAATTTGAAAATTTATCGAGTCAAGTTGTAAAGATCAGGAGCACAGCCCAGTTGGTAATTAGCACTCGGCATTGTCTGGTTGGTTAAAGCATCGCTCCATGGTTTGTAATTAGCGAATTGTCACCGTATAGCCACGGGATTACCGTCGAAGACCTTTTGCTGGGGTTTGAAAAACGATCCTGAATCGCAACTGATTCTAAGGCCTGAATGTAGGTACACCAGGCCACTTTGGGACGCGGATTTTACATTCATTATACGATCCACATGCACACGTGGAAAATATTGCCCAAACAAAAGCCAGTTGTTGTTATATTCGTGCTACAAAATGAGTATCTGAAAGCTCTAAAAGCTCCCGTTAGTCGATGCTGTTATAACATATGGAAGACTATTGCCATTGAAATGGCTCGAGCGACAGTTTGCATCCGATTGAAAACACTCTTCTCCCACTTAACACAGTTCCCAGTTTTTCCGTTTCCCATTTTTTCCTTTCTTTCACTTCCTCATTCTATATCCTACAATCGCACAGTTCCTCTCTCTCTCTCTCTCTCTTTCTCTTTCTGCCTCTTTTTTCTTCGCCGCTCGCTTCCTTCCGCAGTCCGGGAGATTAATACCCGTAACGGATTAAATAATACACATCCAGTACACAGTGTTTTACGGTATTGGTGAGTTTTTTGTATCGCGACGAGTGGCGCCTGCCCCCAGCTCAACGATCGGATATTGCTTTTAAACCTGGGCATATGACAAGGAGCGTATTGCCACTCGGTACGAATGAGAGAGATGAAACAAGTTTCTCGCTGGAATCATTCGACACAATTTTTCCCAGTCTAATTGAAAAAAGTTTAATAACAAAGTTGTCTTTTATTCCGCTTGGACTCTTTTTCTTCTTTCCGTTTTGATTCCCGTTATATGGAATCTCCGAGGGTGAAACGTTGAAAGATAGACGATATAAAAATGGATTGACGATTATTAGCATTGAAAATGCTTAGAGGTATAGGGGATCGAATGTTAAAATGCAACAAAAATGCATGCGATGCGTTACGGAAGTGACAATAATGCGGATGACAAAAGTTTGCAAAAGACAAAAGATGGCTAAAGATTACGGATGCTCAATGTGTCAGGTTATTACCGATCATCGATCCGTCGACTTGGAATTTTTTAAACTTTATCTCATGCTAATTCGAATCAAAATGCGACAGATACAAATATATCGAAACAAAATGCTCTGAGAACGAGAAAACAGGTGACATTTCAAATGCCTTCAGACGCTTGCGTTACACACAAGGTCTGTAGACTTTTATCGTATTTTCAAGTCCGTATCTTCGTTCCAGGTATCAACGAGTACCGGCATCCTGTCGCACTTTGTCAACCTGAAAATCGTCGTGCCAGAGGCGTTTATACTGGGTAGCGGTGAGCACCACGTCGACGTTGGATCTATAATTACTCTCGTTTGCATCATCGAGAAGGTGAGTTAATCAGTTGCGTTAAACCTGATGATAATCCAAGAGCGTAGTAAGTGACACGCCGCGTTCCCATCCGCTTTTAGCTATAAACCCCGTCACTCACTCGCTCGCGTCATCCATAATTACATGAATCAAAATGTCTCTTGTCTGATTCAAGCAATTAATATAATATCGTCAAATACTTTGTTTTTTTAGAGAAATTATTTTCGTTTTTCTTATCAAATTATCTCTATTCCCTGAGGATCAATTAACCAGCTTCATTAATTTCTTTCTGTTTCTCTTATCGCGATCGATTGTAAGTAGCTAATTAAGCTGATTAAAATTGTCCGTATGGAAGTTTATATTAGAATTAATATAAATTTCAAAGTAAAGATATCCGATCGAACGCAACCCACGTAATTGGCTCGAGATTGCTGTTTCTTTTTTATATCCCTCTCTCCATTCTGTTTCTCCCCCCAAATTGGATCATTCGTCGAAGCAGAGGGTTTTTCTTATTTTTTTTTTTCTATATTTTTATTGAACAATTTCCTATTTTCTTCTCCTCCCTTTCTTGTCGGAGGGATTGGGTTGAAAAATATGTAAAATAAATTTCATATCTCGCATACATAAGATTGTCTACCTGAGATAAAGAATATCTGTATCAGGGTTCACGGTTTTACGGTTAAAATATTTATGAAAGCTCCAAGAGAAAAAACGAATATCTAGGCATACGGTAGACGCGTGTACCTACTCGAACCGTAGGAAAAAATAAAAATGAAAACGAAAAAAATTTTTAAACGATCACGGCTTGACAAATTCGGGCATGAAAAGTGGCCCTTATTATTTTATTCGGTTGAAAAAATGCACCACCGCACCACTCTAGGAAAAGCCAGGTGTCTAAAATAAAGTTATTACCCTCCCTTCACGGCTCCGTCTAATCAACCAGAAAGCAACAGCTGGTGTCCGACCCACACGGCTAAAGCTACGCTTGGGTATTCTTATTGCGAAGAGAAAGAAGAAGAAGAAGAAGAAGAAGAAGAAGAAGAAGAAGAAGAGAGGGAAAAATTTCTTCAAATTTCTTTGTTCAAATTACTAGATAGCCTGTAACGTGACGTCGAACTCAGACCACAGGGATTGCTAATTAATTATCACGTAGCTACCGGTATTTGCGGTTCTAGAGCGAAATTACAGGTCAAAACCAATGGTTTATGGTACTTGTGTGAATAAGGGATAACCACTAGGGTTGATTCTAAGACAGGAAATAATTACCCAGGAAATATCTGGAGGCTTACTATTGGTTCGTGGCTAGCTATATACACGCGTGGCAAAATATATTATCTAGGAACACACAATATGATTGATATTCAGAGCTCATCACGCGTAGGTGTGTCCGTATGCGATGACAATTAATTATTCCGTCAGATATACGTGTATACACCGTTCATATATCCACGCACATCTGATGCTTCCTGATTAACAGAATGCGCGCGATGTATCGACTATACGGATCAACGCAACGGCGAACTAATGCCGTAAATTCACGCCATTCGATGATGAAAATCGTCCTCTAATTCTCTAATTCAACGAATTTATCATCCAGCGCTATCGAAATTGGATAGTTTTCGGTAGTTCCCAATAATAAAATCGTACATCCAATGGTACTTTTCTATTCGGGTTCTCTCGGTTAATCTTTATTTAACTTTATACATTTCGCACGTTGCATATGCAGTAATTTGCGATATGAGAACAGAGCTGAAAACTGTGGTGAAGATAAAACGTCGACGATGAAAAAAAAAATTGGAAACTACGACGATAACGAGGAGATAAAAAGAAAGGCAAACACCTCTCGTGATCCTGGCGTTGTTTGCATGCTTATAATGTTTGACTACCGGTGCGGAGAGAGAAGAGACAGTGCGACCGTGCGTCTAACGACCGCATCCCGCTGGAAACAGGGGCGGGTGTGTATGGTGCAGGATTCGCATGTAGGATTCGCATGTATGATAGAGAAAACCGGATAGTTTCGGAGTCTTGGACCACCACCGAGCCACCACCGGTTCGGGCAATTAACCTTCCAAACTAATTAGCGAGTTACCTTATTAACTAACGAACACTTCGGCTCTAGTTTCACGCCGAACGATACAGGCACCGAAACACGCTCGAGAAATAGTCTCTCGGTTACATCGAGAGTTTCGCGTTACAAGACTGACAGTGCAGGGGCAGAGGAAGATCCTCGCGAATTTCGTTTCTGTTCAATTCATGCGTCGACAGATTTATCAATTAATTCTCATTTGTCTGAATTAACTGAATTAATTGAAAACCTCACCGAAATTAGGATCAAGAATGAAGTTCAAGTCGAAGAGAATAAAAAATGAATCAAGTTAATTTGTAATTAGTAAAAAATTAAGTTGAATTTGGGTTGATTAATAAAAATTTATTGCATGGCTAAAATATTTCGTCATTCATACTGAACAGTGACGTCATAGAAATTATACGATGTTTTTTTAGCGATCATTTGTCAACCGAATTGGTGTTTACAACGCGATAAAGAAAAGTAAACTCCGTTAAACGAGCGGGAGGAATCGAAATAAATTATAGCGGGCAATTAGGAAGAAAAGGACGAAAGGCGACAAGGTGAAACTGAAATTCCGAATTAACTCGGGAGTTTTGTAGGGCCTCCAGGCCTCCACCCTTATCCGAATCCTTTTCAGGAAAAGCGAGAGAGACCCGCCCTTCTTGAGAGCGTATAAAGCAACCCGACTTGAGTTGTAATCTTGACGTGACTTTTCCCTCCTTCCCTCTTTTCGTGACGTCTCTCTTTTTGTCCCTCTTACACCGCGGAGTCGTCGTTAGCCCTTAGAATGTACTGCGGAAACATTTTACTCACTTTTATCCCAATTTTTTTTTCTCTCGTTTTTTTATTTTTTTTTTTTATTTTTTTGTTCTTGTCACAGAAGTAAGTAGAGCACAAAACGACCCGGTGGCAATCAGCGCGAAGAAAAGCTTCATTCATACTCTTACCGACTCTCTGCGTGACTCGCAATCGAATGTAAATATATACATCATTTTGTTACTTTTCGATCATTTTATTTCTTCAGATCTCGTTTTCAGATTCGATGATTTAAACATCAATTCGGTGTTCAATTCGAATGATAAATGTTCATTTCTGATTCTGCACCAATTTTTCACATCTGAAGTGGCTCTACAAGGTTTTCCAGGCCATATAAAAATCTGAATGATTCAATAAAAATAATAAAAAGACAAAGTCAGCAGTCCAACCTTTCCAAAGATTGGGAATAATAGGGAAGATCCAGAGTGCAGTTTGGACTAAAGTCGAGTAAAAAATTATATGAGGCAGTATTACGAAGGATCTGAAGGTTGATGCCAAATTTGTCGAATTAATGATAAAACGTTGAAGTTGAATCGATGATTGAAACAAAGAATATATTTTCAACTACTTATAAAAATCATATAAATATTTGATCGTCAATACCGAGGTTATAGAATCTATTCCCGATAATCTACGAGTTTGATATGTAATTAATTAACACATCGTTGCTACGTAATCGGTTATTTATTATCGTTGCGTAACGCGGGATGAGCGCATTTACACGTGACGATTAATTAGACCGTTTGAGTCTCAAAAGATGTTGAATCACGTCACGTCACCGGACCCCAAGCTGTAAGTTACGTGAATCCTTACGCGACTGGAATTACTTTAATTACAGAAGTTGCGAACTGCGGGTCAATATACTCGGAAATCTGATGAGAATTTCAATTTCTTTCAATATTGGCAATTCAAATTGTGTCGACGATCGCTAGTTTTTTCTCACTTCCGATGAAGTGAGAAAAAACTAGCTGTTTTAAGCTCCCAATGTGTGCTCAAAAAATATTATTATTGAAGCCGAATGTTCGAGAATAGGACCTCAGATTCGTGATGAGTGACCCAAAAAACCTTCAGATACCAATTTTTATCCAAATTCGTCGACCCGTTTTCAAGACATCGCGATTTTGATTTTATTTCTGGAAATTTTGTTATTCAAATAATTCGAAAAGCACTGAATCGACCAAAGCGAAAATTAAACCAGTTTTGAGTTCGGGAAAACCGCTTCGATTGAGATGAAAATGGTGAAAATCCGGTTCCTCGTTCTCGAGATGTGGTCGATGGAAAAATTGATAACGTGAATACATGAACTCAAAAGGTGAAAATTTAACTTTTCGTGTTCGGGATGGTTGGAAGCCGAGTTCCTCTTTTCTCTGAAAACAGAGAATCAGGGAAATGAAGTTGGGAAAACTATTCGATGGAGAAACTCAGTCGGATATAATCCTGGTAAATGGGAATTTCGGTGAGCTTGAACCGATTTACCCGTTGAAATTTGGCGTCTTGTCGTCGCTTAGCGAAATCGAGTCGTTAAAAGTTCCCTCGAGACGCCCCGGCCCCGCTGCCCCATCGCCCTGGGGCCGAGGTGTTCACTGGCCGGATGACTTCGTCGGTAAGTGATTGACTCTACCCCCGCGGAACTCCCACCGGCACCGGCTATCATTTCGCCCTATTGCCCTAATTTTCTTCTTTCTCCCGCTATTCCCATCGTCGCTTCGTCAGCTTTACAGCTATTCCACCGCTCGATAATAAATTGCAACACCCACGCGTATGTGAGTTCTATTTCTCTTCTTTCGTTCTTTGTTCCAATCACCGCAGGATAATGGATAGAAACTCCGAATCCTCTTCTCCTGGTACGACACGAGCCTCGCCTCGTTTTGAAATTGCCAACGTTATCACGTACTCCGAGGGGTTAGCGCAGGGCCGCAGCTGAAGCCCTTTGAGTGGCACTCGGTACTTCCGGTTCACCTCAGCCTCTCGTTTCCCAGTGTATATCTTGTTTACCTCGAGCATCATCTTCGCGTGTGCAGTTTCTGTAAATGCAGTGTCAAGTAGGGACTAGACCCGGAGTGCTACTTTCAAACTTTACATCAAACTACCAACGACCAACGACCGACGCAAAATATACCGTGCAGCACGTGCTTCCTCATTTTTCATTACTAGGACAGTAATTACGCCGGACCTGATCAACATTTTTAGTACCACCAACTTTTTAGGGACTTTTACCTTTTTTTTTTTAACATTCAAACCCTTCTTTTTGTACAAAATCGTCGGTATTAATATTCTTAGAGAATAGATTGATTAGAGATTTTAATCAAAAGCAGTTTTTCAGGATCAAGATATACAATTGTCTGACAAATATATCACGAATAAGATTTTAAACCCCCCATTTTTGGTTGTTGCCCGTTTTGCAAGAGATAAAATCCACCGGTGGACCTCGATTCCAGTTTTTCTTGCCTCAAACTGTCCGCTGAAGAGGCTTTTTCAAAGTGGACACGAATCTTTTTGATAAACTAATTTTTGGTCGCCAGTTATCGCCAGGAAAGGGGTATTTTATTTTTTTAAATGACCAACTTTCGATCCCGCTTCGATGTAAAATGAGATTAGAACAGTGGCGTGATAAGAGTAGTCGACACACCGTATCTCGGTTTCCCTGGTTCGTCCGAGCAAACGCCCTGCGTGGTTCGCGTTGCGCCTGGGCGACTCCCCGCGTCCTTGCGTCCCTGCAGAATCAACGCAACCGGGGATACCCGGAGAGGGCGGTCGATACGCGCTTTCTTAAAATCCGCACGAGCTTAATGCAGCAGAACCCGAGTGTCGCGGACTGATATCATTTTCTATTACCCTTTCGACGATATACGCGACTAACTGCCGTAGTCGAGTCTCCGTTGGTGGAACCGTAAAGAAGACAAGACTAAAACAAACCGAAGGGAGACAAAAAATAACGGAATGAATCGCCTACTACGTTTTCAGATCATCAGATGGTGGAAAAAAAAATAAAAATTACTCTGGCAGAGAGTCGTTGAAACTTTTCTTCGCCCAGATTAGTCTTCTAGCCATACAATCTCAACCAAAAGTGAGTCTCGTCGTCAATATTGAGTACAGTCCAACCTCTCTATAGGGCCGCCCAGGCCTCCAAGGGGAAGAGTTTTTCCAGGAACTGAGGTACCCCCACTTTGCCATCTTCGCTAGTCGCACGACTCGTCTTTCGTCTCTTTCTCGAGCTCACGTTACATGGTAGAGTGGGGGAACGCTGCGAGCGAGAAATAGGGGAACCGGCTCTATTGGGAGGGGCCTTATAGAGAGGTCGGACTGTACTTCGAGATGAGATAAAAATCTGAAAAAAATCAACCACAATCAAGATGATAAGAGTATTCGTTTTGAATAATAATAATGCCCAAAAGTTATCAACAAATTGTTTAAACAATTCATTGTTTAACAAATTTCCTGGTGACGTTATTTTTTTTCATGTCAAATGGATTCGTTAATCTTTCCGAATATACGTGAATTTTTTCAGAATTTTGTCACTTTTTTTAAATTTCCGTTTTCGATTTTGAAAAATGGAGAAAAAAAATCTGAATTTTGGATATGTTATTGTGGAAACGATGTAGATTACAATTCCGAAGTTTCCGGAGCGTGGAACTAATAGTTTTGTAAATACAGCCTTTAGAAATTTCCGAAAACGGAAATTTCAAAAAAGTGACGAAATTCTGAAAAAATTCACGTATATTCAGAAAGATTAACGAATTCATTTGACATGAAAAAAAAAGTAACGTCACCAGGAAATTTGTTTAAACAATTTGTCGATAACTTTTGGGCATTATTATTAGTGAAAATGAATAACTCTCATCATCTTGATTGTGGTTGATTTTTTTCAGATTTTTACCTCATCTCGAAGTACTCAATATTGACGACGAGACTCACTTTTGGTTGAGATTGTATGGCCTATACATCCTTAACTACTGTCTACAGACAACTAGGCCAGAGTGTCTCCCTATGCCGTTTCTATTTTGTTCGATCTTTATACAGTAACGCTGACCTATGAAAGAAAATTGGTTTTCCGTAACGTATAGACTCGGAATAATGGAGCATAACTTATTCACGTTGTCTGTTCCGGAATAATGAAATTACACGAAGAAGACCGGAAGCGATACTTGTTTCTCTCTTGTTCCGATATTAACTCTTTCTCTAATTTTTTTTCTTTCCTTTTCCTTGTCAATCAATGTAAAATAAAATCGAGAGGCTTAGATGCTCGAACAAAAAAAAAAAATGATACAGACTAGGAAGAAAGTGAATTAAAAATTACGCAAAATCGTTCGATATGTTCGGTTTATAATCATCGTCAGAGGGATCACACGAGTCGAGAATTTTTACTGATCGCGTATCGAGATGTCGAGGGTTTCCAAAATTTAAAGTACTTTTTTTGGTTCTCTTCTAATTTCATTGATGTAACTTTTATTCGTTGGTGCTTTTAAAGAATCTGAAAAGAAACCGAAGGAACCCGAGGGAATAACCACCTGCCACTTACTTTTCACTGCGACATGGGCATGATAAGAAAACAGTAGATAAAAGGAAGAGAAGAAATCGAGGAGGTGGAGGGAAGAAGAATAGTCGTAGGAAGTCGAAATATAATTCATATCGTAGTTTGAAGAGTAATAAAAAATTTCATTTCTCCTATAAACGAGGAGGAAAATGTCAACCCTCCTGGTGATAAAATGATCGATACACACCTGTGCCAGGGAGTCGGTGCTTTTCATTCAACGATCAATTGATAAAAGCGGTTTTCATGAGGCGCGAATTTGCATAATTCCTTGTTTATAGCACTAAAAATTAATTGTTATCGCCGCGCTATACCCCCTCACGCGGGCTTTTCTTCGATCTGCCCTACATTCGGTTCTAATTCACTACGGTTTGAAATATGACTCCGGTCGTATTAATCAATCCCTTGAATCTAATTGCCGTGCTTCAAAATACAGGGTATAAAAACGATAATGTTTCGGCTTTCGGATAAAACTAACCAAAAGTGGCTCTTTCGTAATTTTTATTGAGTCTTGCGTGAGATGAAAAAACAAACAAAGTTACGACGTGTCCGAAATTACAACTATATGACCTCACAACGATTTAAACAAACTGATTTTCGGAGATTCAACGACAAATTTGTGGTCAGAAACTCGAAAAACCTTCGGATATCAATTTTATTCAAAATCTGATCATGTTAAGAATTTTTAGATAAAAAAAAAAAAAAAAAACTGACCAAAAACGTGAATTTTCATCAAATTAATCTAATTATTACAACTTACTGAAGGACAAGAAGATAAAAATTTCGGATATCAATAAATTGAAAATTGAAAGTTGAAAATAGGGTAAAACGAATTTTTTTCTCTCTTGCGACGCAACCTGACGTGAAAGGAAGCAAACATATGGTACCCTCGTCAGCGTGTCTGATAAAAAGACCTTCCTGTAAATTTCGGATGGAAATCTAAATCCTGCGATTGTAAAAGTGAAGACTAGGATGGGATGGGAAGGGAAGGGAAAAGGACTTGTCTGATCCGCGGTGCTTAAGGAGATCCATCACTACTGTCAGTTCGGTGAAAAAAGAAAAATGAAAACAAGGTCAAAGGAAAGGACAATATCCAGCGGTATAGTGATATACAAAGCGATATCTATATTATATATAAATATATAAAGCGTGGAAGCGTTAGAGTGTTCGAAAAGCTCGACAAGCTGACGCAGCTGACCCAAATGGTGTAACCTTCGCCCTTGATGATATTATGGCAGCCGATACCCCGATTACATTTAACGCGGGGTGGATTTTATCGAGCATAAACCGGGGCAGGCGGATCCTTCGAGAAATAGAACATCGGGAATTCAGGGTGTCGCGGATCTCGAACAGTTTTCATATTTCACGAAGTAGAAAAATGGGATATAAGTCGATTGTGAGACTTTTACCTGGTGAAAAAATCAACTAAACCGGTCAGAAGGTTAAAAGGTCGGAGTGATAAAGGCGGAGAATCCTCGCAGAGTAACGTGAATGGAGGAATGAGAAATATCAATCTTCGATAAAAGTTCTTCAAATGCGAGGTAGGCGAGTACATGGAAGAATTTCATGTCGATTCAATTTATTAGAAATATATAAATGGCTAGATGCGCTTTTATGATACTTTGCACTGAGAAAAAAGATTTGGTTGTGCGTACTATTTTCATATAGTCTAAATTGTATAGTACAGGCAATCCGCTTTTATGGTGATGGTTACTAAAAAATGGTTTGCCGTACTATGTAACGATGGTAAGATCAACAGATGGATGTGTTGGTAGAGAACACCTAAATTTAATGTACTGTCAACTATAATTATTGTAAAATAAACTACTAAAACAATATAGTCATGTTAAAAATCGTATTTAGTTATTACAACAGCGCCAGTAGTTGAGAGTACCGAAGATTTAGTTATCCTTTCCATATTGCAGTGGTCACTCTTACCATGAGCACAATAGTTGTGTCAAGAGTCCGCTTACGTTATCACAAACCTAAGACTGGTTGGGACCACCCAAATATTAGGCTTCTCTCATGATTTCAATTGGGTAACTCATACCATGAACACTGTAGTTACGCCATAAATACCCTAAAGCTATCACAAAAATGACAATAGTTATAACTATTAAAACATCTAGTTACACTTTCCATAATCTAATGTCAACTCATTCAATCAAAAACTATGGTTGTGCCAACAGTCCCTCTACGTTATCACAGAACTACTCATAGTTCAAGGTACTGAGGGTCCAGTTTTCCTCACCCGCAGCACATAAGATATATCCAGAAGACTATTCATATTCTATGGTAACCTTGTTCTCTGATCAAGAAGTTTTTCAAATAGTTTTGCACTAGAGCGTACAACCAACAATAAGAGAAGTTCCGGAATAACTCCGAGAATAAGTCAGAAAAACGTATCACAATTTCCAACAGATAGTTTGGCGTAGTAGGTAGGCGTGCGACTAGTAATGCGAGCGAGCGATAGGGTCCCGGATCGAATCCCGGTGAAAACGGTGCGGTTTTTTCTAAACTAAAAATGCGTAGCGGCGTTGAAAACAGGTTGAATTCCGAGTGAATGGTAATGAAAAAAACATAATACAATTAATTTTTTTATTATAACGACGAAAATTCGTGATTTTATGAAATAAAATAAAATGTTATGACCATGAAATTAGGTCCCCGTTACAAATAATCAGAGTAACTACAACTTTAAAAAGTGGTTGTACTGTCTGAATAGTTCAAATCTTCTAGTAGCTACAACTATTGTAATGTGGTTCAAATAACTTTGTTTTTGGTTGCTAGCTGTATGGTTCCCCTTACTACGTCCAAGTAGTTACGCAAGTTATCCAAATAGCTGTGCAAGTTGTTGTCTTAACCATAAATTTTGGTTTCAACTACTATTTTTTAATGAGTTACGTGTACCATAAATTATTTTGGGTCCGGTTAGTTACATGTTTTTATAGTTGAAAAGTGGTTGGCCCAACCATAATTTTTTCTCAGTGTGGCGAATTAAATTCTGCACATTGAGATATCGGATAATATACTCAGGTAACGCGGTTCCTCGACGGACTCAAAAAACTTTTATACCCACAAATCTTGATTCTGAACATTTTTTAATCACACGAGTATTTTATTCTTCAAGTGTGATTCGAATAATTCTTGTCAAAAAAGGGACGAGACAAATCCTCGGTCATATCTTCTATTTTCTTTAAAAAATTTCAAATTCCGAAGAAAAAATTGTCCAACACATTGTTCCAATTTTTTTTAATTTTATTTCTCTAGACGAGTTTTCTACTTGGTAGAAATTTTGTTATTAAAAATGTTCGTTTGTTGTTGATTGGATGAAATAATTAATGCGCGAACACGGAGGCAACGTAATTATCAAAAATAAAAACTTTACAGGATTAGAGAAAAATAGAATTTTACAGAATAAAATGAAGAAAGAAAAATAAGTTCTTCAAAAAAAGTCCACGAGGCTAATTAGATCCTGATTTGACAAAAATTGACCCCTTTTTTCGGCCGAATATGCGAAGCTTATTATCGACTTTTTAACTGAACGACTTTTCTTCCCGACTATAAAAACTTTAACCTGATTTTCTGCTATTGCATATGGACTGCAAGATTGATAAAAAGTTTTTCACTCAACGAAACTGCGTATTTACTGTACGATACCGTGACATAGAGGAAAAGTTCTCCATTTCCGATAGCAGCTACACCCTGATCTGATAAATTCGAATAAGACAAGTAGATACAGGACTAGGCTGAACACACGATTCACAGACCGCCTGTGTATGTGCGAAGCCTTCGAAACTAGAGTTCGCGTGATCTAAAGTAACGCTGAGTAAGTTTATACTCTGATACGCACGCATTCAACGCACATACACGAGTGCACAAAGTGTGCAATGTTTAGTGAAATAGAAAAGTCACGAAGCAAGGTTGCAGGCTGAGATTACCGATAAGAGATTAGGGGAGAATATGTTTTTTTTTTCTCCACTTTGTTGGCTGCCCTTTTCTTTCCAGGCAGAAATGTACACTTTGAAACGAAATGAAGGACAAAATAGGCGATAGGTTATCGGAGGTATCGAATAGTTTCTTTTTTCTATTCAATCTGGTATCGTTGAACAAATTTCATCATTTATCTATCGAAACATTTTCAATCACGTTTTTCAAACTTGTACCCAAAATATCTGAAAAACCACCGGACCGATTAACTCCAAATTTCTTGGAGACAGGATTCATTTTTCGATTCATAGGTTCTGTCTTTTGGGTAAGATGTGAGATACAAGAACAAAAACCGATATTTCCTGAATCAAATACCGTTCAATTTTTTCGTCTTACGTGATTTCTGACCAATCGCCGCTGGTCGCCGTTTTGGCAGACATTTTTTGATAAAAAAAAATTTAAACAGTCTTAAAAGTGTATATTTTTAGCTAGAAAAAAAAAACCTAATTCCATCATCCCCAACAAAGCTCCTTTTCGTTTCTAGATGTTTATTCCCCCCCTGACTCGGATTTCCTGCCCTGCGTAATACCTTGAGAGAATAATTCCTCCCGAGAAGAATCAGTTGTAGGGCTTTGAATAAAACCCCTGGTTCTTTCTCGACGCTGTATTCACAATACCGAATACAAAGGTGTACGTGATAATGAGGAAATTGGTGAATGAGAATATCATCGAGTATCGCAGAACGAAGAACAATACCGTCTGTAAAGTGGCTGAGAAATAACAAATTCGCGATACCTATTGTGAATAATTATCACTGATTGCTGGAATCGAAACCATCCGAAACAAAGACAAAATCATTATTCAAGATTTTATTTCTTCTCCCCAAAGCATCGATCTGTCATGGAGATTTTTTTTTACAGGGTCTCCACATCGGCCGTGTGAAAAACTGTAAAAAAATCGCTTGTTTGTCCTTTCAATTGGAAATATGTTCTCTCAACATTTATTTCACTTCTTGGAACCCAAAAAAGTATTTTTAGGTCAGTTAACTGCCATAGAAAGTCTTTTCAAGGCAGTTTAGTGTCATAAGTAAACTTTCAGAGGCAGTCCTGAACTCAGTGCTATTTCACGTATCTAAAACAGGCATCAAAAGGTGGCTTTTTAATGCCTGTCACGGACAGAGATCGTTTATGAGTCCGTAAATTGATTTATGCTTGATATTTTTTTCCCGAGAGAGTAAAATATGCGAATTTTTCACGATAAACCTTATGGCTTTTAAAATTCATGTTAACATAACAGATTCAAATCGGTGTTTATACATTCAGAGTGTAGCCGCATGAAGTGAAAGAAAAAAGGGAAATAAAAAACTGCAAAGCTCCGGTACAGAGGGACAGAACCATAAATCATTTAGACAAAACCAAGGTAAGCTCGGGTAGATTTTGTATCCCGTAATACCCTTTGTCGAATAATGGGTTATACGGTTGACAGTTTCAACAACAATCAACGTTGTACTATTTCCCCCTCCGACGGCTCTGACTGTAGCGGTCTAGCGACGAAAATTAGGGGACTGTAAGGAATCCTGGCACGACGGTCCAGACCCGAGAGGAACTCGGGCCACTTATAATCCCATAAAACAAGATTCCGCAGAATTATGGCGACTGATGGTACGTCACACAAATTTACACCGCGACTGTTTCGCGAACTCTGTGATACCTAAATTGTGCGCAGACTCGTGGGGATCGTTGATACCATCTTATCAGGTCCGACGTCTTTCATCTTTCACGTAATTAGGATGTGTGGACCTCCGGTCAAACGTCTGCGGAGACCAAAGACCGACGTATCTTTGAACTTTGAAACTCGCCAGACACGCAGCGGGGAGGCTGCGGAGCACGAGTTACGATGACGAGTCAAACACGAAAATGAAATAAAATTAAAGTTCGTATATTGTAACGATGGAATAAAAAGGGTTTAACCCAATTTTCTCTTCACTTTCATTCATTAGAAAAGGAATTAGAAAAACAAAAATTTCGAAACCTCGATATTTTGACTCGAAGTTCTTCATTTTAGGAACGTTTGTAGACATGAGGCCCAACTTTCGTGACTTTTCGAAAATTCAAGTAAAAAATCTACAGACCTTGTGTCTACCGCAAGCCTCTGAAGGGATTTAAGATGTCACCTGTTTTCTCGTTCTTAGGTGCATTTTGTTTCGATATATTTGTATCGAATTCGCATTGTTGTCACTTCCGTAACGCAACGCATGCATTTTTGTTGCATTTTAACATTCTATCCCCTATAACTCACCGTTACCCCGAAAATCGAAGCAAACTCCAAGGGTGGTGTGTACACACGTCAAAGCTTTAATGTGTATGAATGGGCGATGGGTGTTGAAGATCAACAGAATTTAGTGGTTGTTGCGCACCGTTTTCCCCAGGTAGTAAATAAGCTTTGCAAATACCACAATGACTGGGATCTTATTAAATTTTCAAGACGCTTATCAAGTCGGTTGGTTTTCCGAGAGGGGTGCTGGGTAGGCTGGATGAGGATGAGGATAAGGGTAAACGTGAGAGCAATGTGGCAGAGCTTTTGCTCTTCTTGTCCTCCCTCCCTCCCTCCCTCTCTGTATATACTTATGTACATAGTACGCGGCAATGGAAATTACGTCCTCGACAATTGCCTACGAAATCGCTGCCGCTGAGTGAAATTATTGCCGTATATATACCACCAACCCCCCTTTCCCTCCTATTTTCGCGAGGGGAGAATATTTCAAAGCCCTTCTCTCTCTCGCCTCTGCCTATATTATTACGAACGTGCGATAAAACCAGACCCAACCCATGGGGGATGTTCCTTTCTTCCTTTTTAACTTCGTTTTCCATTTCCATATCGTATCGCGTAAAGTTATACTGCGGAACGATGCTTGATACGCGATATCCAAGCGAGATATCTCTGCAGTCGTAATAATTTTTTTACCACACATGCATTAAAAACTCGTGTTTTTTGCCCTCCTTAACGGGATGGAAGTCACAGTTTTCTGACCGGGACAATAAACCGGGATAAAAACTTGTCAAGAGGGATAAAAACTTGTCAACAGGGATAAAAACTTTGGCAGCAGGGATAAAAACCTCTCGTAACCATGGTAACGATGAAATAAACTAAGAAAGTGCTGCCCCCAGTGGAGAACACCGTTCTCGTGGTTCTAACCTCACTTTCTCTCGTTTTTAATGCATATGTGGTAAAAAATAACATATGTGCCATGGGAAGGAAGCAGGCGTTTTGTCTCGCGCATTTTAAAATCCGCGCTCGCCAAAAATCGCCTGCTTCCTTCCCGTGGTGCATAATATACTATTATACACCTCAGGGATATAAACGGCGGTTTATTGCCCTGTTCCAGCCGAAAAAACCGCTTTATTTCCCTTTGGTGTATAATAGTATATTATGCACCACGGGAAGGAAGCAGGCGATTTTTGGCGAGCGCGGATTTTGCAGAACGAGTTGCAATTCGAGGGCGCCGAAGGCGCCCGAGAGTGAAAACGAGTTCTGCAAAATGCGCGAGACAAAACGCCTGCTTCCTTCCCATGGCACATATGTTATTTTCTACCACATATGCATTAAAAACGAGAGAAAGTGAGGTTAGAAACACGAGAACGGTGTTCTCCACTGGGGGCAGCACTTTCTTAGTTTATTTCATCGTTACCATGGTTACGAGAGGTTTTTATCCCTGCTGCCAAAGTTTTTATCCCTCTTGACAAGTTTTTATCCCGCTTGACAAGTTTTTATCCCGGTTTATTGCCCCGGTCAGAAAACTGTGGCTTCCATCCTGTTAAGGAGGGCAAAAAACACGAGTTTTTAATGCATGTGTGGTAGAAAATATCGTATGCACCACAGGGCAAACGTTGTTTTAGACAAACCTTTACCGCCCTAGGTGCATAATATACTATAAGGATAGGAAAGAGACGAGGAAAAATTTAACCACTGAGGAAATGAGCCTCCGAACAGAGTCGAATCGATCATCTTTGAATTTGAATTGAATAACGATAAAGATTGACGCATTTATGTATGTATGTATGTATGTTTATTTCATTCGCCCATGGGACAAGTCCCCTAGGGCGTGCAGAGTAGGTAAGCAGCAGTACAAAATTATAAAATCTAGATAATAATACAAAAATAATATAACTAAATAATAATAATCTAACCTAGCAAAGTAATAATAATTAATGACGAGTAGGTATAAAGTGTTCATACTATAAAGCAGGTCCGTTAAGAGCAAGCAAGCAGCCGAGAAGAAATTGACACACAAAACAGGAAACAGAAGCAAAGAATAACAAATTAAGAGAGAGTATCAAACGCACGTCGCTCCAGCTCTAGAAGATTTAGAAGGTATCAGCTTTATCGATGAATGAATTTATAGATTCCCGATTTTTGATAGTATGACCAAAAAATTGGTTTAATTTCGACATTTTAATCATTGTTTGAATTGAAAAATGACAAAATCTAGGTAGTACGATTTCTTAAACTTGAAGATTCACCATTTTTCTAGGTTGTAGGACTTTAAGACTCAGGCGTTTTTAATTGGTGCCAAGCAGAAAGTTCGATATTTTTCATGTTGTAGAAATTTAAGAAATTGACAACTTTTGGCTTATATTCTTAAAAAAATCCATAAATCGACTATTCTTCGATGATAGTGCAATAATATGAAAACTCGGATTCTCTTTAATTCAATCAATTCACCATTTTTTCGAACACGGTTTGAACTTAAAAATTCCCTATTTTCTATAACTCAATGAAAAAATCAACCTACATCAACAAAAACGGCCAAATTTCAAATTCAACATTCGTTCAACCCAAAAGCTATAGTTTTCTCGAATAAAGCCTCAACTTTAATACCGCAGCGCACAGATGATGCATTTAAAAGACTCGTACCAGAGCTCGCGTTGAGGTCAGACAATGAAAAAGGTGGGAACGTAGATAGTGATGTGGTAGATTTTCGTAACCTGATTTCGACAGTTTGATTAATCGACCTCGTGTCAATTTTGTAGCACTCGCCTTCGGCTCGTGCAGCAATCCTTCCGCACTTTTGTTCCCGTCTGACTCTTCGTTGCCTTTTAGGTGAATAAAAAGCTGTTACCCAGTTGGCCAGTTGATGAATTTTCCCACAGTTTATTGAATGAGAGAACAGCGATATTAGGTCCGCGGTATGTCGTAACTATATTTTAATTGGCGATCAATTAACCCGTATAATTACTAATATACCTACTACACGTAGCGGATAGGAGCGTTGAACCAAACGAAGAAAATATCTCGAAAATCGACTGCTGAAATGAACAGAAATTCGACTGCGGGAACAAATTTGAAAAAAAAAAATTTGAAATAAAGTTAGAAACGAGAACCTGAAAATAGGTTGAAATATGTAGGAAAATTCGAACATCCATCGTTTTGTTCCGTCAAAGACATGCGGGCGGATTCAAGCTGATTAGCTCTGAATTATTGATGTGAAAGCTTGTATAAGTAATTCTCATCCTAGCCTCCGTACGCTTGCTTCTCCTTCGTCAGGATATTCGACGTCGACCAGAAACTAACCTGACGTTGTCAGTTTTCTCGTTCGTTGGTTGAAGGTTTTATTTATTGATTTTAATTTTTTTTTTCTGTTGCCTGACTTCTTGGTTTTGTACTTTCTGTGCGATTTGAAAAAATTATGCCCGAAGATATTCCTGAACGATGTAAAAAATTACGCGAGACATGAAAAACCAAAATTGATATTTCCGTGGAAGATGTTACCTAGAAATTGCCCTGAATAAAATATACATATATTTCAGTCTAAGATATTGTAGATGTGACAGAAAAATTCTGGTGAGAAATGAGGAAAATTTGACGTGTCCATAGTCGGAATAAAGGCTTGGCGGTGTTAAATTATCGTTGAAAATATCGCATAGTTTTAATCCTCGCATAACGAGCACTGAGCAAAATTACGGTATGTTTCAGAGTCCCTCTCCGCCACAGTACGTGTTCTGGTACCACAACGAGCATATGATAAACTACGACACCGCCCGGGGTGGTGTCACCGTGGAAACGGACCAGGGACCACGAACCCAAAGTCGTCTAACCATCCGCCATGCCGTCGAAAAGGATACGGGGAATTATACCTGTAGCGCTTCTAACACGGAGCCAGCTTCGATCTTCGTTTTCGTCACAGAAGGCAAGCATAATAAACTACCACGCATTTATCCCCCCGACCCCACCCCTTTTTTTTACGACACAGGCACTAAAACGTCACTTTTTCAGCCTTGTTTGAAAATACTGCCTTAAAAAGACTTTTCACGGCAGTTTTTACAATGATTTTGAAATTTTAAAAATTGTTTTCATCGATGATTTGAGGGTGTTGAGTTATTCATGAGAAAGTTAACAGCTGCCTCAGTTGCAAATTATACTACTATCTCAAGATAATTGACGAATAAATTATATCTAGGCGTCAAGTGTCTGAAGTTTTTGTCTGAAAATAATTAAACTTATGAATATATAACCTCCACCTGAGTAAGTAATAATTAGGGAAAAGGAGACAAGTACGATATCATTTCTCTCATTTGCGGATATAATTGTGCTTTGCTAATGCTGCCAAGAAATTGTTGAGAGAAGATTAGAGAAATTCTACACTCGCGTTTGTAGATTTTGTCGAGTGAGTATAGTTAGAAACGAAATTATAACAAGAAAACCCACCCGCGGCTGCGCTAATGAGCGTCTCATCGGAGATATGGATTCCGACGTTGTTAAGAAAATGACTAATTAAAGATTTAACAACCTAAACTTTCACTCTGTCGAACAAAATAATTACGAGAAGAAAAAAAGGTTGGAAAATTGTTGCTTCGTTGAAAACAAACGAAATAAAGTTGAGAGTGAAACGGAACGAACTGGAAAAAGCCTAATTAAAAGTAACAAGTGAAAACAACCGCGCCTATTATCACCGATTCGCAGAGCTTACGCCGTGCTTTTTCGCAGACTCGAACTGCAGAGGTTTCAAAATTATGCTAAATATAATACGGTAAATATAATTCCGGCTTCCTCGAGGCATCCACGGGTGCGAATCAACCGACAAAATTACATAAAATTATACCTGCTCGTATAAAAAGAGGGAAATGAAATGTTATCGAAATTTATTATAAATTTTGAGAAAGAAGGTAAACGTGAAATAAATTTTGCGAGTCGAGTTGGAGAAAAGAAAGAGGTACGCGAGGCCCGGCTTGATATACGGTTCGTATTTTATCTCAATTAGGACAAGAATTTTAGGAGTACATATGTATTACATCACCTCAGAAAAAATAGGAGAAAAAATGTTCACATTTCACTCCTTCCGACGTTATTAAATTATTATCATGCGCCTAATTGTATCTCGTGATAACGCAGCTTCAAAGTTACTGCATAATTAAATTAGATTTTATACAGAATTTAATAACCATCTCCATCAATTATACGAAAACGAATCTCTATTAAAATCAGATCAATACATTGTGAATAAAAAAAATTATGCACCAAACTTTAATCGCCATAAAATTTCACGCAAATGATTAGACATTGAATAATTTTTCTTTGATAAACAAATGCAGTCGTTTGAATAACAAACTCGAGAAGAAGATTATGCGCGAAATAACAGAAGGAAACCACGCTGCTTAACCAAACCTAACCTCCAAAAATATCTTCCGGACGTTTTTCTACCATTCATTCATTCTTTTCGAGATAAATTATACTAATCGTTGCTATTTAAGAACCCGCGATTCTTTTGTTTTTGTATTGAATACAAATAAAAATTCATACCTTATTCGACTTACGAACAAATTTGACCTAAAGTTTCTGATATTCGCCACGAGTTGGCGCTGGGATGAAATTCTCATCCAGCAAACGAGAGGACCCGGACGCCGGACGGACCGAGTGACGCTGTTCGAATTGCGTAACTGCGTAGAGGGTTGCGGTTGCATGAACATCCTCCCGCCGTCTATACCGAGGCATAATTCAACGGTCGTGTTTTGAACGCGAAATGTTGAGTGAAGTAGAGCTTGCGGATGTATATGCATAGAATAGATCGCTTCTGACGTGAATGGAAACTGACCAGTGCCGGGTGCGCCTTCGATACGCCTTTCAGAAGGCTTTTCATTCACATTATACATGCATGCATACATACTACACATACATTAGGCATCTTTTTAACTTTATATGCCTCCTAAACCGACCTACATATTCGACGCATACAGTTATGTTGCGTTACCTCAGGATCGAGAATGACAAAGAAAAATTCTCCTCGTATCCTTTCCCCTTATAGTTTTCTCTAATTTCATGCAGCTCTTCGATCATTCACTTTTTCGTTCTCACTTTGAGAACAGGTACCGCGCGGAGGAAATTGGAAAAATATTAATCGAATTAACGTAGAAAACGGAGGAGGGGGGTAGCGAGGGAGAAATAACAAAATATTTGAGTGACACAATAATTTCGAGGAAATGGGAAGTAATTCGTGATGATTCATTAATTCAGGTGATTCTAATCAATTCTGTTAATTTCTCATCAATTCAAGTGATTTATCAATTATTTCATGGACTATTGACACGTCAATTCGACGAGTTATTTCCCCCTCGGAAAAAAAAGAGTATATAGGAAAATGCTGTACGAATAAAAATACGGTAAATTATACCGGCGTTTTCTATTCCTCGTGAACAATTACACCAACGTTGAATAAACTCACCAGTTTGTATTCGGGACGTCTTATTGTTAAACGTACACATGCTACCATTGTAGTTATGTATCCCACCTCGCAATTAATTTCTCTCAGAGCCCCGTCACGTACCTTGTAGATATTATACATGATATTCTGTAAATAAATAAATATATATATATACATATATGTACACAGAATTACATTTGATTAGTCGTACGTATGGAACAATATCAGTGTAATTAAACACGTGATCGTAGGTACACGCGCGTATGTGCACAAGGGGTACTATAACTTGTGTATAATGTCATTGAATATTTGCACGCGATGCAAGAACAGCAGCATCAGCGACGCTTTAATTAACATTTGTATTCATTGTACGATATTAATTAATCTCGTTTTTTGTTTATTTTTCTTTTTTTCTTACAGGTGACAAGATGGCCGCCATACAACGGCGCAAGACATCAGGAACGCAAAGTAACATTGAAAATTTATCCATCGTACTAATATTGATCGCGGTCTCAACCGTACTAGTCCGATAAATATAAATAATATATGAAATAAAATAAAATAAAACTAATATTAAATTACTATATTTATTCGCGAATATAGTAATATTCGATTATTATCATCATTGTTACTGTATTATTGTTATTATGCGTTATATTAATTCATATTAGTTGAATTTATTCGAACGGAAGAAGGAGAAGAGGAGGGAAAAAAATCCACCCGCGTTTACAGAGAAAAGAAAAACAAAAATTTTTTACACGGTTGTAAACTCGAATCATTACGTAATATACTCAACGTCCTAACCTAACCCAGAGCAAACTAAACAGACTAATATACCTTTGGGTAAACCGAATACAACTGTAGAAATACTGTTCCACGAAACTAGTTACGCTTGGCTAATTAGAACAGTAATTGTGGATCAGTAAACGATCAAAAACTATATACGCAGGTATCCAGCGATAGCTTAAAATTAGAAATTATTTTTCCTCATTCATTTTTCCGCACTAAATAATCCAATTTGAACACACAAATCATATGGGCTTCAATTCGACGATGGTCACATTCTACCTTTTCCTGCCTCTGAGCTCTGTTCCGATAAGTTTTCATAATTAGGCACTCGACATTTACAAGAGTGGTAATTTACATGCAGAAATACAGACAAACTTTTGATGAGGAGTATCGTTATTCTCTAGCGTGTATCTGTACTTAATTATTTTAATTTGATAACATGTATAATATTTTCGTCGACCTTTCAACTTTGAGAGTAGGAATGAATAAAGAGAAAGAAAAAAAAACTTTGTCAGGGATTCGCCAAATAGGTTACACGCTACACTGCGGAGAAATAAGAAAAGTAATGAACGAAAGTAAATATATACGATGTGGAAGAAATGAAAGAAAGAAAAAGAAACTAACTTGGATTACGTCGTGGTGGAGGAAAAGAAAAAGAAAACAACACCGAGAAAATTTCCTTACGAGATTTTCCTATGATTAAAAACGCTACAATACCGTATTTAATTGAAAGAATATTAACCCTGCATCCAGGTGTAATAAATTTGATACGGAATACACTGTTAGAAATTTCTATATCAACTTTTTCAATATTTCAATATTCATATAACAGTTTTGGGAATTCATAGCCAAGAATATACTAAATTTTATATACAGAATGTTTCGAAAATTCGGCTGAATACTAGACTGGGCCAAAAAAATGGACTATTTTTTTTTTTTTGAAAAATATATTGAGAATATCATTCAGTATGGCAAAAAAAAAAAATTCATGAAATTTTAAGCCCTTAATATTAACTTGAAGAGGTCTATCATCGCTATTTTTGATTTTTAGTAATAATTTGATGTCTTACGTCAGAACTGTCGAAATATTGAAGTGAAAAAATTTATGTTCACTTATCCCTTTATAAAATTAAATTCCCTACAAAAAAGGTCTGATTATAGATTTTTGTCAGACAAGCCGTTTCCGAGTAATTAAGCTTAATAAATTGATATAATTTCTCGATTTGACTTTTTTAATTTGGAATTTTGTGACTGACTAACATTAAGCTTAATTACTCGGAAACGGCTTGTCTGACAAAAATCTATAATCAGACCTTTTTTGTAGGGAATTTAATTTTATAAAGGGATAAGTGAACATAAATTTTTTCACTTCAATATTTCGACAGTTCTGACGTAAGACATCAAATTATTACTAAAAATCAAAAATAGCGATGATAGACCTCTTCAAGTTAATATTAAGGGCTTAAAATTTCATGAATTTTTTTTTTTTGCCATACTGAATGATATTCTCAATATATTTTTCAAAAAAAAAAATAGTCCATTTTTTTGGCCCAGTCTACTGAATACTCATGTGATGTGAAAATTCATGAGAATTCCATTTAAAACTGGGTTCCCACCGCTACAATAATTGCCAAATCGGATCATAAAATATTGCAGAAGCAACCAAAAAATGAAAATTCAACGCTTCTAATCGGATGGACTATTGATAACTGACTGGAATACCTATGTTACTGAAAACTAAAAAAAAATCACAGTAATAATTTAAAAAAAACAAGCTGTGTAAAGATAGGATTCTCGTATCAAAATCTATACACAGCGATTCTATTTGATGATAATAAAAACAAGAGAAGAGAAAAAAAGACAAACTTTTTTTTTCTTCACCTTTATAACCAGCGTATAATTTCACCTCATTATAAATATATTGATCAATAGCCCAAAAATAATCGCGATCGACGCGTGCGATCGTACCGCGATGACATAATAATCAATTTATATTAATTACGACTCATTTAAATATCAGCGTGAATGAATTGTGCGTCAGAATTATAATTATTTCGTCTACTGTATAAATTAATATCATGTAATACATTCATTATGTCGAAAGATTTCCGTATGTATAAAAAACATTCCATTTCAATTGTATTCTTCCTCAAACTTATATTATATATTATATTATGTATACATCACATTAGCGATCCATCGATTGAAATAAATCAAATAATTAATTATCTCTCTATAAAATATGTACACCAGATATCCATCCATGGTTGATACACATTTTTCATTAATCTTTCATCCAATTGACCGTCTTTATTTCTTTTCGACAAAAACAGGATTTGAAAATCAATTTCTTTCTTTTTTTTTTCGCTGATTTCAATAATGATATGAAAGCATCTTTTATATCGATCAAACTAATTAAGCGTTTACTCAGCGTTAGCTTTCGCTGCAGGTTCTTTTGATTCACAAAAAATCCAAAGCCTCTGTTATATCGGAATTGGTTCTATTGTTTCGCGCTAAAATAACGGGTAAAAACCGCGATCAATTAAACCCCCTTTGATTCGCTGACGTACGTTGGCTCGGCGCGATTGGTTCACCTGCCTGCATGCATGAAAACGCGAGAGCGAGAAAATTGGAAAAAGTGAAGTGAAAATCGTGTCGACGTAGCGTGACAAAAAAAAAAAAAGAGGAGAAAATAAAAATTAAATAAAATAGGAGGGGGATAAATTGTTCACAGCAAAATCACAATCAGCACTAACCAACTCCAGGGGGGGTAGTTGAAAATCAATAGAAAAACTTCCGCTGTATATAGTAGATTGGGACGAAAGAATGAAACGAGCTGATTCGGGGCGGCCTTTGAACTTGAGTTTCTTTTTTTATACAAAAAAAAAATGTTCGATTTTGATGCACGGAAATTGAACGAAAAATTCGTGGTATTAAAGAGACCAAAAAAACTTTCAGATTCGTGATCAGTGACCCAAACATGATTTCAGTTTGCTTTTGTCCGATGAAAAAATTAATTTTTAATTGTTATGAGAAAGAAAAAGAAAAGTTCCGATTAAAATTACCCCCCTCTACGCTACCCCAACCCATGTCTGGCAATTTACATTCCCAATTGTTGGAATTAACGAAGGAAATGTGAATGCAGAAAAAAAGACAAATAAAAACGAAAACACTATTTTCAAAAGTAGGTATGAATAGTTAACCTTACCGAATACGTTATAATTATTGTATTTAATCTATAATAATTATCATAATAACAATATTATCGTAGTCAAATATTATAATTAGAATTGCAAAATTATATCGTCTGAATATAATTTATTATCGATGTAAGGTAGGTACGGTTATAAACTAATTAAGAAAAAAAGTAACGAAAAAATGAAGCCTGCGTTTGAAAAATATCGACGCTACTTAAAAGATTGTATATTATTGTATCAATTTAGGTGTAATAATCCCAATCATCGTCATTAATTCTCACTAATTAATTATAATTTTTTGTTATTCATTGAATATATATTAAGAGGATATAATAATACATGTTGATCCGTCGATGAAGGTGAAAAAAAAGAAGGATTTTTGAACAATCTTTCTGAATTTTGAAAAAAAAAAAGAACCAAAAATCCGGTTTAATTATAAGAGTAAAATTGACTCTTATGGCGACCGGATACAAAAGGTAGTATAACATGAATATAAGCGATAGTCGAAAGGTCGAGGCTTCAAATTGGGGTCAAATTCGTTAAATTAAAAGTTAAACGTTTTCCTTACCGAGGCCGAGGGTAAAAATTGAAAGTGAAGAAAGCGGAAACACAAAAAACAAGTTGAGGAAGGAGGGGGGTTGAAATAACCGTCTAAATATATACACGTATACTCGAGGATCTATATAATAGTCTCTACGCATGATGTAGCTTGCAAATGACCCGTAAAGAAAACTAAACCGCGCCTAATTATCACGTGTTGTATTATAATTATTATTTCTAACATAACACCGGGTACGTACTACGTAGTACCGCCAACCGTACGGTCTATACCACCCGATGATTAATGACGAAGAAAATAATCGTGAAACATGAAAAACAAAAAAAAGAGGAAAAACAAGTCTATGTAAAAAGTAAAAGAGAAGAATAATTGATGTAGGTACACGCGAATTGCTGATTAATTACACAACATGCGTTACAGGAACCCTTGTTACACGGACACATCGGGATATAAATTTGATTCTTCTCAAAGATTAAAAGTATTGTTTCTTTTTTCTAGTATTAATAATCATAATGAAATTAAAAAAAAAAAACTCAAGGGACCATTTTGCTAGAAAAACAAACGCATTTATTTGAATAAAAATTTCTCAAAGTCAGAAAATATCCACTGCTGACGTAATTTGGATGACAAAAATTGATAAAAATTGTTTCTTTGTAATTGAATATTGGATTAGAACCGGGGATGAGGAGAGAAAAGAAATTGTGTAAATACCGTGTAAAGTGTAGGTGAAGGCGAGATAGATAATAAAGCAATAATTAGTATTTGGGTTTGATCATCCTCGTACGATATTAGTCTGAAAAAAAAAAATAGTCAGAATTGTTTCTTCGTGTTTGATGACCACCAAGTGTAGAATAAATGGTGTATCGTCTGCGAGCTACATCAAAAGGAACGATTATCCACGTAGATTGATTGATAATTAATTCATTCCAGGTCTGTTTTAATTGAATAAATAAAAAAAAAAAATATATATATATATATCGCAATCAATCGCACGGGATCGACGCGATTAACGATAATTATATTATTGTTAAAAAATGTTAGTTTTTATGTAAATTATTATATAATAATACTCGAGAATGAGAAGATTAAGGAAAAGAAACTGGAAAAGATGCGAACGCGGGTTAATATATTATAGAAAGCATATGAAATAAAAAAAATTCATTGAAATTAGAATAATTCATTGATTAATTGATTAATTAATTAATATTAAGAGAAAATAAATATTAATTTTTAGAGTTAAATTTAAGAATAAAGACAAAAAAAAAACAAGAGTTGTACTACATAACGTAATAATAACATGAAACAAAAAAAAAAAAAAACTTCATCATCATTATTAATTATCATTTATGTAATTATAATTAAATGACTGTAATTAATTATTGTAAACTAATTATTAATACCATATACATATATATATATATAATATATAAATATATGAGAGATTATTATTATTATCATTATTATTATTCTGATTATATATATTATAAATTAGATCCGTTTGATAGTAAATTAAGAATACCGTATGTATATTATATATATATTGATATAATTATAATAATTAATAATTATACTGTAATTTCAAATTTGATTCTATAAAAAAATAAAATAAAATGAAGAAACCAAAACTTGAAAAGAAAAAAAAAACGATACCTACATACTTGCAACTCGGAGGAAAGGAAAAAAAAATCTCAAATATATGTCTGCAATCATGTATATTATAGAAGGATTGATTCAATTCAATAAAAAAAAAAGGTATGAAAAATAGTGAAAACAAAATGATTAATAAGTTTGTTAAATTCTTCACCTAATCCCATTTTTTCTTTTAATCCATGATAAATAAATTAAAAAATGTTAAACTTAAGAACGTTGGGATAAGATGAAAACCAATTGAAGGAAAAGGAACAGGCTTTTGAAGGAGATATAATCAAAATATTCGTATCTCTTTGTGTATATATATATTTATGTATGTTTAATATACAATATACAATATAAAGTAAAACGTAACGTAAAATTGTATTTTGTGGTGGAATTGAATTTTTTACATATTGTTATTATTATTATTATTATTTGCATCTTCGTGACAGTTAAAAAAAAACTTGTACTTTCAATCATTATAGACACTCGAAATACACACGTTGTGCCAATTGACAAGTTGAAAGATAAACACATCGGAGCGATCTTGAAGACAACAAAAATATATATACCTATATATCTAATATGAGTAAGAAAATTCATTATCACTGTTACGACGAAGCCTTAATACAGAGTAAAAAAAAAAAAAAATGAGATAGTAAAATATTCTACTAATATAACTGTCTAGCTAGTTAGATTGGCACTGACGAAAAAACATTTTTTTTTTTCACCGCTTTTTATCATTTACACACCGATAGTAATAATGAAGAGACTCGTCGAGGGGCAATAATAACTCGATTTATCCGTTGAATTATTAATGTATGTTTGAAGCTTTTCTTGGTACCCTTATTCGTAATAATGGAATCGGAGCATCTGGATCCGCCTGAGACAAGAAAGAAGCAGAATTCGTTAAAATTTGATATTATATTCGATATTGAAAATTGGAGATCATGAATCGCGTTTACTGTAATAAAAAAAAAAGAAAGAAAAAAGAAAGAATTATCAAGCATTGAATCACAGAGACGAATCTAAATTCTACAAGAGATCCCAAAAATATATAATTGAACGAATTCATGATTCGCGAAGATTCTTTTAATTCTAATTTTTAATTTAGGCATTTTTTCTTTTTTCTATGCCCGGACAAATTCAACTTCATTACAATTAACACTCGAATTATAACAAGACTCTAAAATTCAAGACCCATTGCAGTTTTTTTTTTCCTCCTTCTTTATACTACAACGTTAGTTACCTGCTTAAGCTAGTGATAACAAAAAATATATTTTACATAACTATTATATTCATTATATTATAATAATTTCTTTATATTTAATATGTTTTTCTTTTTTTTTTTTTTCTGTATTGTTTATAGAATGTATGTATTTTAATTATCCATTTTTTATATCGTTAATCCAACTGTATCTTGAGCTTTTCTTCCTTCCAGCGCGTCACTCCTCTCGCAAATTGGTCAAACACTTTTTGAGCAGTTCTGCGTGGGCCTGTAATTATTTATTTTATCAATATTCTACCACCTCAAGTATTTAACGACGTAAAACGAACTATCACATACTTTGGCGTGTTTAATTTCAAGCTCTGTAAGCTCGATAAGATTCTTTCTGAACGCAGCGACTCGTCTGGTCTTGAAATCGGTCAGTTCTGAAATTGAAATATCGCAAATTTAGTCCGTTATTATCGAATATTCGACACTATTCGGTGTTTCGGATTCGAAAATTCGGTCTCACCTTCTTTTCCCTTCTCAGACATCTGCTCGAACTTTTCACACGCTTCGGTCTGAGCCTGTTCCGCCTGTTTCAAATAATAAGGTCATCAGTTTTCGCTAATTAACTAGAAAATTTGCGAGCTATGACTCCAAAAATTCTTTATACCTTTTCCTTTTTCAAAGTTTATCACTTTTAAATCAATTTTCTACCCATGAGTCGCACAAAATCTTCCGGAGCGTCGAAAAAATAAAGCCAATCGAGGCGGTGAGGGGATTCGGCTGATCGATGGACGTGAGATAAGAGTGACGTGGAGGAGAAAAATGGGTATATTTTTTGCACCAAATTTGCAAAAATTGGGGTAATTTTCGATCTACGAGTATCTAATTACGTATTATAAATTGTATTATGGTAAGAGACACACCTCTGCGACTTCCAGTGCCTTTCGAAGCAAGAAGAAGAATCAAAAAGGTCATTTGCGACGTTAAATCAAACAATTTGATCATGCAACTGATTTTTAAAATAAAAGTCATACCGTTCTCAGAACGAAAACGTGACGGTAACATTTTATCACAAGTCTGCGGTTCTAGTCGTGGGAAAATTGAATCTTACGAATGAAATATTGCATTAGAACACAAAAAATAAATGACCGTTAAACTGGGTGAAAAATTGTCTCGCTGTACTCACCGCGTGAACGTCTTTGTTCTTAGCACGGGCTTTTTCAAGCGTACGATTAGCAGTTTCGTAAGCATGCAGAGCCTTCAGTCTTCGGAATAGAAGTCGTTTCGCAGCCGCCGTATCCCTCATGTAGTATCTGAGGGTATCGGACAGCTTGAGATCCTCGTCGGACGCGACCCTCCCTTCGACTTTCTGTAAATCGAAGAGTAATTGTTCAGCTATTGTCCTCGCGGCGCGAGAGGTTCTCCGTCTTACCCTCAGTTTTTCAAGGGTTTCAGAAATCTTGGTCAGAAACCTTTCCAGTTTTCCATTATCGGTTGTAGCCAGCTGGAGAAGATTGGTGGATATTTTTATGTAAGAATCGGCGACGTCCTTGTGTTTTGCCGTCTGTCTATCGGCTCTGGTCGTCGATTCTTTCAAATTATTATGATACTGTTGAAGGAACGTCATTTCGACCTCGAAGAAATCGTTGACGTCCTTCACGGTCGCGGAGAGATAATACTCGTCCGTTGTTTTCGAGAAGGATTTAACGAGCCCGCCGAACATCTCCATTTTATTTTTACCTGGAATAATCAGTCCAGAATTTCGATAAAACGCTCGATGTCAAGTATTCTTTGAGGAAAGGGATTCATTTTCGGATTCAATCCCGTTGGAACATAGATTTAATCCTTATGGGATCGTTTATCTCACCTCTGACGCAGAGATCCTGATCGTATTCGAGAAAAACTCTGAGATTGTGGTCATTTCGAAAGACCGGATGATGGGCGAGCCGAGTGAGAAACATTTCGTGCATCGCTACGGTCTTTTTGAAGGTCGCCAAGTACTCGCTGAAACACGATAAGCATTTTTCTATCGGTGTTTGTGGATGAAAACAAGTTTTGAGAGTTTCTCATCCGATTCTTGACATCTTATGGAAGTTTTCTCTCGTATTCTACGTTTAGAACGCGTAAACTCACGCTTCCAGCTCCTGCTTCATCTTGGTGAACTCCTCTCTGGTCATGGTGCCCTCGCCTTCGCCAAGTTTCTGTAATTTTTCTCTCGAAGCATCAAAATCCGGCCTCGGAGGTACCGGCGGAATCTGTAAAGACAATTGAATCAAAATACGTTGGAAAGAATGTAAATGGCAAAGGCAAACAACAAAGCAGATAAGAGTGATGATTAATTACGTCTGATAAGAGTCAAGGGGAACAAATTATCACAAATTGTACAAAATTCTGCGCACTGGAATGAAACATGTTTCGAATTTAATTGAAAAAAGACTCACGATGTAGCCGGCGTACTCTTCGTTCTCTTCGAACCGATCGTGCAGCCACACGAACTCCTCGTGTTGCCTAACGACGAGAAATTCAGGCTTCTGGAACTCCGGCAGCGTTGTTTTAGTGTGAACCGTAAACTTGACCTTATCCTTTTCACTTAAGGCGTCGGATATGTCGACTTGCAACGACTTGTCCGATAGATCGATCGTGTCGGCGTGCACCGTCTGCAAAACGGACCGAAGGCGATAACCGAGGAGGAAAAAATAGTCTAAATTTGAATTTTTAAATTTCGACCAAAAATAATGTCTTTTTCTTACCTTCTTCGGAGGTGTACTGTTGAGTATTTCATTCGAGTCGCATATTCCGTCCTGAAACATTTTTTTTTCTTTGATATATTGAAATTAGAAAAAAAAAAAATATTATTGATCGATTTTCTCAGTTTATTCCGATCGATTTTCGTGTTCAGAAAGAAAAGAAGCGAAATTTGGTCGATTGTTTTTTATATTGTTTAAATTGTGTATGTGGGTGGAGATAAGACCGGTGAAAAATGATATGACTGATAACAGGTACCACCTACCATCATGGCTGCAGCGTCGCCTCTTGACACGACAAACAACACACACAACTGTCAAAAAAAAGTAATATGTACAGAAGTTGAACCGCAGAAACGGAGCTCGTGCGTCGACCGCGTAAAGAGGAGAGTATCCGAGCTTGTTATTTATCAATATACCGAATGACTGTTTATGCAGAGGGACGATCAAAACATTTTCTATATTTTTTAAGCCTAACGATCAGCTGTACTATTTTTCTCTACAATTGCAAAGGCACAAATAGCGGCGCCTGACACCCCGGTAGTGTCGTAGTCGACGTCGGCAGAAAGCTCGGATAACCGCAGTCTGTGTCGAGGCACATGGTTCGTGGCTGGATCGTCTTTTGTCCAACCACGGACAATGAGAAGACGCGACGGCGCGCGTGCGCCAATCTCAGAGACACGAGGCATCAAGTCCACGCGCTAAAGGCGACGTGTGATTTGAATGATACGCAGCTTCGCTATAGGTACGGTTTATTTTCACGAGCCAAAGACGACCTCGTATCGTCATAACACGCTTTAGCTGCAGTCTTGAGCTATTCGATACGCAATTATCTGGCAGAATCCGGAAAACAAAATGCATGCGAGACTCACCGACCGCCAAAAACGCCTGTGGAGTGGCCGCCCGCATCACACCCAGGCATCGGGTGCTGCTCACGATCGGCGTGGTCCACTAAAAGCGTTGATTCTCAGAGATCTGCTTCGATTATACAGCGTGTATTCCTAACGACTGATCCGTCTGAAGTTGCCTAGAATCGAAAAATGAGCTTCTGAACAATTGGATTGGTCCAAAACAGTCTAAAAGCTTGTTTTTCGATCTTAACGAACTTCAGACCCCTCAGTCGTTAGGAATACACGCTGTATGTATGTATGTACACCCAGGGAAGTGGTATCTGGCGCGCCCGCGATAGGCAACTGGACATACACCTGTAATTTGGTTGGCAACGCCATGTGTTGTAGCTCGGCAATTTTTTCGGCGGCGAGCTACAACGTGGCATTGCCAACCAAATTACAGGTGTATGTTCAGTTGCCTATCGCGGGTGTACATATCTGCCGATTCACACACATCGAGAAACAAATTTTATTGGGAATCATCGTATATGATCATTTTCTCACATTTTTTTAATTCAAAAAACAAAATAATAATACTAAAAAAAATCGACCACTGAAATTTCGGTAAGGTACCATTTATGCGCTTTATCATACACATGAATTTGTTAATCGTTGGCATCGTTCATCGTTGTATGAAAATATAACGCGATATATGATACGGAAGAAAGTATATTATAATATTAAGATATTATTACAACTCTCACTGACACAGAAATACGTTATAAATCGCACTGATTCTATACGAAACAAAACAACGACGCATCCCGATCACCTTTTGTCACTCGACTAGCCGAGACCGTCACTTGTTTCTACTCCGACGTCACAACTCCAACTGTCGCTAATATTTACGGTGAAATGAAACAAAGACGCATCCCGATCGTCTTTTGTCACTCGACTAGCCGAGACCGTCACTTGTTTCTACTCAACTGTCGCTAATATTTACGGTGAAATGAAACAACGACGCATCCCGATCACCTTTTGTCACTCGACTAGCCGAGACCGTCACTTGTTTCTACTCCGACGTCACAACTCCAACTGTCGCTAATATTTACGGTGAAATGAAACAAAGACGCATCCCGATCGTCTTTTGTCACTCGACTAGCCGAGACCGTCACTTAATTGTGTCTGTTTCCACACCGCGGACGTTCTATGACGAGCGACACCACGAAAAGGCACATACAAGGCATCCATATTTAAATATATCGATGATTTGATTAAGTGGTTTCACTGTTTGTACGAAAGAAATGAACAACGACGCACATTGCGATCGTCTTTTGGTACCGGCTGTGGATCTGAAGTTGCACTGTTATTAGATCCACCTATACCCGCTTAAGATGCCGGGCTTACGAGGGCAGGCTCAGATAGGTTCATCGAGTTAGGGATACGGACTTCGCGTGGTTATAGTGTGGACAGGTACTAAGAAAAACCCACAAGAGACAGCCGCCAACTCGGCCCGGTTGCCGAGAAATCGCGGGTTGAAAATTTCGAACTAATTTTTTTTTTTTATTTTTTTCTTCAAATTTCCAATTTAATATTACTTCTAATTCTTTTAGTATTATTCTAATTCAAAAATTACCAATTTTTGTATTTTTAGCGAATACGTGAGCCACAATTTTACGATTTACTTTCGTGTTGACGTCAATGGAGTACCAGGAAATATATGTTGACAGTAAATACAAGAATTTGCTTTATTATTCGAAAATCGGGATACTTTATGAATGTACCACGAAATTAGTTCACGTAAACCACGTGTTCATATTTCATGGAAGTTTTTGGACAAGATAATAACAAATTTATACCTGCCGATCCGATTGGGACATTGATTCGCCGAAATTGACGGAGGGTCCGCGAAATCGTAAAATTGTGGCTCACGTATTCGCTAATAATACAAAAATTGGTAATTTTTTAATTAGAATAATACTAAAAGAATTAGAAGTAATATTAAATTGGAAATTTGAAGAAAAAAAAATAAAAAAATTAGTTCGAAATTTTCAACCCGCGATTTCTCGGCAACCGGGCCGAGTTGGCGGCTGTCTCTTGTGGGTTTTTCTTAGTACCTGTCCACACTATAACCACGCGAAGTCCGTACCCCTAACTCGATGAACCTATCTGAGCCTCCCCTCGTTAGCACTTTCTTAATTCGGCCCTTGCGGAGTGTCTATATGGTCGGTATACATTGCGTTTGATGAAATATGACTAAATATACGAATTTTTTTGCGATTTCACCCTACAGTAGAAATATGTAAGTCGATCGATACTTCAGATTATACCTAGATTTCTTTTCTTGAGAAGTGACACTACCAACCGACAATAATCGTGTGTTTATTTTCATGTTTATGCCCGTATAGACCGAAGTCTGCATCTGCAGCACTCTGAGATATTAGTTCGCTGTATACATATACTCGTTGCCGAGGATTTGTTTAGTATCGATAACTGCCGCGATAAGACATCCAACTGCCAGTGGCGTAGCTAGGTGGACAAGGGCCCCGGTGCATAAAGAAAAGAATCGCCCCCCTTTATAGATAGGGATGAGATAGGCGTACAGTGACTTGCACTTATCCTGAATAGGATACCCCAAAGTCACCTGTATAATGAGGACATAAGGTGTGAAATGAAGGGTGGCACGGCAAAACGGTGTAAGTGCCAAAATATCGAAAATACGTTTTATTTTTTAGAATATTTTCAAAAATCCGTACGCATGTCCTTGCAAAACGATCTGCCTGACAAAAATTTATTAGCGAAGTTATAAAAAATTGGCACGGCAAAACGGTGTAAGTGCCAGCACTCCATATCACAGTGTAAGCGCCATCTGCACCATCTCACAGTGTATGTTACGGATTTTCAATTTTATTTTTTGTCTAAAAACAATATTCTAAACGCGTAATATTATTTCATTTAATCTTAATTATTATCAGAATCGGATTTACTGAGAGTGTTTCATAATCTATAATCGTGAGAATCAACAAACTAAAAAATATGAATTACCGAGTGAATTACAGTTGATGATCTGCAAATGAAAAAGATAACAAAGCCCACATTGAAATTCAAATATGATAATATTCACCTACGAATGAACAAAAATTTAATTCATGTTGTAGTATTGAATTCTTGAATTATGTCTTTATTTTGTTGAATGAGTCTGATATTGGTGCAGCAGGGAAGTTATTTTTCGCAGTGTGCGTTGTTTCTTTCTCCGAGCTGACGTTTTTTTTTTGGAGATGTTTGATGAAAAACATCTGACATCGACGAATCTGACTGTTCGTACTATTATATTTATATCTTCTATCTTTTCCATCAAATTTCACAATTATGTTCATTTTGGCACTCACACCGTTTCTGATCCCTCCCTCGGCCGACATTTTGCCCCGTAAAATTTGAAAATTTATACGAATTTGGAAATCTATAACCGAATCTTGTTCATTGAGGTTCAAGCTTTCGGTTCATATTTTTTTTCATATTATTTTGCGTTTTTAATCAGCATCATCCGAAGTAAAGAAAAAGTTGGCACGGAAAAAATCGATTTTCGCGAACCATTTTCTCGAAGACAGGTGGCTGTATATTGAATCGGAGCTCACGCCATATGAAAGAGCTTGAAAAACTCTACAAAGTCCTACCTCAGATTTAAAAAAATTAGTTTTTAGAATTTTGGGACAGTTTCTTTGCTCTCCTGAAAAAACAATATGATGATCCGGCGTTGCAATTATCACTACTTTGTACACACTTTTGAGCATAATTTATTCAGTGTTTTTTTTTTTAACGATTGAATAGCATTAATTACTCTCATATCTTACGACATGATAGGAAAAAATCAATAATGAATGTTAACAATTGATTGGTGATACTAAATTTCTTCAAAAATTACAGAAAATGGAGTATTTGGATAATATTATTAATGCATATTCAGTATCTTGGAAAAAATAGTTGACGGGTCGAATCGAACCCACGACCGTCGGTGCCTGAGCCTAGGCACTGACCCAATGTCGAGCCCAATGTGCTACAGACGTACTAAACCAAAGAATGATGGAAAATGGTACATGCTTATCAGGGGCACTTGACATGTTACTAAAGTTTCACGTAGTAGGACAATGTAGTTACTGGTTTAAGTTGTTCTTATACCATGTAACAACAATATAATAATTTATCCGAGAACAATCATACATTATACATTTCATCTGCATGTCAAACAATTATCTGCATGTAAGATAATCGATATGAATAAGCAGTGTTGGAACTCCTAATTCAGAAGTTCTGCTGTTATGAATGTTCATTGAACATGAAAAAAAAAACAGCTCAGGGAGCCCCCTGAGCTTTGGGGCCCTGGTGCACTGCACCGCTTTGCCCTATGGTTAGCTACGTCACTGCGGCAACCGCAGCTTATGCATTTTAATATTGCTGGAAAGTCAAAGGGACTCTGCGTCAGTCCACGTCCTTGCGCGAGGTTCAGTCGAGCTCCATATCGCGGAAGACTGAACTGTCTGAACAACTGCAGCAATGGTCGCGATACTTTTTCGCCGTCTCATAATTCCGCTGATTCTTAGTTCGGTGCCGCTGATCGAATCTGGCAAAGAACACATCCTCAACTTCGACGATCATGGAATCGAATTGGACAAAAAATCTCAAGCCATGGTAAAACCGTTACAACCCCTTGTATCATGAACGAAAAAAAAATTGAAATGTACGTATGAGATAACTTTCCAGGCGGACCTGACGAGCAAGTGTCATTCGAACGATGCAAAGCCGTTGTGCATCGGCGAAAAATTGAACGACGATCTAGCGACGCGACTGTACGAATCTATGCTAACCACCATCGTGTCTGTCGCAAGTTCGAAATCGATTGACGAAAGATTATCCGCGGCGATGAAAAGCGATCACCACAAGTGGAAATCGGGAGCGTTTTTATTGCCCGCGTCTTCGCCGGTCGATTTGAAAAATCAATTGGATTTCGTGAAATTAACACCGTGGTGGAACTCGGCTGGATTGTTCATATTCTCCGATGCCGACGACGCCGTTGGCGATCGGTGCTCGAATGCCTACGCCATCCTCTCGCTGGCCTGGAAATACGGGCTACTATCCTCCGTCTTCCTGTGCCAGGAGCTGGACGGGAGCCTGACGATGTACTCTTACAACCCTTACAGCGATTCGGCCCCTAAGCCTTGGCTGATGACTCGCCAAACGGAAGGGAAGAACGGACACCCGTGGTACCTGTTCCAGTGGACCAAGTTTGAGGGTGAGTTCGACCCCGAGGATTGTGCCACTGTTAAAAATATCTTGAAATTTCTTATACAAACGGGAATGAAATTTACAACTCCTGGTGATTTGAATGAAATTAATGTAAAACATCTTGAAATTTCATATTTGTGTCTTAATATTGAAAAAAGTTACCGAATTTTCAATTACCGGATCTCAATATTGATACGGTTCTATTAAATTTATGAAACTGTTCTGGATATTCAAAAGATACCATGATTCATAAAATTTTCATTTTTTGGTTCATTCCGCTATATTTTATGATCGCGATTCGGCAATTATTGCAGCAGTGGATACCCATTTTCAGATGAAATTATCACGAATGAAAGTATCATATCATATGAGTATTCAGTCACATTTTCAAATCATTTTTGTATATAAAATTTAGTGTAATCTTGGCTATGAAATTTCCGAATGATTTTGAATTTTCCAAACTGTTATATGAATATTGAATTATTGAAAAAGTTGAATTTTAATGTACAAAAAGTATATGTTAATCGCTTCACATACATTTTTTAACCGACTTCGAAAAAGGAGGAGGTTCTCAATTCGGTTGTATTTTTTTTTTTATGAAACTTGATACAGAAATTCCTGACAATGTAGTTCTCCTCTCAAGGTCGCGATCGCAGCTGCGGAACGATATTCTTCGACAAAACAAAGTCGCTGGGCGGCTACCCGGTCGAAATGAACGCCTTGCCGGTCATTCCGCTGTTATACTTCAACAAGAGCGCGAACGGTCCCACAGAATACAACGGGTCGGATGGCGAGATAGTGCGAGAACTTTTGGGTTATTTGAACGCGTCGATTATCGTCGTGCCACAACCAGATGACGAGGCGTTCTTCGGCTGGCCCGACGGCAGCGGGACTTTCCACGGCAATCTGAAAGACATCGCCTCGGGGAGAGTCGAATTGGGCATGAATCAAATGACACTTCGGCCAATACGGGAGTTGACCTCAACCTATCCGTTCATGGAGGTCAAATTCTGCTTCGTAGTCAAAGATCGAGGCAGCATTCCGTGGCTGCTTGGATTGCCGTTCATATTCGACAGGACGGTGCTGGCCTGTGCGGCCGTGGTCTTCTCGGTGTCCACGATAATATTCGGGTACTTCGACAGACGGAGATATTTCTCGGGGTTTTTGAACACTCTCAGGATATTCCTTTCCGGTTCGTTGGTCCGTACGCCGCGATCGACCAATCTCAGAATCATACTGTGCTTCGTGTTCCTCTTTCCAATTGTTAGCTACTCGACTATTCAGGGTAAAATGCTTTCCCTGATGCGACACCCGTTCAGATACGAAAACATCGAGACTCTCGAAGAGTTGGTGGACCAAGGGTACAAGATCGGAGCTTCCAATAGTGTTTTACACGCCTTAAATCACCCTGTTCCCGTTGCTTCTTTTGTATCCAACAATTTTGACGATTGCTTAGAGAAATTGTACAAAGACGAACGCGTCGCTTGCGTGGACTACTGTTATTCCCTCAGGGTGAAGGCTGCGTACCGGAAAAAGCTCCACATAGGTCGTAAGACATCCGATAGTTATCCCACTCGGTACATCGCTAAGCCGGACTGGCCGCTGGTCGATAGGTTCGATAGGTTACTGCAAACGTTCGTTGAAGCTGGACTGACGGAACATTTCAAAAATAGAAGTGTGTCTGAATATTTGAAGACATTGAACCAGTACTCACACACCTCGAGTGATGATGCTCCACGGCAGATAACCATAAAAAAATTTCGCTATGTTTTCATCGGCATTGCGTTCGCCTGGACGTTTGCGATTGTGGAGTTTTTCGGCGAGTTGGTGATCGATCGTATGAAAAAACTGAAATTATTCAGAATTCGATGGTAAATTAGGAATCTGAAAGAAAAACCTCGCGGTTTTAAGACGCAATTTTCTTGTTTGGGGTTCAATTAGCGTCAATATTCACTCAGCACCTTTCGTCCAATTTGCCGTGAATTCGATTTTCTTAGAGATATGATTAACAAATGAGTGTAAGATTATACCTAATCATTGTGTGTACCGTGTGACTATGATCGTATTGTACTTTGCAGCACGAATTTGAATGAAATTGAGTGTGTAGTGTGTAGTGTAAATTTCTCGTCTCATTTCACCCAATTCCCTCAGTCGTCGAATACTATAATAACATGCAGATAGGATTAGAATTGAAAAAAAATATAAAAAAATAGAACAGTAGCTTTTACCGCGATTAATCGTGGATGCGGGCTGATAGGTGCGCCTGCGAGCGCAACCGTACGTACGGCACGTGCCAATTCTTATGGTGCGTAGTACGTACGGTTGCCTCCTTCAGGCGCACCTGTCAGCTCGCATCCACGATTGCTCGCGGTATAATAAACGTTCTCCAATGGAACGAGGCATTGACGGGAAACCAACATTGTTTTTCAATATTGTCGTGAATTTTCTAATATTGTCGTCCGTTGATGACCGATGACTCCGCTCAAATACGGCGCTACATCACGTGACAGTCTTGTCCAGTCCTGGGCCAATCCAGTCTCGCAACGATCGCGTCCAAGATGGCGGCCGCGAAGCCAGCGCTGCCTCCGGCTATGGTCGGAAAGCTCGCTGGCATTCTTACATCTTGCGACGCGTATCGAATCTCGAACTATCGAGTAACAACTAACAAGTGAACATCGCGATCGCGGATTTCAACTGTCACAATGAGTTGATGTATTTGATCGACGAATATTGTGAGAAATAAGCAGAAGAAAATATATTAACGCTCTGCGTAAACGGTCGGTACGATAATTCGTCCCACTCTGGACGATTTTTTCAACAATTGAAGTGATGAAACCCGGAAAATTGAATCCTAACCTATAACCTAACCTAATTTCGCAATTATTTACCGATAAATATCGCCAAACTCAATCTCGAGCTGCTTAACGTGGTACAAGAAACTTCATAGAAAACACTCGACAGAAATGGCTGACGTGAGAGACATATTAGACATCGAGGCCCCGGCGGCAGTCGAAGTAACGAAGGAGGCGATCCTCGGCGGGGACAGAAAAACTAAGAAGAGGTACGAATACAGAGCGCCCAAGAGGCCCGAGGGCATGCACCGAGAGGTCTACGCCCTGCTCTGCAAAGACAACAACGAGGTGCCTCCGCTGTTTCCTACCGACACGGGGAAGGGTTACAAACAGACAAAGGCCAAGTTGGGGATGCGCAAGGTCAGACCTTGGAAGTGGACTCCGTTTACGAACCCCGCCAGGTCAGACGGAGCCGTGTTTCACCACTGGAGGAGGGTCGCCGACTCCGGGAAAGAATATCCCTTTGCTAAATTCAACAAGAAAGTTCCTATCCCGAGTTACACGGACGGAGAATACGTGCAGCATTTGGTCACCAGCGGATGGACGAGGTCGGAGACTGACCACCTCTTCGATTTATGCAGGAGATTCGATCTCAGGTTTATCATCATCAAGGACAGATGGGATCGCAATAAGTTCTCCGACAGGTCCGTCGAGGACTTGAAAGAACGGTGAGAATCGAGTTTTGACAACGGAAGATTTTATCCTCTCGTTTCTAGTTCATTTTCATAATTTGTCAACTCGTTTTTCAGGTATTATCAAGTGTGCGGTGCTCTGACGAGGGCAAAATCGCACAGCGATAAGATTTACACTTTCGACGCGGAGCATGAGAAGCGGCGGAAGGAACAGTTGAAGAAACTGTTCGATCGAACGCCGGAACAGGTGGAAGAGGAGCAGACGCTGCTTTCCGAGTTGCGTAAAATTGAACAGAGGAAAAAAGAGAGAGATCGTAAGACTCAAGATTTGCAGAAACTCATCACCGCAGCCGACCATCAAGTCGATCCTAGGAAAACCGAGAGGAAATCTACAAAGAAAAATAACAATTCCAACAGAAATAGACCAGCTAAAATCGACTCGTCTCATGTTAGTATTTTGAGGAGGGAAGCAACGAGAAATTCTGAAATGGTAGAGACACTTCGTTTCGTTAAATTCGAGGCTGTAAAAAGGAAAACAAGGAAAATTTGGAATTGATCAAGATATACAATCACTTCAATTATTGACTCTGAAATATTTTCTTTTTCTCATCTCGATCGAACAAAAATGAGAAACTCGTACCTGAATTTCTATTTATAAAAAACCGAAGATTCTCTAAAATTCGAACGATAAAAAAATACTTTTTACTTTCATTCAATTGTACAGAATTACCAAAACTAGAAAATGTCTAAAAAAAAAAAAGAAAATGATGGAGATTCTTTTGAATTGATATTGTCTGATTAAATTTGAGTCCAAATGCGGAGAAAAACTTTGATATTGTTAAAAAAAATTATAATTCTCATGAATATGAAAGATGAAAGAAATCTTAAACTTTGATGTACAGTCAAAAAATCTAATCACTTTGAAATGGTTGGATTCATCTCTCAGATTCTTTTCATTTGTCATTTTTATTGCTTCAATTTTTCCATAACCGACCATTAAAATCCATTTTTCTGACTCTTCGCTCTAAATTTTCAGGTGGTCGAATCTGCCGGTATAAAATTTCCAGATTTCAAGAACAGTGGAGTAAGTTTACGCTCTCAAAGGATCAAATTACCCAGCAGTCTCGGTCAGAAGAAAATGAAGAGTATAGAGCAAATGCTGACGGAGCTTCATTTGGGTGAGTGTTAGAAATATTTAACGTTGTTGATTTAATTCAATCGTTGTTTTAACATAACTATCGTGTTTTTGTTTCTTCGCAACAGAATTAAACCCGCCGCCGACGGAACAAATTTGTCAACAGTTCAACGAACTGCGAAGCGATATCGTTCTCCACTACGAACTAAGGGGAGCTCTAGCCACCTGTGACTACGAACTTCAATCCCTGCGACATCAATACGAAGCATTAGCCCCCGGAAAGGTGGGAAAGATACCAAATACTCCGATACGAAACTAATCAACGAATGATAATACCAATTTATTCAATTATTCCAAACAGACTCTGACGATCCCGCCGTCTCTACTGCCAAAAGTTGAACCGGAAGTGAAAGCTGATATTATCGATGTCGTCGGATCCCCCAGCATGCCTAATGCCTCTCAGTAAAATATTTTCATCAGAGATTCTAACTAACGGTAGAAAAAATATACCCTATACAACCCGAGTTTCCTCGGCTCCCTCGTTACTCTTCTCTTATCTCCGGATCCACGGTCTCCGGTGACGCCAAAGTGCTGTAATCTGAAAGGATTCAAGTCAGTCTCCGTCGATAAAACTTTTTCCTCCGTCTTTACCTTCGTTGTGAGTAAAAGGCCTGATCAACAGTATCATCGCCAGACCGAACAGCGCCGTTACACCGCAAACGTAAAAGAGAACGTCTCTGTAGTAATTTGGACAGTCGCCTTGGCACCTGAAAGAATTTAACGATAGAAATTCTCATTCTACCAATGTTCGAAGATCCAGATACTCACATGTGCTGGATGATGCTGACGGCCAACCCGTTGCTCAATTTGTCCGTAAAACTCATAGCCCCGTATACGAAGGCTCCGCTTTCCGTACTCTGGCCTATCAAGTCGGCCGTCACCCCGAGGCTAGTGACCAGCATGACGGAGCCGCTCGCGCCTGTGAGGAAGAGAGAAGTTAGAAACGTTCTTTTCAACTTATAAGTCCAAGTTTGAGTGAATTTTTTGACCAATTCACCTAGGAGTAAGGAGACCGGGTAAATTTCGTAAGTGACGTAATCCTGTCCGCTGCCAAACCTGATCCACAGGCAGGCGGCGAGACCCATCGTCGCGCCGATGAAATAAGAGCATTTTCTCCCCAGTCTAGTATTCAGGCTCTCTATTACCAGGGAAGCTACGAAACTGCTTATAAACATCGTCAGAGGAACTATGGCTAACGAGGTGGCCGCCATTCCTAGAGACTTGTGCAAATATAACGGGATGTAAATTTGCGATAAGTTAACAAACAGCCTGGTAGGCATGTAGACTCCGGCCACTTGATACAGCTGGATATCTTTCAGCAGGGTGGCTGCAGACCTCGTGTTTCGTCTCAAAGGTCCTGAGAACGGAAAAACAAACAAAACAAAACAAAATTTAGTACATGGATAAAAGACACAAGTTTTCAATCAGTTTTCTTCAAAGCTTTGATTGCGAGAGTAATTTCACCTGTTGTATCGCTGGATGCGCCTTCCTTGACGAAAACGTGGAATATAATAGACGCGAACACACCAACCGCTAGTCCGATCAAAACTACGGTTTGGAAGTGATAAACGTCTTTAGGTCCGATTTGGGCGTCCGAAGATTCGTCGCTAGTTATGTGAAGCACGGCCCAAGTTATGCCGTAGACTAACACGTTTGAGAAGACGGTGAAGCTGTATCTGTGAATAATAAGCAGAAGATCGTTTAGTAATTGAATCTTGTTGATGATGTTGAAGAAAGAATTAGTGTTGTTATTTTCGTCCGAATGCGAAGCCTGAGACGTTAAAGAAATAGACGACTGTCTTCCAGATTTGAAAAGAAAACAGAAGTATTCAGAATTTTGAGAATCATTAGACTTCACAGCTAAAACTGTACACCTTGAGTTCTACAATTTTCAATATCTCGAACTGTACGGGTGAGAATTTGGTGCGTGAGCGAAAACTCATTCACCTAATCGCTGTCAGTTCCGTTCTCTCGTGTTCCGTCGGCGTTAGATCAGGTATCAGCGAAAGATGAGATATCTGAACGGAGGCCCATCCGAATTGAAAGACGACGACGAATCCAGAGTAGTATATCAACTGGGCCCACTGGTGAGAACCCTGGCAGTTTATGCAGGGCGAGAATATGAACGGAAATGAAAGTAGAACGGCAAAGGTACCTGGCGAAAGAAGCAACAAAATTCACCATCGAGTATATAAATTCAATTATTAAATCGATGTATCTCACCTAGTAGATGCCAAGTTTTTCTTTTCCCGTAACGACACAACCAAAAATCGTCATTTCTGTCGGAATGTAAACCGACAAAAGGCGTCGCTAATCCGTCGGCGACCTGGCCTATCAAGAACAATATACCCGACAGGGCGGCGCTGAAGCCGAGAACGTAGTGAAAAAACACCAGGAGGTAAGTGAACCACATAGAAGCGCATATGTCGTTTAAAACGTGTCCGACTCCGTACGCAAAGCGAAGCTTGCGGGGAAGTCGTCTCACTATCTCCGTGTAGTCGTTGGTTACGGAGTTGGTCGATCCTTCCATCTTACTTGATGAATCTTCACGTTTTATCAACGAGAAACTTCTTAAAAATCTCTGGAACAGAATAGAAAATTTTATGACTTTATTGGTTAGAAGTTTCAAAATATCGTCTATATCTCGAGTCGATCTTATGTAACGGTTATCAAATATCCGAATTTGTTTACATTCTCTATCTCTTCGCCTTAACCCGCCGCATCTCGCTGCACGTACGACAAGTCGCAATTTGCGACAGGTTAACTGTCAACTGTCAGAATAAGCAGATACTACAGTGACAGCATGCGCGGTGACGTTGCAGCGGTGCAGTAAAAAAAAAAGAAAAAAAAAAAAAACAACGTCGCCATCTTGGATTTCTTTCTACTCGTGCTGTAGTCTAAGACGGACTAGAACGCAGGTGTCAGAGCACCACGTGCGCGCTATCATAACTTCATTTGTCACCCGTCATTCTATAATTTGATTCTCTTTTACTTTTCACTCTCTCTCTATATTTATGATTCAAAAGTCGCGGCTAAATGTAAATCAGATACGTTAGCGCGGTACATTGACGAATTTTTAGAATTGAAGAAATGAAGAGACGCCCCCAAAGCCGATACCGACGCATGATGCTCTAGTCCAGGAGTTTTTACCCACAAAGTAGCCGCAACACTTATTTTCACTAATATCAACGCGTACGCATAATTAAACGGGCGCGAAAAAGAAGGTAAGAGCGCACTTCCGCATCAAATTCCGAACACATACGCCCCAAAATATATCTGTTTCACGCAACAATAATGACGATCGCGAAATCCTTGTTCCTAACTGAAATGATAATTGCCGCTTTCGCTTCTCGTGGTCCCGGCCATTACCATTTTAGTTAGGAACAAGAATTTTGTCGTTATTGTTGCGCGAAGCAGAGATATTTTGGGATGTATGTATTCGGAATTTCATGCGGAAGTGCGCTCTTATCTTATTTTTCGCGCCTATTATGCGTAGGCGTTGATATCAGTGAAAATGAGATATTATGGATCTTGCGGTGAATTAGACCGAATTTAGGTCCACTAATCAAATGCAATCATAAAACTTGTTATTGTGTAATTAAAAACTAATCAAATTAAACGCTCGATCTCAAATTTATAGCCGCATAAATGAATTTTTTTTATTTTATAGATCGACGATATAGGTTATCTCGTTTGTTTATTGCAAGATTGAATCAATCGCGCAGTTCACTTACCGGTTTTTTTTCCTTTTTCTTCTGTTATCTTCTTTCTATTTTGTGTACTGTAGAAAAGAAAAAAATAATTTAAATGAATATAAAGCTATCGACGACCGGATGGCGAGGAGGATGAAATATGAAAATGTAAGCGTGATCATGAACCACGTTGACTGGCTATCGTCCACAATAATTATTATCATCGTTTTCTGACTAATCGTACTAGCATGTGACGATCCCTGGCCTCCGGGGCGCAAAAATATTGACATAACGCGACTGAATTAAATGACGCTCGGCGCAGAAAAAAAAAAGAAGCTCAAATTCGGAGCCGTTAATCTTAAATTCATTCAAAAATCCGTAAAAAGTACGAGCGCGACAGTCTTTTGTTTCCTCTATTCTTTTCACTTTCGATATAAATAAAATAAGAGGGAAAAAGAGTTACCGACCGAGCAAGGATGCGAATTCGTGTTGTCTGATTCTCCCGTCTGTTATATCGGCGCCGCAATGCACGACGGGAGGTTCGGGACGATGGGTTGTGCTTCGGGTGCAGATACAAGATGGCTGACACTTGTTAGTGGTGTATTTTTGTTCGATTCGAAGTGCATTTTCTATCGTATTTAAAAACTAATAATAATCCCGTAAAATCAGTGCCTTGATAGATCGTGTCGTGTCGTCTCTTACAGTGTCCACGACTCCGCGTACGGACGGTGTAGTCCCGTGGATTAATTTTTTGATACATATATACACGTATATTGTGTGTTTTTTTATACATCTCTATTACACATGAATACGTATATTATTTTCTAAAAATTTTTGTAACATCGATGCGACGTTCTTAAAAAAAAAAAAAAAAAAAAAACAGTCACTTAATCGCGTAATGTGGTGCCGTGATATTGTGTACAATCGCCAAAAGGCGTGATTGTAGTTTTTTTTTTCTTCCCTCCCGTGTCTAAAATACACACACCGTTTAAACTCCTCTTTTCCTTACTACATATACACAACACGAGAGGAATTCAGCTTATCGTTGCAGTCAGCAATACTGAAAGAAAGAAAGAAAAAAAAGTGTCTAAAACAAAGTGATCGTTACATACGATTGGAATTTGTGTCTTTATTCCATCATCATCATCATCATCATCTGATCTGTGAAAAAACAAAACTATATCCAGTGGATTAAATGAAAGGTAAGCGTAACGTAGATTAAAACACGATAAGAATTCGTCTCGTCTAGCCGTGAAAACTCTATGATAGAAAATAAAATAATGTGTGCGTCAAGAAGTACAGAGAGACAGTCGGATCGGGGTGGCCTCGAAATACGCGACGGTAATTACAAACGATAACGGTACTCGACGGACTGTCACAACTGACTCGAGTCTGTCAATTCTTCGCCCTGCGTTACTCTAACGTCACATGCCTACATCCGTTGGATGTTGTTTCTTTTTTGGAGAGACGCTCTAGTCGAAAAGTCAGATGCGTAGTTGTTTGAGAGTTAACCGAATGCACATGTAGTGTAGCTACGAGTTACCTGTACCTACGTTGGGCGGGTGTACGCGATCTCATTTCTCTCTACATTCCGAAGGAACGGACATTTTTTTTTCTTTGTATTTTTCTTCAATTGTCCGCGGTTAAAAAACAACGTGATAAAACTGTATATATAAACGACCGTTTTGACTGCGTTTTTATAAACGAGTTTAAAGAACCGACTGCCGGATCGGGTTGTTTATGTTGGCAGCAGGCGTTTCGTACGGGGTGAAGACGAGTTTAATTTTATTTCACGATTCCTCAATTTTATAGTATTTTAATTTATACAGTTTACATTAGTTTTATTTTATTTTCGTACACAACAACATCCAGAAGTCAATTCACGAGTCTTGTTGCATTGTACAAGATAAAAAGTGTTTATTTTAAGACAGAGATAATAATAATCGTATTCCGGAAACTGTTCGAAGAGATAAACAATATCAAGAAATGAAGGGTGAAATTAAAAAAAACGAAGCTAGGATCATAAATTATAAGTAATGATAAAAAATAAAAAATAAACTAATTATGACTAATTATCGTATAGACAATGAATCAAACAACTATTGATATTCACACACGTCCTTGACGATCCCATGATGTATCATTTAATTCGTGTTAAGTAATAGTATCTAATCTATATTTTTCCCTTTATTATACACGCAATTATAATACTACGAATCTCTATCGTCGTCTGGTAGTATTATAGGATTAATCAAACGTGCGATGCTTTGAAAAAAGAATAGATATGAAATCCACTACGCCCGGATCTCATTGTCAGCTTCGGTCTATATGTTCGTTCGTTTCGCTCTTTGGATATCTCGCGGCACGCTCGCGTTCAACGGTGCTGCGATATGTATACGCACCGGTCCCGTCCACCACCTTATGCTACGCTCACTCGCTCGCTCCCACTATCCCGTGCTGCTTTTAACGTGTAACCGAGTATTTGAATTAATTCAATGAACACGTAAATCGAGTCTTCTTCCTCGTTCGCATTTCCTGAATTCATCACGAATTAGGTTTTGGAAATTGGGCTATCCTGCCTTTGACGAAGACTTTTGGTTGGGGGCTGGCTAATTGATAATCCATTTCCGGCCGTTTCAGGACCCTGAATAATATTTTCGGACTATTCCTGGCCTCCTCTACACTGTTTCGAAATTTCTGTAGAAGCAATTAACGTATACTTTTTTTTATGTATATTAAAATTTTACTTTTTTAATATTTCAATATTCATATAACAGGTTTTTGAAAATTCATGATAGTTTCATTCAAAAATGGGTTCCCACTGCAATAATTGCCCAATCGGATCATAAGATATTGCAGAATGAACCAAAAAATGAAAATTTCAAGCTTTTAATCCGATGGACTATTGATGATAATTGACTGAAATACCGCTTTGTCACTGAAAACTAAAAAAGAATCATAGTATGTTTCGAATCTTCTGAACAGTTTGATAAATTTAATAGAACCGTATCAATATTGAGATACAGTGATTGAAAACTCGGCATGTTTATTCAATATTAATTGTAAGACCTCGGACCAAGGAATTTTATGACGATACAAAACAAGACAGAATTAAAGATACCCAGCGTTTTTTTGTTCTTCCTCGCGCGGAAATCTTGATCAATGGACATGGCAGTAAAACTTGTATAAATTATGAATGAAAAAGTATTTTCTTTCACCATTTATTCAGAGCATTATTTATACATCCGTGAATAACCACTTATTCGTCCCAATTTCTATCAGAAATAATTATAATTCGCTCAGGAAAAATAACGGCTTTCAATATTTAATTCCTGGTTGTTTCAGGGCCCTAAATAACATTTTTTTTTTTTCGGTACAATAATTTTGTCTCATCTTTTTGAGGGCTTAATATCATATTTTTAGGCAATTGCTGACTTTTTAAGGGCATGAATTGATTTTTTTTTTTTTTACTGTGAATTCTGACTGTTTTACGACCCAAATGAAATGTTCACACCACCAATAATTGTATAATTAGAGTTGAAAATCAGATTGACAGGCAATTTGTCACCTCTTCAGGGCCCAGAATAAAATTTTTTTCGGTGTCTAAAATCTTCAAGTTTATAGCTAATTTCTTGTTTTCTTAGGTCCCATAATTAGATTATATAAAATAAGCTAATTAAGATCCCTCAGAGTTAGTTTTCAGTCGCAATATTTACGTAAGTAATGGGGGGGGGGAGGGGGGTGACGTTAAAGGTGTCGCAGGAAACACCTGCCCGCGATAAAAAAAAATATAGATACAAAGCACAAGATACCGCAGATATTTACAGAACCCATGGGGCACGTGCACCAGTTGCTCTAATGTAAAGGCAGCGGCGACGGTTATAAACTACCAAACAACGTTAAAAAAAAAAAGAAAGGAAAAAATAGATACGAGACACTTAATTTAAAGAATGTATAAAACCGAGTGTATAATAATAAATAATAATAAATAATAATAATAATTTAACCCATAGAAATAATGCAGATGAATAAAAAGCAAATTCATGTGAATAATAATCATACGAAATGAAAATAAAAAAAATTCATCACAATATTCAGAAAAATCACAAAATTATTATTATTATTATTATTATTATTATACAGATTCAGATTAGTAGGAAATTATAAGAAAATAAACATTTCCAGAATGGAGGTTGAAAAGTAGAAACTGTATTTTCGGGTACTTTTTACATCCATAATTGACTCAAATAAGATATAATCAATATTTTCCAAGAATTGTTTAAATAAAATTCGAAATTACCAATCAGTATAATAAAATAATAATAACGTCGGCGTATTTTATTCAATCAATTCTAATTATTGTGCTATGTTGTGTACTGTAATAATGAAAATAGTAATAATAATGATGAAAAATAATAACAACAGGTGAATCAGTTGAACCCTCAAAGAGGCACAGGTGATCCGTTGTAATCGCTAAGGGTGAATGCAAGGGATGAATGGGAGCGCTGGTCCACGTCGTAGTGGTGCCGGGGGCGGAGTAGCCTCCGGTGGAAATGGTAGCGGGGTCGGCGAACCACCGCCGATCGCAACCCTGGTCGTCTATAAGGACGATGCCGGATACGGGATGAAAGTATCCGGGGACAATCCGGTCTACGTACAATCGGTCAAGGAAGGTCTGTTACTCGTATTATATACATTTATTTCTCATATTCACATATATAATATACATACCTTCGATCATTCTTATTCTTATTTTTCATTTTTTCTTTTTTTCATTGCTGATAATATTTATGCAAACAGTAAAAACTGCGAGCTGCTGCACTCTGTGTCTGTCTGTGTTTTGTAAATAATATATACATACATACATACATACATACATGTTTACGTGAAATTTGACACGTGGTGTTTGATAAAACGTAAAACGTAAAACAAAAAGAAAAATAATATCAATTAACAAACGTATAAACGATCGATTATTACAGGTGGTGCTGCAGCCAGAGCAGGACTTCATTCCGGTGACAAAATAATTAAGGTCAGTCATTCTTTTTTTTTTAACTTTTATATACATATAGTATATACATATATTCGCCACTGTATAAAATTACATGTAACAATATATGCCGATCAATTTCATGAGGTCGAAATTTTTACGAAAAATAATTATCAAATTAAACACCGTGAAGATCATGACATCGCTGAAACTGATTATTAATTTCTCATGAAAAGTAATCTCTCTATGAAGAATTGATAAGTAAAAGAATAAATTAAAATATTATTAACTTATATTGGTGACTACGTTATTCAATTAATTATACAGAATATGATGCTATCTTTATTGCAATTTATAGACACTCAATTGACATAATCTAATTATTTATTATATATATAAATACATATAAATAATGTATATAAACTTGAAAGGTTCAAGAAACTTGACACTTGTACAATTTTTTTTTTTTTTTCTCTGTGTCAAGTGCTCGGAATAATTTCTTAATCAAATTCTGTATTAATCACAGAATAAATATATTTCATAATTCAAATAACATTCAAGTTTTTTTTTTGTTCAATCATACTCTCTCGCGTTATCGCTATACGAATTCTAATCTCACTGAACTGGAAAACCTAGAAATCATGTGATTCGGAAAATTTAAAAAGTACCAAGAAAAAAGAAAATCTTGCGAAAAATAATTAATTGACGTCACAAATTCATATTTATTTACAAATTTTCCCAAAAATCAGGATAATTAGTGGACGTTCTTTTCTTTCTCTTTCTTGAGATTAAAAGAGGAAAAAAAAATCTCATCGCTTTTTAAGTATTCGAACATGAAGTCGATCACTACTACACGTTCGGTGTGTGTTATACAATCCCCGATATCGGAGAGTCTTACATGAGACAATGTGTATTCTCCTCGTTATATCGTTATGGCGTACCGAGAATTCCGTTTGTAACACAACTATAACAGCGATAGTTTCACGCGTTGAGTTGTTCGAACCATTGATATTCAAAAGAACCGAGATACAACCGTAGGATAGACTTTATCGTTATTTTTCTACCCACTCTTCGCGTTACATCCACTCGTTACTCTCTACCTCTTCGAGGTAGATACTTACTAAATTAAAGCGTAATTATTTAATCCGCAGGTGAACGGCGTTAATGTGATGCAGTCGACTCACACGGACGTCGTGCAGCTGATCAAATGTGAGCATTGTTATTATACTTACGTTTTGTTATTACACTTTTTCTGTTTTATTTTATTCCTCGATTCAATTCAGTATCGTGTCAAGCAGCGAAATATGAGGAAATTTCACTTTCCTACCAAATACCTCGAGTCGTTGTTTATCGTAATTATAATTATTGATATTTTGTTTCTTTGAATAATTGTTGTTATTATCGTTGTGTACGTACATATGTGCGGTTTTTTTTTCTTTTTCTTTTTTCTTCAAACTGACGTACATACATTATGTATAGATATATAGTATATCTCGGGTCCGCGATCACAACCATCACTGACGTAAGCGCCTGAGTTTATAGCGGTGACTGTGTTTCCCCTGACTTTGGTCCGTCTTGCCCTCTGCCTCTGTGTCTATGCCGATGTTCCGTACATACGCACTACAGGGTGACTCGAAACAAACCAAACAAAACAAAACAAAACAAAAAACCACTCGATAGATTTTGAATAACTTTTATACATAAATCGATGGAAATATGGTAGAATAATGAAGCTTGAATTTGAATTTTGAAAAAATCGACAAATATAACCAAAATTTTATTCCTCTTTCGAGGTGAAAGAAAAAAGAAGATTACTAAAATCGGTCAACGCGTTTACATTCTTTTGAGTTTTTTTTTTTTCGTTTTTCTTTCTCAACGTGGAGACACCCTGTATATATCTACGCTAAAGACGAGTTCGTCAGACAATTGGTCTCGCTTCGGAGTTACGTTCGTAACGTAACGTAACGTAACAGTTGAAGATGCGCAGATAGCGAGGGGCTATGGCCTCTTCTCGTTATGTACATTTTATCGAATAATAGGAGCGGTTAATTTTTTCGCTCTGATTCTAATCATCGTTTCTCTTTTACTCCTCTTTTACCGTGGAAAATGGAAATGAGAAAAATCGGGTCCCGCAGAAGTAGAATCATCGTTGGCTGTTTAACGATCCGAGTAAACATTGACTAATAGCTTCTCTTAGCTCGTTCGCATTTCTATTTATAAACCGCGGTATCGCATTCGATTTATAATTAAACTTGTGTATTAGCTATGGTTTTACCATATGTTGATCGTCTTGTACCTCTGGCCTTCGGTCTTCTGGGACGATCTTTGGATTCGGTCCTTCTGATCTTCAAGCTTCGCGTATTACTGTTTCATTCTGAGAAAGATTTTAGCTAGTAGGCCGTGGGTTATCTTCGAACCGAATGATTTCACCGGCTCCTATACTCACATTCATACACGAACGTAAACGTCCTTCGGGATAAATTTAGATAGACACCTTCGCAGGAATTCTGCTATGACCGTCAGGATAGGGAAAATTCGGGGAAAATAAAGTTTCTAATTCTTTTTCTCGGATTCGGTTTGAAAGTTTTTTTTTTCTTCTTTTTTTCCGTGTACAAAATTTGAATAAATTCTGGGATCGAGGGATTAAGAAAATTCTGGAGACTCGAAAAAGTGGGAAAATTTATCACGAAATTGAAGTCATTATGTTCTTGGGGTTCAGAAAGAACGAAAATAGTGAAAATTATGTTGAAATTTTGAAAATACACTTTCCTTTTGATCGTAGTCTATTTTTATTGAATTGAGGCAGAATTCTAATAATTATTGATAAAATCGAAAGAAATCTTTCATTTTTGTTTTTTTGTTTAAAATTTGAACAATTTCGCAATTTTTATTGAATTATTCTTATCTTTTTTCTTTCTTTCTGTCTCGGATCTGATTATTGTTCCAAAAAAGTAGCGTTTATTGAAGTCAATTTTCAACATATTGTAAATACGATTTTATCTTTTTCTTTTTCGTCTCAATTTTAAGGTCTGTTCGTTTTTTTTTTTTTTTTCACTCAAAATATCGAAAATAAAGAAGATATAAGAAAGAAAAGGAAAGAAAAAATTGTTTACAGCGGTAAATTGTAGGTATAGATGCATTAAATATAAGAATGAACGTTGCGAGCTCGAGATCGTCATTCATATTAATACATCGTACACACCTCGTATATAATATAATACCTGAAGTAAGAATTGCCCCCAGGTTTCCGCGTCCCCCGCGCGGGTCTCTCCTCGTCCTCGTCGTCGCGTCGTCCTCGTGATCGTCGTTCGATCCCCAGCTGTGTCGGTATTGGTACCGAACGCGTGCGCGCCAACTCACGATCTTAACACGCACGCTATTTCCCAAGAAACAAAAAGAGAAGATGAAGAGAAAAAAATGAATATATGTATACACATTACACACATGTATGAGGAATCCCGGTGAGCTCGTGCTTTGCTTTTTACGCAGCAACAGTCGGTAGTTTCATCCCGCACCTCACCGACTACCGACGATTATAAAACCGGAACAGATTTTTATTGAAATTAATAATTAATCATGTTAACTTGATATCGTCAATTTAAATTCATTCGTCTCCGGTTTTTTTTTTTCTCTTCTCTTCTCGATCCCCTTTAAAACACTACGATAATGTCTTTAATTCGATATCTGTTTCTTAATTCCCCAAATTTGAAACGATTCTATGCTTGAAAAACATATTAAAAAAAAATAATAATCAACGAAACGTACGAAAATACACGAGTGTGTGACTCACGATCAGTGAATTGAATAACGACAGGAGAAACTTACACCTGGTTTTATCGGTTTTTTTTTCGTTTTTTTTTTCTTTGGCTTTATATCTCTTTAACCGGAGGTATAATCATCGTGAATTAATGAGAACCCCGACTACCTACGATCTTAAACGGGCCTGGGACCAGAATCCCGTCGAACTATACTGCGGTATCTATATTTTCTATTTTCAATATCATTGATACCCGGTTAAAATATTTAAAAATGGTTTTGACATTGAGACATTCTCACATTTCTATCGATCGTTGATAAAATTAGAAATGATGAAAATCATAAAAAGAAATTTTCAAATTATTATTTTGATATTTGTTTTTAACTTTTGCAAGATTGTTTCTTCGAACAACACGTTAGTTCGAAAAAAAAATCGTGATACGTAATGAAAATTGTCCATTATGATGTATCAATATTCGATATCGTCTAGTTCCTCACAACATCCGAATATGAGGATAAAAGTATAGATTTTTTATGATAAGGAAAAAAGCGAAATTTCACATTGTACATGTATAATATACACTATATTATTTTATGGAAATGATTACGTAGAGTATGTGTGCAATTTCTTCAGCATGTATGAGACACGATCGTGACTGTACGTTTATTTGTAGGTATGGTTGCGGTTGGTATTTCCTTCAATATTTATCTCTCACGCGTTGTCGACGTATGATCGTTCTATATGTACGTGTATGGTATGAGTAAGACGAACTCTCTCGTTCAAATAATAATTGGGCGTGTAAATATAACATTAATATAATAATTACAGCGTAACATAGCACCTATCGCATAGTTGTTACCAATTTTCTTATTAAAATTGTTACCGTGTCCGGTCCGCACTAGAATCGTAACAAACACCTCATTATTATTCGACTCTACGATGTGAGTCAGTTACTCAAAATTAACCACCACCGTCCCGCTGTCGACAGCGGCCTAACAGCGGCAAATGCGATCTTTGCTTCGGAAGTTATTCTCGGAATCTAAACTATCTCTAGTCACGAACGAAAATATTTAAATTATACGGAATCGATGAATCCAATATATATACATATATACACATATGAATAAACAATGATTGAAAATTAGAATCTTGAAAATCGTGATCTTACAATCATGCTGATCGTTCTCACTTGCCAAGCTATGATGCTGCCATCTCCGCCGAGCCTTACGAAAATAAGTCCGGCGTTTTGATTGGCTGAAAACGTTGCGATCAAGATTTCGAAGTAACGTAACCGAGGGTTCGGACCAGTAAGATTCGAAAATCAGGATATCTTATCGGCAGTCGCTTTCAATTATTGGAAAAATTAATTGCCGAGTGAATTTTAATTTTTGTTTTTTGCTTCGTAGCATCTACGCAGGTGGTTTTGACGGTGCAACAAAAACCTTCGTCCGGTTTGCAAGGCGTCGGAATCGTGGGTCACGGACAGATACAACGTCCGTCGAGTCTGACGGGCGGTACGGGTATGGTGTCTTCGTCCCCGACGGCGACGTCTCTGCATAGGGCCTCTACGGCCCCGGCCGGAGGCGCGCCGTGCAGCGCTCGTATAACGGGACCTCAGCCCGTCGACGTAAGTCAAAAATCGTCAATCAAATCACTTTTCGTCTGTGGTTACGGTCAGGCTGTAGGTCCGAGTTCCACTTCTACTTCTACTTCGGCTACCGATCAACACACGAAACTACCTACTCATCAAACTACTACTACTACCGCTACTATATCATCTACTACTTCTTCTTCTACTTCTGTTTATGAACCTACTATATCGTATCTTTCACTAACACAGCGGTCACCGAACGCTTCTAGCTCACCGATGAAACCACAAAACGTAAGACTTACAAACGTATCTTTTTTACATTTTTTTTATTTTCATTTTCTTATTTTTTTTTTTTTTCAATTTTTTTAATATTCGACTCTTTCTGGCTTCTTTTTTCTTTAGTTTTAATTTCTGACGACGTAATCAATAATTGTTGGATGTTTCAAAATTTCCGAACAAGAGATCAAAGTTTTTCTGTTTTTCTTCCGAAAATCTAATTCATGAACCTAAATTTTTTGAAGGTTTAGATTTTTCGATGAGTCAACATTTGTATTTCACAAAACTTGAAAATTCTGATTCTTTAAATTCCTTACCAGTATTATTTTCTCAACCTTTTGAAGATTCTTTGCCAACAATTTGTACACAATTTTGATCTTCAATTTTTGGGATTCTTCTGCTTTCTATTATTCCGTTTTTCGCTGAATCAGTTGGTCGTTTCGCTTTTCCTTCATCCTTCTCGCATTATTTTAATTTACCAATTTAACAATATTTTCTCTTCCTCTTCTTCTTTCGCTTTAATTTTCCATAATCGACAAACTATACTAAACTATTCTTCTGACTCTATAATTCATTGATAATCCCACGACTCTGGGATTCGACAAATAATATTAATATTCATCGATTTCTTCATCGAATAAGAATAAATGTGAATTAATGATCTCTTTTAAGGATTGAAAACAAAATATGGATAACAAAACGAAAAAAAAATGAATGTTTTCTCAAAATTTGTAGCACGAGAAATTGAGACAGTTAGAAACGCAGCGAGTAAACACGATTCAGCAAATGCTAGAAACCGAACAAAGATTTGCCGACCAATTGCGTAGCGATTTGGCCAAAGCCGTCGCAGGAGCCGGCGGTGGCGGTAACAACGCTGCCGGGATACAGACAAAACTTGCGGGCGCCGAAAGGCGGGTTCGCACCCTGCAGGATGAACTTAATGCCATAACTACCAACGATCAGGTGCGTCGATGCTCCGATATCAACTTTGTTCTACTTTTTAATATCCTGTTACTCATGCATTAAAATTTTATCATCGACTAGAGTCTCCCGATACAAGGAGGACGAATAATCAGATTATCATTACGTAGATAATGTACATTAAAGAGGGATAAAAAACATAGCTTTTTATGTTATTCATTAATCAATAATGAAAAACGTAGAGCAGGGATTGTACGATTAATTTTATTTTCATACACTTGACATTGCTTTTTTACTAACAGATCTCTGTGCAAAATTCAATATCCTATGTATGTAAATTATTGTATATTTATTTATTGGTCTTTGAATCGATTCATAGGAGTCCAAAAGTAGAAAGTTTAGTAAAATAATCAACTAGGTTTCGTGGAAGATGACGTTTTTTGTTTTTCTTCGAAATTATGTATACGTGTTATTTTAACTTCTGCCACGTTCTTGATATTCAGGAATAATTGACATTATGAAAATCCTACAGGTGATTTTGTATTGTAAAAAATACGATAGAAAATAAAATTTAAACAAAAAAGGGGGTGTGAGCGTCTTTACACGTAGCTAGGGCTTTGGCTAACTCCGCCTAACAGCTTTTGTTGTGTCTCTCTTACAGCTTTGCTCGTTGGTAACAAACACTCCGCCTTCCCCGATCCGTTATTCACCTAAGAGCGACGTACCCCCGCCTTTACCCTCCCGAAAATCATTGTCTATGCAAAGTCTCTCTCCGCCGCCGCTACCTCCCAGACCTACACCAATATCAAACACCCACAACACTGTCCAGTCGGACCTGGAGCGACATCAGCTGACCCATTTAACGCCCCCCGCCAACAGTCACGGTATACCCATATCTGTAAGTAATGAACCTGATCAAATTATCCTCCTCGAGAAAATTGTTTCGCTACAATCATTATACACACATGATATACATACTTCTTGATTCATTAACGCTCAGGTGATATTTGAAGGGCGCAGCTATGTGCAGGTTTTCGATTATATGCTTGGGAGGGATGGAGAATAAAATCCAATGGTACTCGTGCTGTTTATGAAAAAATAAACTCGAGGGAATCTTTGAAACTTCGGAATTTTTATTGCATATTTTATGCGACGTCCTCGCGAGATTTTATTTTATTTTCTCTATTTTCGTGTCTCTAGGCTTCTAACGTGTCTAGTAAAAAAGAACTGTTATAGCTCACAGTTATCTGATTCCACTTTCTTTGATCTCTGTAATTAGATATTTCGTCGGAGGTTCAAAGATTCCCTTAAACCGCAAGAATATCATAAACAGTGTACATAATACGCGTCCTAAATTTGTAAATAATGTAAAAAAAAGGGAAAGAAACTAACTCTTCAATATCCAGTTAATTCTAAATTCTATCCTCTTCACTAATATCGAATATATCGATCGCTAATTTTAAGGAGCGTTTTATAATCGATCAATCAACCACAGCGATAATGTTTTTGATTCCGCAGTTTTCACAAGGGTCGAATTTAGCCTCGATATCGAACCTGAACAAACATCAACGAACAAAATCGAGTCCCGAACAATTAGGAACTACAAATCTTCCAGCTCTGTCGCCGGCCGAGGCCAGCCGACGTCTCATTGCTTCCGAATCTATGAACGATCTTTCCAGATCTAAATTTGGCCGACACAGTGGCATCGATTTAGACGATCCTCCCCGCGTCACGCCGCCCGGTACCCCGCCGCCCCCCTATCCACAGTCGTCTGGCTTGACGCCGGACCATCTATCTTCTTCCACGATTAATGACGTGAGTGGAAAAACTATAAAAAGCCAATCTTTGCGACGTCTTTGCTCTTGGCCTCTTCAAACTATTCTCTACCAGTTTCTATTAATTCTTCTCTTAATGTTCGTCGCAGAGTATCGGCGAGAGTTTCGTCACTATTTCACCCGTGGGACAAGGCATGCTCAATGAAAGTAGTCCCGGATTACCTCCCATTCAACAGCCGATCATGTCTATGGAGGACGACGACATGAGTGATCAGGAAGTGGTGCGTATTTTGGAGTAAACTATGTTTATGAATCGGTGCATCGGGGATCGATAGCTCTGGCGCGTCGTAAATATTTTTCAGCCCGTTCGGGAGTGTCTGTCTGTTTTCTATTATTATTGCCACTTTTTTTATTTTCAATTTCATTGGTTACTTTATTTTTTCTCAGGGTCAACTCGAGGATCACGGGCCTTTCAAATCTCTCTCCAAACTTTGGGAGCATCACGCACACCTCGCTGTTTTCATCAATTACGTTTTGTCAAACAGCGATCCTTCCAGCCTGGTAAGAATGACGTTTTTTTTCATTTCCAAAATTTGAAGAATCTAATTTTTCCACTCTTCTTTCAGTTGTTCTATCTGATAACTGATTTATACAAGGAGGGAAATGCCAAAGAGATGAGGAAATGGGCCTACGAAATACATTCTAGCTTTCTGGTACCGGGTGCTGTAAGTTTCTAAAAAATTATCCCTTCAGACTTATAGACGTCACTGAATTTCGATTAATCTTCAATTCCACATATTCCAGCCCTTGAGATTGAACAACGTGGACGAAAATGTTGCCAGGGAGATCGACGAAGTATTACTGAAAGAATCTGACAAGGAGGAAATCCTGCGGAAGGTAATTAATTCGATCCGTTTTCGGAACTTAGAATTCATCGGAAGCTCTTTATAATTTCGAATTTCCGTTACTTTCCTTGAATTCAGAAAGAAAAGAACAAAAGCGTAGGTTTTTTTTTTCAATTTTTACACCCAATGAACGTTTTTTCTTGCAGATTTTCTGGAAGGCGAGAGCCAGGGCCAAGGAAGAACTGAACGAGCAGCTGGCAGATTTTCAACAGAAGCGAACCGCGGGTTTGGGGACTTTGTTCGGACCCAGCGACGCCCAGCTGGACGAGAGTACCAACGACAAAGCTCGCGAGGCGACGGTCATCGACACATTCCTTCTGCCAAAAATGGAGCCTTATCTGTAAGCGGCGACGAACGTTCTTTGAATATTCTCGTATTTTCAAGATTCTATTGACTATTGATTTTTTTCAAATTTCAGAGAGGATATTGAGAAGGAGAGAGTCGATTTTCGCGAGTTCACTACCGCCGCTGGTCTCGCTACAATTCTGACAAAGATATTCCAAGTACGAGTCGTGGCTCTGGACCGTATTCCGACTTTCGTTTCCAAGGACAAGTCTAACATCAAAGCGCGATTGCTCACGGGTAAAACGAGGAAAATGACTGTCAGGGGACACCACTTTGTCGCTCATCAATACTTCACCGTCACGTACTGCAATCATTGTCAATTAATCATTTGGGGCGTTGGACCTCAGGGTTATCAGTGCAGCGGTAAGAAAATCGTTGAATAGTCTGTAACAAAAATTGTAAGCTGTGCTTCTAAATCGCTGAAATTGGTTCAAACATTCTAAATTATCCGAAATTAGTGCCAATGAATGACGAATCGTCACGAAACAATGTAAATTTGTATAATTGATAGAGAATGTCGATAGATAAAACATTTTTGCTCGAAAAATAAAAAATACTTACATGAAAAATCGTTCCTGAGGCAAAAACAAAAAGTGTCTGAAATTAATGCTAATAACTAATTTCATTTTATTCGTTTTACAGATTGTTCGCTGAACGTGCATCGACAGTGCGTGCGTATAGTGGATGAAAATTGCCCCGGTCCTTTGGTCGTGAGAAAAGAGAAACCGGATCGCATAAGTAAACTGATGGAGAGAATAAGACCGGAGCGCAAGCCGCCGTCGTCTCATCATCACTCGCAGCATCCTTTATTACACAATCGTAAGAATCGATTACATCATTTCAACATCTTCTTTTTAGTCTTCTTTTACTTTTATAAACTGAATACGCAGAATAATTTTACCCAATTTCATATATTTTATTACTTTTTTTTTTTTTTCTTACAGTCGATCGTGTTAAAAAATCCGAAGATGACGGGGTTCTGACCGATGGAGAAAACGGTGAGTCTTTTTTTAATACTCAATCTTACATTTTTTCTTTATGGAATGTTTTTGTTCTACGTTGAATCGTATAAGGATTTAAAAAATTCATCCAAAGTGCAGCGTTTCTCATAAAATAGATCCAAAACACTAGAATAAAGTATAATGTAAAGACGTCATTGGCTAATTATTGACTAATATGGCTAACGATGAGAGTTTCTTCTGCTTTCCTTCTGTTGAAAGAAGAATACTTTTCCTATTCTCATTCTTGAATATTGAAAAACCAAAAATCTGAGCTCGGATCGGAATTCGAATCTCCTATAGGCTCCGATGATCGTAATTAAAGTATGAGATTAGCGTCTCACGAATTTGACCGAGAGCCCTCTTCCGGCTTATCTTTATTCGAAAGTATATAGAGATAAGGTTTTATCGTCTTAACAGTCGTAGTCATGGTCGTGGTCCGGATCCTTGAAACGAAACAAAAAAATGGCCCATCGTAACGAATTACGGAATCCTCATCCTCGCGGTATCCAAGTTGTCAAAGTGTATAAACATGATCGATGGCGACTTCGATAACAATTTTCACACTGTTAGTGCGGCAAAGAGAAAGACATTACGGAATAATATGAAGTATCGGCATCTTTATCTTGTACCAACGACGTTCAAGCAATACTTACCGAAGTGTAAAAAAATGTCACGCGAGTACACAGCTAAAGTCAAATGGTTCGTTTACCTCGAAGGTCAGTTTTTTTAGTTGCACATATTTTTCAACATCGTTTTCTATGTTTCAATCGGAGTCAACCGATTAATTTTCTTATCAGGGTATCGTTATTGATTGCATTTTCAATGACATACGTTGATTTCTGTTTTCTCTTGTCTTACTATCTCGCGAATTTTGTACCCTAGAATATCAGATCGTCGAGAAATTAGATACAAAAGAGAAAAAAAATGCTGAAAATCTTTGAAGAGTTTTGAAACATTTAGTCTTCGAGATAAAAAATTCAGAATTAATTATTTCAAGTTATTCGACTTTATAAAGTATTGAAATAATTGATTAAAATTCGCAAAACTGTTTAAAGAAAAATTATTCACGACTGTTATTTTTATACATATACAATTCTGAGATAAAAAGTGCGAGACTAACTAAAACTTGTATTTAGTGAAATCGAGTGAATTTCGTCTATATACTCAAGTGCGTAGAACCGTAACGAGTCGGTATATCGCAAATAAACATATATTTCCAGGTACACATAGCCAATAGCCGATAGGGTAATGCCACCGGTATATAGGCTGTATAGTGTATATTCGTCAGTGTTTACATTCGTGTTTGAAATGTTATCGTCCGGAACACGAACACGGTGACTTTACGTTGCGAGTATAGCGAAGAAAAATGATGAACGGGGGAAATGGGGGTAAAGGGAACAAGGCGTTCTGGTATAACGCCAACTTATTTACGTTTCTATCCACACACAATGCATGCACACCACCTCGGGGTCTCTTTGCCCCGTGGTTATGGAGCACAAGATCATACTCTAGAGACTCTCGGGCTGGCCTATGGTAATGGTATCGGTAACCTCGCGTATTTCAGGATAATTACAATACATACCTTCGCGGACCTGTAAAACTGTGTTATATCTGTAAATAACAGAAAACCGAGTTTATACTATAGATTATGTTTCTGGTGTCGTAAAACTTGCGGCGATAAAACTGAAGAGAAAAGAAAAGAAAAAAAATGAAACTTCTGCTACTGAATTTACTGGGGATATTTTATACACAAGACAAGAGAAGAAGATAAGAAAATTATTGTATTAATAAGGAAATTCCGTATCGAGATTTATCATTAATCTATACAGTGAGTAAGAATAATTAGCGTTATTTAATAACACCGAGAATAGAGAATAAAGAAAACTGATTAAACTTGAATTATTCATTGTCTCAAGTTGTAATGGGCGAACTAGATATTCTCCTTTTTTGTTATTATATCTCTCACACTATTTCTCTTCTCTTCTCTTTTTTTCTTTTTCTTTTATTCTTCATCCGGGGCCTCAACCTCGTTAACCATTGTACCGCTCTTGAACACTACTGTAATTCAAACTTTACTCGCGGTACCCACGTTTCAATTAATTAAACTATACAGTGAAACTGAAATATAATGATAATAATAATAATAATAATAATTAGAGTCTGAAAATTTGAAACTAAAAATCAAATTTATACTCTTTTGTAATTTTTTTTAATAAATAATTTGATGTAGGTGACAAGAAGCTGATATAAATTATTTTAATCTCAGAGAATACAACCATATGCGGATAATTATTTTTTCTTATTCTTCTTTTCTCAATAAAATTGCGCTCGAGGAAAATGAAGAAATTCTAAAAGCCACATCCGGCAGACAAACCAGAGTTAGATAAAACTCTGATTCAACCTCTTCGTACATCGAACGTTAATTTTAAATTTATATATGAGAATGGAAAAAAAATTGAAAGAAAATATGAATGGATTGATAAAAAATAAATAAAAATTGGATTGAGTTTCAAAATTCTTTAATCGATCTTATAGCTCGAACGGTGTATTCATCCACATGACCGAGGGACATGGAAAACTATATATAAAACAGACTGATTATTTTTAATTCCCTCGTGTCTGTCTCGCGTGATGTCTGTTCAACTGCAATAGAAAAGCCGAAAAAAGATTTCTACTTAGAAATGAATAAAAAAAAGGACAGGAATCTCTGAAGTAGTAACAAAAAATTTGAAGATAATTCTTTTTTTTTTCAATTTTTATCGTCAAATAATCACAAATTTTTATCTGACGATTGAAAAAAAAAATAAAAAAATGAATGATCCTAATCTTCTTCTTTTGAGACAACTTCTTCGAGTTTTGAAGACTTTGATTCGATTTTTGCTTCTTATTGTCCGATTCTATATTTTTAGACTATATCGTTTTTTGTGATAGGGTGAGAGACAGGAGCTGCTGCAGCTTCCTGTTCATGTTTTCTGTATGGCATCGGAGTAGCGAGCAGCGAGTAGCGAGTTGTGGAAGGGACGCGGTTAAAGCGTTGTCGTTGGCTATCGTTCTTGTGGTTTAGTTATCTACACTGGGAAACACAGGCTCTCTTCTCTTTCCTTTAGTTACAAACGCGAGTCGCGAGGTTGCGAGTCGCGAGTACCGCGATTACTCCGCACCTCCTTATTTCTCTCTCTTATTACATTCAAAAGCCTGACATAATTTATTATCACATTATACTCGCGTCTACGAAGGAAAAGGAAATCAAAATCACTTCATATAATCTTCGTTATTAAATAAATTGATTTTCTTCTTCGTCATTGAGATGGTTATTATTATTATTATTAACTTTTAAACGTGGTTGTGACTTTATGAATAACGAAGAAGGTCAATATTTTATTTGCGATTAATCATCAGTATTTTTTTTTTTTTCTCTCATTTTATAACACAAGTTGTGACTAATGATGATTAAATATTGTGTATGCGATATGTAATGTACGGTGAAGTGATCAAAGTTATTATATGTATATACATAATAATAATAATTGTGACATACGTCGAGAAGAGTGGAATATTGAAACAACTGAAATCGGCTGATTGGTGCCAATATTTCAATATAGTTTGATTACGAAAGTGCCTCCAGTGAACGGAAATAATAATAAGGAAACGTATAAGAGAAAAATAATAATAATCGTAGTGAAATTCAATTATTTTTTATTCTTCTTCTCTGCTCTGCGTCGACATCCGAGTGCAGCATAGATCTGGATGGATTTCTACGTCTGACGAAGAAACGGAACAAAAAAAAAGAGAGATTCTTAAAAGAGGAAACAAATAAAATAGAATTGAAAAAAAAAAGTAAAGCAACTGAGCGAGAGAGAGAGAGAGAGAGAAATCTCGAAAAACGTAGTACAGATGTTGGAGATAGAATTACGAGGAGAAGAGAACTCGTTGGGAGAGGGAATGAACTTGGAGATCGGCTCTTCTCCCAACAACCGAAATTCTTCTACACTCATTAGCAGCGGATTCAGTCAGCTAAGAATATCGTCGGAAAATTATAGGAAAAAGTTTTCAAGAAAATCGCGAAAAATTGATGGTACACGTATAAATATTCTCGATTTAATCGAATACTCGCCCAATTAATTTCTTCACAATCTTCATTTATCTTTCTATTTTTTTCGTCTTCGATCTTTTTTTTTTGTATGTTTTTATTATTGCGTCAAATTATTATCACGAGTTACGTATACAAGCATTGATGATAGTGGAGTAATTGATTGGTCCAAATTGTAATTAAAAACGAACAAAAAAGAATCGCAAAATGTTTACAAATTTATTAAACAACCGGATATACGATGTGATAAATGCAGGAATCGATGGAGTCAAGGCTCACGGATTGCCGGAAAAATCTCTGACGATCAGCAGCAGCGGCAGCAGCAACGGCAGCTGCTGCGGCAGAGAAAAAGTTGGAGCAAAAATATCAAAAGCAAAGACAAAGTCGAAATCGTTGAAGAGTACGAGAAGTCATGGAAAAAATACACTAGCTGGTAAAGTATGGGAGAGATTGGGAGCGGTTAGAAAAACTAGAAGTGCAGGTGACATCGCTGCCTGCAGTACCGAAGCAATCGTTATTTGTTTCGATCAAATACCACCCACACCCACACCCGCGACCTCCGACACCTCCAAGGATATCAAGCAATTCCATTTTCTACTGCCTGAAGAAAATTTCGAAAAAGGTTCATAAAAATTATTAATAATTGTAATATAAAGAGAAAAATATGAAAACAAATTGATCCGAATCTATGTGCAATTATTATTATTATTTGTTTTTTTATGAACAATTGAATCGACTAGAAATTCTTGTTCAAAGGAAGAAAATGAAAAGAATAAATTTTTCAAAATTTCACAATTTTTGTTCGATTAAAAATTCTAGAAATGTATAATCATGCTCATTATTAAAAAAAAAAGGAATGAAAAAAAATTGATTTTCTTTCCATTCTTTTTTTTTATTAATTGGATGACTAGAATTTCTAGAAATATATTTAAATGTCGTCTTTCAAGCGAGAAGAAGTAGAAAAAAGAATTGATTATTTTCGCAGCCGACGTTCTTCTCCTCGTGGTTTTCGTTGATCTTTTCAACCTTCGGGGCTCAGCGGGCTGTCTCGCATGTGTTTATACCGTACACGTGTTTGATTATAATACAGTCAGAGAATTCGGTTGTTTAACATTTCGTTACTTTGTTTTTCTGTTAAATTCTCACCGGATGATAATATCATGTTTTTCAATCGTCGAATCGGTTCGTGGCAGAGTCGCGAGGTTCAAGATTCGATGTTGGTATAATACACACGGTGCGTTGCCTTCGTACGCAACAAGTCGAGGACCGATACTTGACCGTTTAATGATGAACTCATAAAACCTCGAGTGTCGATCGCTCGTTGGCTCAAAGACGATCCGAAAAATAGTCGCCGGTCGTTTCAATACCTCATTGAATTATTATTATTGTTGTTATCAACCGTCAGAGTCTTTAAACCAAGAAGAAGAAGAAGAAGAAGAAGAGAAACAAAAGTCGGCTTCTTCTATTTTCAAGATTATTCAATCTGGGATCAAGAAAATGGGGGAAAAAAAATGACAAATAAACTTTGAGGAAGTTTGAAATTATTGGAAATTGATTGATTGATTTTTCCAAATAAATAATCCATTAAGATAGTCTATAGCTGCAGGTTGTTTAGTTCGCGTGTAAAACGTAAACATTATAGTCTATTTTCGAATGTCAACAAGCCGGGAAATATGACCCTGAACTAGGTTTTATGAATGAAAAACGGATGGATGAATAGAAGGAGTATAGGAACTACGCCTGTGATTATTAACTGAATTAACATGTCTGGACATATTTTTGCCAACTTTTATCACACGTTTCTTATTACAATTTTTTTTTGTCAGGATTTCCGAACCTCTGTGTAAATTCCGATCGAATTTTTATTGTAACGAAAGGTTTTGGTTATTTCAAATACTTTTGTAGCATCCGAGGTTTGTTAAAATTTGAATGTGTGGAGAAATTAGTTTGCAGGAAGGAAGCGAGATTAGATCCTTCCGTACGATCGCTGTCTAAATATAACTAACGAAATTTACATCAAGTTTGTACCGCAGAATGAATATTGCAACGTCGATTTACGCGATTTATGCCTCGTTGAATGTAACACTCGAACCGTCAATAATCATCGGAATTCGTTGATACCCCAGGCAATTGGGTCGGTGCGTAACTCTTGAACTATTTTCATCGAACCAAGATTCGAATTCGTAACACACAGTGGAAAATTTGTCTTGAAAGTCAAAAACAAAAAACCCATCCCTCGAAATTTTGTCCGAGTGTCGAATTTCGATTTATTTTAACTGGGGAATTTTTTAGAAAAAAAATAATTGCGATTGATTCGATTTATCGAATTTTGAAAATTCACTATTTTTAAACCGATATTGAATCGATTTTTTTTTTTTTCTCAATTCGGAAATCGAACAATGGTGAATTTTCAACAAATAATAAAATGTCAAAATTAACAAATGAAATAATTGACTAGTTTCAAAAATGTTTAGAATATTCATGTTTTATCATCCGCTCGGTTAGTTTCCATTATTTTAATTACATTTAAGATTATATTCATTATCAATTCTTCTCATTATTATAAAAATAATATTAATAATAAAGAAAAAAAAAATACATTTTTCAACGCAATTATCTTACACTGAATAATCTCATCGTGCTCCATATACGGCGAATTTTTATCTCCTTTTTTCTATATAAAGCGAATTGAATCATTCGTCATTTCCTCTTTCAATGTCAAAATGGACTTTTTCAAAGTCATTTTATAGAAGCCTGTGATCCTCTCTTAATTTACTATGTTCTTCATAAATCTGAGCATTATCAAAACTGTCCCCAATTATGGAAATTATGAGATATATATATATATTTTTTTTTTTTGTTACTATTAAAATCCAGTTATTACGCGGAAATGTTTCTTAATTACACTTTTACTTTGTTTGAAAATCTTTGATCATTGAACAATTTCATCACTAATTAATTAATTCTGTCCCAAAATCTTGAAGAAAAATTGAAAAATTGTAAAATTCGAAAAGTTTCTTAAAAAAAAAAAGCAAATAACGAAAAAAAAATCATTCGAGTATCGATAAAATTGAAAAATATCGTCATTCCCGATCGTAAGCTAGACTAAGCTCCGGTATGTTCGCTTTTATTTTTAATTCTTCATTAGTAACGTCGCGCAGTTCCCTCAGCTTCGGGTTCAGCTGCCGGTCCTTCCGCGTTCCGGCTCTTCCTCTGTAATATAACTTTAGGTCGGGATTTCGTTTTCTCATCCAGTCTCGCGCTCGCCTCGTCTCCCCACAGGAAACGGAGGAGCGGAGCCGTTCCTACGGGTGGATATTTCCGATATAGACTAGTCACTAGTAACTAGTTGCCTTTGGTAAAAGTATACGTCTTCGTGTATACACCTAACACCGTGCGCGTATGTACAATTGGTTGGCATGCGAACACCACCACAGCCACCTTCGTATATATGTACTCATTCCACGGTAATATTACTAGCCTATATTTAGAAAATACCGTCGCACGCCCGAGCGGAGCTGGAATATTGTACACTGTGCGTCGCCCCCGACACGAGGGAACCTCGCCTTACGTACATTTTTATTTACCGTAAATAAATTTTAATGTTGAATTAACAAATGCTGAATATAGATTTGTGGGGAATTAGATTACCTACACATTTTTTTTTTTTTTGCAATTTAAAATAATTTTGTTACTCAGGAAACAGATTTTTTACTCAATCGAATCAATTTTGAGGATAAGTTTTCTGTTATTTTGTTTCAAGTTTTTTTTTTTTTTTCTGAGCAAATTAGATTCGCTTTTTCAAATTTCGCGAAACTGACTTCAGAAATTTGCGACAGTGTGAGTTTGCAAATAACTTTCTATCTTGTCTGAAAGAAAAATAAAGGGGGAAGTTAAAAATAGTACGTAGGTACCTACTCTCTCGCTTCGTATAACGGGTATGACGTGTCAGGTTTTAATTCCTCCGAGCCCCCGATCTATAGATAATAAGGATAACGAGTAACACCGTTTGTCGCGGCGCAAATGTGCGGCCAGTCGGTTGTTTTAGTATCGTGAGTCACACTTCGAACTCTGCACTCGCCTCGGGGCCTCCTACCCACCCACCCCTCGTCATATCCTCGTCTATCCTGTCCTATCCGACCTTGTTTTTAATTATCACGCGTCAACCCCAACCCCAACCCCTGGTCAGTCCAGCTGTTCCATTCTTTACTCTTTCAGCCATTCGATGTGAGAACGCTGCACTTTTTTATCTCTACATTTCGTCCCATTGTTACAAATATGCGATCATTGGCTCTGCTGTCATTAATTCCCGTATATTTAACAGGAGATCACCGCGGTGGTCCGGGAACCGGAAGTGCGCGCGGTAACAGCGAACGAGGACGTACTTCCGGTTACGGTACGGGGGCGGAACACGCCGAGAGCATGGACGATCCGTCGTCGAGGGAAGATATCTCGGAGATGTATGTATTTTTATTTTTCACATTCGATTATTATTCTATGTTGTTCATTGTTATATATTTAATATTCGATATGTATAAGAGAAAATATTTGGATTGATAATTTTTGCTATTCACGTATTGCCTCGTTACTCTTAGGGTGCAGCAAAATATTTCCAGTAAGCCAAAGACATCAAACATAAACAGGTCTGAAAGTTACAAGGAACGGATACACCACAAGGTAAGATTTTGAACTTTTTATTAATAAAAATCGTTCAATTCTTGATTTTTTTTTCTTATTTTCTGATTGAAAATTCGTAAACTTTTTCGAAAATAATTTATTACGTTCGGGAAATTTTTTTTCAAATGTGAACAGATTTAGAACATTTCATATTCATCGAATTGTATGTATGAGAATTTTAATTCAACTGGAAAGTTTAAAAAATTTTAGAAAAAAAAATGATCGTGTTTCTCAGATACACTGAAAAATTCGAAAAATTCTCCTAAAAATGTGAAATTTATTGTGTTTTTTTTTTATCACGATTTTATTATAGAGTATAAAATCATTCAAATTGATCGAGTCGAGTATTTTTTTGTTTTTTATATAAACTAATTCCAATACGAATTTGTTTTTTAGGCAAAATAACTATAACCGCGTATCGAGGGGGGTCGTATATCTTTTCTAAACGTTCGAAATAGCCAACAGGTGGTTTATTGGTTCCCCGCGTCGCGAATAAACGTCTTATCGCAGTCTGCCAATTAGTGATCTTTTATCCGCTGTACATTCAATCTTTTTTGTTTCCAATTCTATTTATCCTGTTTTATTTCTTCCATTTTTTTTCGAGCTAGTATCTCGTATTTAAAAATTCGTTGAAATTTTACGTATAACGATTATGATGATGAATTTTTTTTTTTAATTTTTTTTTTTCGTCATCTAGACTCTAATTAATCACTGTTTAACTGTTCTCTAATTATTCACACCGATTGAACCAATTTGTTTCGTCTGTTCTTTATTACAGCGGCAGTTACGCGAGAAACGAAAAACCAGCGATCCGAATCTATCGAAAACAAAGTGAGTCCTCGATTACTTTTATTCTAATTACATGTGAATCGTTATGGCTGCGTAGAAAAGAAAGGAAAAAACTCTATATCGAACATGGTTTAAATTCCATATGCAATATGTATAGTTTTCATCTCTACATTGTGTACATATGTATGTCTACGTATGGAACGTACCGTAGGTACAGACACGAGCACGTGCTCATAATTTCATGCAATTAACTTCAATTGCTGTTTAGTCTGCGAAAACTGACATGAATTGGTGCTCGCTGGCTCATACTCTACCACCGTTCACGGTATCGGTTCACTTTTTATCTTTCATTTCCTTTCCTGTATATGGGGCATTCCATGTCAACTGGACCAATGACTTTCCCTCACCATTTTTGATTCGCTTCATAATTGTTTATACTATTCTCCGAACACAAAAAAGCTCTTCTGAATTTTTTCAGATTTTTCCCGCCGACCCTTATTTTTTTATGATTATTCAAACCTATCTCAAAAACGCATTTTTTTAAAAATCTCAAAAAATTCTCAAAAATTTCGTTTTCCATCTCGATCATTTTGACACCTGTCCGATGATGGGCCGATTTTTTTTTCCCCTTCTTTTTAGCACTTTAAACATTTTGAACGAACAAAACGCCATATTTCAACGTTACGAAAATTCTAAAAAAATTCCCAAATACCCCGTGATCGATTCTGAATCCATGAATATTTGAGAGTTGGAAAAAATAATCGAGAGGTATTAGATTCAGAATCGACCACGGGGTATTTGGGATTTTTTTGAGAATTTTAGTAACGTTGAAATATGGCGTTTTGTTCGTTCAAAATGTTTAAAGTGCTGAAAAGAAGGGAAAAAAAATCGGCCCATCATCGGACAGGTGTCAAAATGATCGGGATGGAAAATGAAATTTTTGAGAATTTATGCCCCATATGTATAATAATAATAGAATTTGAAGAGTAAAGAAGTAATTGTAACACGAAAACGGTCTTTCAAACGATTTTTAATATTCGATTGGTATTATTATTATTTTTTTTTTTTTTGATGCTTTTCTTATCAATATTTCGTTCGATGATATTCGCGGAGGACGGTAAATTTTCAGACATTTTTTGTTTGTCTGTTTTTTTCGTCACATATCAGGGTTGTTACGGAACCCAAAAAAAACTTGAAAAGTCAGGGAAGTTTTATACGAATTTTGAAAAATCGATATTTTTTTGAATGACAATGAATATTGAAAGAATATCTCAGAAAAAAAAAAAAACTATTATTTGAGCTTTAAAAAAATGATCCACGAGTAAATTCAAAATTCGCTAAATGAAAAAAAAAGACATGAAATTTTCTAAACCCGAATTTGATAACAACCCTGATGCAAAGTTACGGCAAGCTCGCCGCAAGCCAACCGCGAAGTATGAGGTAAAAGCCCAGAGGTATAACAGAACGAGGAGAGAGAAGCGGGCAGGGAGTAGGTAAGGCGCGCAGAATCGCGTGGGCGGTACTCTCTATACCTACGTATACAGATTATAGGGAGCGCGGTGTGGTAGGTAAGGGGCGATAAGGGGGGGTGGTGGATAGGTGCGCTGTTTCATGCCACCCTCAGTTCGACGTTGCGTCTCTGATACGCGAGATCGCGGGGTTGTTTTTTCTCGTAAAAACAGTATTTAATAAGAAAAATTTAATTTCTATTATATAATAATAAAACAACGATAACGAAATAATCATTGAAATCGTGAAATAAAAAATTCTCTCTTATAATATTTCAATATTTACGCATATATTGAATATTGATCGATTAAAACTTATCGTTTACGTATCGCAACCTGACCTCGAAAACGTTTTTGAACTAATATATCACTCGGAACGAATGAATAAAACGAGAGAGTTTATTTAAATAATAAATAATTTTTACGATAATTAATCGTAGATTTTAGATTAGTAGATTGTGAGATTTGAAAATTAAACAATATTTTTGTCTATCAGATTTGACCGGGATTTAAAATAAATACATAATTGCTATAAATAATATACAGAGGTTTTTTAGACAAGATTTATCGATATAAACAACACACATCGTTTTTACGACGATGATAATAAAAAGCTACAAATAGGTACAAGATTCTCGCATCGAGTACACCGCTGCACGATATTATTAACTGCAGTATGAAATTCCTTGTGACAAAATTATCAACAAACTCAACTCAAAATACGGCTCTACCTTTTATTTTTTATTTTTTTTATTTTTTAACGCTAACATTGACCCATTTTACTTCTTTCACAACGAATGAATGGAAAATTGACAAGAAAAAAATGATATTGATTCTTCAGCGAATCGAGTGCAGCATATAAATTCATAAATCTTATCTAAGCGGCGGAGATATAGGCTGTATAACAACATACGTGAAATCGAAGGTCTGGTGGACGTAGCGTAGGCGTAGGTGTAGGTGTAGGGGTAGGTGTAGGGGTAGGAGATGATCCCCGAGGCCAGAGACTTGGAAATGTCTTTGCCTTTCGCCTTTCGCCTTTAGTCTTTATTTTAGAACCGATATCGATCGCGTTACCACGAATCAATAGTCGGATAGGCCCAGCCTCCGCTTCTCATCGTCATGTCAGTAGGGTTTCACTTGTATGTGCCATTACCACATGCTTGCATTATAACGTACGTGTAGGGTAACTATATAAACCTTATAGATACACACACACACACAGGGGACTCGAGGAGGGGCAAAACCCTTCGGTCTTTGTATTATTAAGGGTTGATTAAATTGGGGAAACGAAAATGAAACGACAATGAAAAAAAAAAAAAAATGAGGAGCGGTTCTCCGACTGGAGCTGATAAATGAAATAATAATGATAATATTCTAATCTGATATTATGACTGGTTGATACAAAAAGAGAAAAAAAAAAGTAAAAATTTTGACTATTCGCTCAATTTTATTATCACTTTTCTATTAATCGATACAAATATACTTAATTTCGAGTTGAAAACTGTGTAAAAATTAATCCAATTCAAAATAATTAGAACGAGTTCGATAGATTTTTTTTTTTTTTTTTCACAATATTGAATCAATATTTTACTCGTTCAATTTTGTTGATTGAAATTAGTTGAAAGTTTAATTATACTCCGATAACCTTGGCAGAAACGTTTTCTTTTTTTTTTTTCACCTATCGTGACGTCAGAATTCACTATTTCACTATTTACATGTGATCTAGAACTATGGGATTGGCGCGAGACTGAGGTTTCCACTCGACGACGCTAGATGGCGTTCTTGTCGTACCGAATAGTGACGTGACGGCGCGGCGCGGCGCGAAATACAGACCGTTTCAAACGTTTACAGAATTTTTAACTTGTTACCGTATTGTGATATGTAACGTTTTTCTTTCAATACTCTTCGTTTCGTTTCATTGGTTACCTGTGTCACCTGAATAATATCGAGATTAGAAAAATAAGATTCGTTATTTATTCATCAGTGCTGAAGCCAAACGTCAGATCCCGAATCTCCGAGCTTTATTATTCGTCTATACTATTTTCGTTATAAGCTACGTTGTCTCGATTCTATATTTAAAACCACTATGTAACATATTGACGTGTGGATCGAAGTTTGGAGTGAAAATTACTAGATCTAGACCTAAAGAATATTAAAATTGATCCAAAGAGAAAAAAAGAAGACAATATCATTAAGAATTCATTTTTTTTTTCAATCCTTCTTTATTTTATTTCTATTATTATTATTATTCGTCTTTATACTTTATGATATCATGAAATGGGTCTTTGTGTGAGCGTTGTAAAAGGTTGGCCGTATAGAGAGAAGAGGAGGCGAAGAAATAAAATATAGAGCGAGAGAGAGGGGAATTTTTTTTTTCTTCGGCATTAAAGGTGGTTCTTTTTTTATTTTCTAATTTTCTAATTCAAATTACGTAATGGTAAAGGTGGTGAGGAATGAGACAACGCGGTTCTAAACGCGCACGTTCGCAACGTCAGACTCGAAATCATAATCAAATACCAGAAAATCAAAATCGAGAATCTGTCGATACTACGACAACGCCAACTACTCCCAATCCAATCGCCGATCAAGGGACCAACGATACTAACAAGAAATTAAAAAATGTTAACGATATTGACAATACCCTTCCAAAAACAAAATCACTCAACGTCATCGAACGACGGAGCAGATCGGAGAGGTATACTCATGAAATTGTTAAACAAAAGAACAAAACGCTTTCTTTTCTTTGATTTCTGAATCAAATGAAGGATTCGCTGCGCTGTTTTTTATTCTAATAATCTAAAATTAGAATGGTTTTTTTTTTCAAGCTTGTATCATAGCCAGTTGAAAAAGAGAGTAAAAGTAGAGGACGCAAAAAAAAAAAAAAAAAACGTTGCAATCTCTTGTTAGTGGGTAGTAAAGCTTACCTACGGAGTGAATCGTTGTGAGGAATTGATAAAGGTGATGCTTTACGTCAGACTAAGAATGGGGAGGAACGAATAGGGGATGGAAACTCAGGGGTTGTAGGCATCTAAATGTCGACTAGGCTTCAGGAGTTTTTTTACCCCTTTTTTTTTCTTCATTCTCCTTTGCTTCTTTGAGACATTTCTTCGACTGTGCAAAACTATGCAGATATTTCAAAGGATACAAAATTTGAATTGAAGCTTTAAGATACTTGAATTTTTTACTCTGAAAACTGCATTTTCTTATTTTAGTATCAGAACCATTTTTTTTTTTTTTTTTATAATGTAAACTCTCGACCCCAATTTCAATCAGTAAAATTGATTTTTGGTCACGAAATCCGAATCATTCTGTAGAGCGAGTGAAATAGATTATACAAATCTAATCGTACAATGATGTATTGGAAGCAACACGATTGAAGTACCCTTGGGCAAAATAACTTGATAATTCTCTCTGAAACGAGTCTCTTACATCCATAAGATTGACCTAATTTTTAGTATAATTTTAGTCCGTTGAAGATCTGGATTCGCGATATGGAACACACTCGGCTCGCTACATTAATATCATTTTAACTCAGCCAGATGGAATCAATGAATAAGTTTATTACATTCATTTCTTTTAATGACTTTCGACGTCTCGAAACCCTGGGAACACCAGATATATTCGATCGCAGAGAATATTAGAAATACAGAATATAAAATAAAATGTTTCGCAACGAGTTACGATATAAAAGTCAATTCAATCCTCGGTTTTTTTTTTTTTTCGTTTTTTGTGACACTGGCGTAGCAGCTCGACGTGCGAAACAAGATCCGCTAACATTTGACCGTAGGGCTGGTTTCAGTGACTGCGAAGCGACCGGAACGTTTCCTGGAAATTCGGCGGGCAGCTCTTCCAACAGTAGTTTGTCCACTCGTAGCTTGGACAGCCCGAGTACAAGCCTGGAACATGTTCACCCCGTAACAAGCTCGGCGAACACGACTGCCTCCTGGGATAGCGACGTCGACGTCGAGGCAGATCCTCCAGACTGGAGCCAGGGGGTAACCGACGAGGTTCTCGCCCGCCTTACAAACTCGGAAAAGAAGAGACAAGAAGTTATCAATGGTTCGTTTGTCGTCGGAAAATTTATTCCAAGTGTCTTTCTTTAATATTTTGTTCTGCAATTTTGTTTTACAGAATTGTTTCACACGGAACGATCGCACGTAAGAGCGCTGAAAGTGCTCTCCCAAGTTTTCCACAAGCCTCTGTTAGAATCTCAGGTCTTACCGCCGGATCAGATTCTCCTTCTATTCTCAAACCTAGATGAGATGCTGGATATTCATTCCGGCTTCAACCAGCTAATGAAGAGCAAGAAAAAGGAGAATCCCTGCGTCGGAGACGTCGGAGATCTGCTTCTAGGCATGTTTGACGGTCCTGCGAGTGAAAAATTCGAGCAAGCCGCCTCAACTTACTGCGCCAAGCAGCAGATCGCCCTCGACGCCCTCAGGGACAGACGCAAAAAGGATCCCAAGCTCCACGCCTTCCTTAACGAAGTTGAGGCAAACCCCATGTGCCGCAGGCTCCAACTCAAGGACCACATCCTCACGGGGATGTTGAGGCTCACTAAATACCCTCTGCTGTTTGAGAATCTCGCCAAATCCACGCCGGCGAGTAACGAGAAGGAGAAAGCAGCCATCCTCCGGAGTCTGGAGCGGAGCAAGGAGGTCCTGAACAGAGTAAATCAGGCCGTTAAGGAGGCCGAAGACCATCACAGACTCGCCGAGATCCAGAGAACCATGGACGGTTCGGCATTCGAGAAGTTCGACCACTCGACGGTCAGCGAGTTCAAAAACCTCGATATTACGAAGCGGAAGCTTATCTACGAGGGACCGCTGCAATGGAGGGTCGTTAATCGGCCAAAACCGGTCGATCTGCACGTCGTTTTGCTCGATGATTTGATCCTCCTGCTCCACAGACAGGACGAGAAGTATTTACTCAAATTCATAAACACTAATCAGGTGAATTCTGTGCTCAGTCCGGTGGTGAAAGTTTCTACGGTACTAGTGAGGCACAACGCGGTGGACAAGAACTCTCTGTATTTGGTCAACACCTCGCAGAGCGGAGCCCAGATATATGATCTCGTCGCGAATTCACCGGCGGAGAGAAAACTCTGGTTCAAACACATCACCGAGGCTGCGGAGGCGTACAAGGTCAGAGATCGGGAGGGAAGGAGGCCTCCGAATCCGACAGTTCCCGTCGAAGAACCTCTACCTCTCGTAGAAGAAACCCCAGCTCCTGTACCTGCAGCTGAAAACGAATCTGTCAACGACAGTAAGGAGATACAGGCGGAAAGTCAACCAGAAGCAGCCACGGGCGACGACGATCCTCCCAACAACGTCGAAGAGGAGAACTCGAACCCTGCGGAGCCTGCGACCCCAGAAACTGAACAGACGCGGGACAACGAAGAGCCGGAAAGAAATCCGCCTGATCAACCTCAGCAAGCCGAACCCCAGAGCGCAATTGGTGGCGGTAAAAATTTGATATTCGACTGATTCTCTGAAAATTGTGATTAACTCTGTTCTTTATTTCAGCCTGCGGAGATCCTCTGCGATTAATTACTTGCACTCAGTCATCTCTGATCGAACCGGACGAGGTACGAGTTGAAGTGCGACCGATACATTTGGCCGAACCTGTTCTCACCCCTATTGGTAATTATTGACAATCGATTTTATCGATTTCGCTGGATCGCTGCTTTCGTTTTAGTCTCATAATTCTTTCATATTTGAATAATTTTTCACAGAACGTCTGCGGCGCAAGGATGCCCTTATCAAACAGGCTCTGAATGAGAAGCAGGCTTTGGTAGCCGACATTCTAAACGTTCCAAGAGAAGACTTTGAGCATCTCGCCGATATGGCGTCCGAACCTTCAGGCATTGAAAAAGAACCTACTGAATTAATGCTCGCCGCAGTTAGCAAGGGTATTCTATTATTCTATTATTCTATTATTCTATTTCTTCGCTCAGAGAACTCGTAGCGCTCTAAACTCTATGGTCTAACGTTAATTTACATTCTAGCCAATCAATTGATGGAAATGCTCAACTCTGCGCTAAACGTTAGCGAAACTGAGACTGTCCTCGCTTCTCGCGGAGCATCGGTTTCCGCGGTTGGAAGCTGCGAAGCTCCTGGCTGTCCGGCTCCCAGACCCCACACCCTGTCTCATCAACCGACCATACCAGTTGCTAGCTTGATGCCGGTTTGTCACTCGCTGGCTTCTCAGCTCTCTCAGTTATTGGTAGGTTTGATTATCATTTTGTTCTTCTTTCGGTGCTTTTCGTAGTCGATTAATTATCGTTATCGTTATTACAGGAAATAGTCAAAGACAGGGAAGAGGAGCGCGAAAGAATGCGACGCGAGTTAAGGAGAAGCAGGGAACGTCTTCATGCCGTTGATGCGGATGTTCAGAGACGCGGAGTCATGCAAAATACTATAAATTCCACTCACACGCAAACCGATCCCAGTGAGTAATGATATTAAACGTTTTTTCAATAATATTCAACTGAAAAGTGAATCAATTATCGCATAATTTATATCATCAGGTGATTCTTCCAATGGCGAAGGGTTCGCGGAACCAAATTTAGATGTGAGTATCGATATTGAATGATTTTACAGTCATTTTCGGTGTGAGAAAGTGAAATAATCATTTCTTCTTGATTTCATTACAGGAATTCGTCGATGCCTTTGGTGACCCTGAACCGATAAACGAACAGGCACCGAGATTAGGTCCAGGATTTGAAGATCTTGTCAACGTTGATGAGAATCCAAACGAGGTTGGAGACAGTAGCGTAGGTTGAAAGAACTGAATAAATCTCAACGTAAGAGTCGACTTTTAATCTCTGGTGCACTTTGAGAGCAAATCCCCAAACAAATCTCTAACGAGGTGAAAAGGGGAGGCGCTCGCTGTACGGAAGGAAATCAAAAATATGTAAAAAAATAAAAAATAAAAAATATTGAAGAAATGAAAACAGATTGAGAAAAAAAAATGACAAATAGCTTGTGCGGGGTCGTTTATCGAATTCAACAATCTAAGATATTAAAATATTAGTATCATCTTAATAGAATCACGGGTCTGAGTAACAGAAGAATAAATAAGATAAGACATGAAACAGGAATAAACCAACAACACTTTAGTTCAATACGCCTCTTACCAAAGATTTTATGCAAATAGATTAAACTAGATGTTCACAAAAAAAAAAAGAGAGGATTCGAATGGAAAAATCAACGATAATTGAACTGAGATTAAAAGAATACAAAATTTTGGTTTTTCTTTCTATAAGAACAATAATTATTTTACACGAGAAAAAATTTAGTAATTAATGAATAAATGGATTATATGTATGTAATTATGCAATTTGTCTTCGTTTCGCAACTAAATGAGGAAATACAGCACATCAACTGCGCGTACGATTTTGCATGAACGATTTTTATTGAGTATAAATCAAGAAGAGGAGAAAATTTTAAACAAAATGATGAATAAAACAATTTAAAAAAACAGAGAACGTTATAACTAGGATCGTCTACTTACATAAAGTCTTTGTTCCAACTAAACGCTAATAAATACACACCTAATAACGAATTACAAACCATTATTATTATTATTAATTATTATTATTATTATTATTATTATTATTATTATAAATACAATATTATATACATGTATAAAAAATATTTAATAACATTATTAGTTATTATTAAAATGCTTATAAAAATGATACAATCATTGTTCTTCCTGCATTAATAATGTAACGTATACAATAATTAATACTTCGAATTGATCAAGTTTTATATGATGTAATATTGACGAAGGAGAGAAATAACAAATACCTAATCAGATTGAACTAAATTTACTAGAGCTTCAGTGGCTGAATCATCGATTATCTGCATTAACAGTCAGGGCCGGAACTACATTGGGGCAAGCGGGGCAATGCCCTGGGGCCCCCGACCGAGGGGGCCCCCTGGCAGGAGATGAAAAGAGAAAAATATTCGAAAAAATGCTTTGATTTTTTGCCTTTAACTATTCTGTGTATGGGGGATTCCACTTCAAATCGACCGAAAAAACGAGAATTTTTCCCTGATCCCTTCGATCTGCTTGTCCTTTTGCACAGTCAAACTAAATGTTGAAAGGATGAACTGTGATTTTTTCAGATTTTTTCGTCTCATCATTCCATTACGAAAAATCATCGAATAAATTTATTTTCAATTTTTTTTTTCATTTTTTGCGCCTACATAGTTCAAAACGGGATCGGCGTATGAAAAAAGTTCCAATACGAAAGTTTTTGGGGTTTTTTGTGAACTTTTCGAGAGTATTTTCGTCAGATTTTTAATACCCGAAGATATTCAAAGATTTTTCCCCAAAACTGCAGTTTCACGAGACACAAAAAATGCAAAAAATTATTTTCGGAAATTTCAAATAAAGACACGAAACTTTTGTAAAATAACTTTTTTCATTGCTCATCCGGATTTCTCGCTATGTTGGCTCGAAAAATCGAAAAAACGCTAAAAGCTGATTATTTGACCAGCTGTAGTGAAAAAAAATACTTGGTCAGAAAAATCTGAAAAAGTTCACAGTTGATCCTCTCAACGTGTACTTCCACTGTCTAAAAGGGCAAACAGATCAAAAGGGATCAGGGAAATCGATCGAATTCCCCATATTCATACCATAAGTAATTCATAAAGGGGGGCCCCCAAATTTTGTTTTGCCCCGGGGCCTCCGAAATCCAAGTTCCGGCCCTGATTAACGGATTACCTATATTCGTTTATACGTTCGTTTGGCCTACTATCTTATCTCTTATCTCATAATATGTTTATCTTTTGCGTGTGCGTGTGCCTGAAATAATCAAATAACGATGAAATCCATCTTCCTTATGTATTCTGAAACTAGTCATCGACCGTGAGACACGTCACTCTCATTTTTGTTTATCTCTCTCTGCAATTATTTTCAAGGGTATCTTTTCGAAGAATTTCTAACTGACAGTGTCATTACGGAAAAGGATTTTATAGACTTCCTGTTTCTTCTTCTTCTTCTTCGTACTCTTGAGAGAGAGAGAAAAAAAAAAGAAAAAAATTCATCATGGCATGTAATCCGTTCGCCTTTTTATTTTGGGGTCTTGTCCTCATTTTCATTTCGTTCATCGTTGCTGGTTTTTGCTCTATATGGTACATCATCATTTTCTGCTGCAGTGCGTGGATAGCACCTTGTGGGGTGAGTATTGACCTAATTCATATCGTGGATAGAATTCCAAATGAAAAGCTACGCTAAATTTTATAATAATCGTCGAAAAATATTATTTATTTACAGGAATTTGCTGAAATTTTACTGAAGGGTGTTCAGTTTCCTCACTACTGCGCATCGAGAATGTGTTGAATATCGTTATTTAAAATAGATTATCAAATATAATTATGTAGTCTGTACCGGACATAAACCACGTATCTGGGTATAATTTTGCGTTTTACATATATTCACTATCATTCATACCACAAATTTAACAATTGTTGATGATTTCAAGATACAATTTCTACGATTCCTGGAATCTCGAGTACAATTTTTGTAGTTGATTCCCGCGCCGCCAGACGGCGACACCAATCGCTCCGACGACGAAGACGCGATGCGCGAAACAAATGCCATTGATGAACATCGACCAATCACGAGGCTCGAAATACAGACTCGTACGCACTCGTACGGCTGCGTTCATTGTATACAGCGAATAACGGGAAAAGTTCGAGACTCTGATTGGACGATGGTGATTCATTGATTATTTCCCGCCAATGAGAGCCTAGTCTTAACCTACCTCAGGCTCATTGTACGTTAACCTTAAATATTTCATGTGGCGCCAATCGCCATCTCAACGATCGGTTGTGTAAACTTTTCGCGAGAAAATAACATAACCTATAAATCGAATTTTTTCTATCCGATCCCAAGTGATTTTAATGATACTCTAAACGGAAATTAGTACCGTGTCTGCGTTTAGTGAAACAGAAGAATACTCGAAATGGCATTAAAGACTCGTGAGTATGAAACAGTCGTCCTAGTTTTCTAATCAAATGCGATAAGAGAGATCCAACGCCGTTCAGCGATCCAGGCTAAGTAAAGGCGGTTCCTTCTTTTAATTTTTCCATAGAGTTTCGATAATTTGATCAAATTTGAAAGCAACAAAATTTTACGGAGCCTAATTTCACTCTACAAACCTAAATATTAGTATTTTTCACCTTTCGAACAAATTCCTAGCCTCAATTATTATCCAAGATCGAACTCCGGAGTTATCCTTCACTGTCACACTAATCGCATTATCGGTCCTCTTTCAGTGAGAGCGGAGTCGTTCCTGCGTCGTGTTTCGTCTTCTTTGAGTGCAAAGAAGTATGCGACAGCGACGGAAGCCTTGGAGGTGCACGAAGAGCCTCCGGTACACTTTCGTACCGTCGAAAATAACCCGATCAACCACACTGCGCAGCACAAGGGAAGGTTCTACACAATACCGGCTGATAATGTCCAGAAATTATTCACCCACGGGGGACTACCGAAGCACTTTTTAAAACAAGTCAAAACATTCAACGAGTGTTCCATCCTCATCAGAGAACCGGCTCTTGAGATTCTGTCCTACCTCAAGAGCTCAGACTACTCCAAACCCGTCAACAAATACGTCTTGTGTATCCTTTGGACTATTTTTTCATCCAGATTCCAGTCCGATCGAGATTCCTTGACTCTAATCTGAACAGACGGACAACGCGGAGGCGGAAAATCACTCACCCTCGCACACATCGTACACTATGGATTCGCTGCGCAGAAAATAATTGTCCATGCCCCTTGGGGTGTGTAAAGGCTGTCTTTTTCTTTACGCAATCTCCATTCATCCGCTAATCCATTTATGTTTCAGTCGGTAACTGGTTCAGATATCCCAAAGAAGTCGCAAGTTCAGTGACCAGAGAGGGTTTCTTCGATCTAAACGTGGACGCAGCTGCCTGGCTCGTTCATTTTAAAAACCAGAACGCCCAGCTCCTGGCGCATCTCGACGTAAGACGACCCTCGCTTCGGATCGTTTTCGATATATTCTGACCCTTTTTTATTGTCCTCTCAGCTTAAACTCGGCAACGAGTACGTATGGAGCAAGAGAGAAACGTCCCGTCGTGGTTCTCCGATGACGGAGATGGTAGAATTTGGGATAAACAGATTGAAGTACGCCTCCGAAGTCGTGATCGCCCTGTTTGCGGAACTCAAAGAATCGAGCATAGCTGGAAGATGCAACACGCTGGTTGTGGTCGACGGATTCAACGCATTTTATTCTACAAGGACCAAAATATTCGGAGACAACAAAGTTATGATACTTCCAGACAAAGTATCTCTCACCAAAGCGTTTTTGGATATCACCAAATACGACTGGTGCAACGGCTCCGTTATCGTCACCGTCGATCAGGCCGCCGTCCTGGTATGAAAGAGTCTAAATGCATTCCATTCTCTTTCTAACGCTTGTCTACTTGTGATTTTTTGCCACAGGAAAACAGGGACTCCGACCTTCCGAGATATCTGCTGACCAAAGAGGGCTTTGAACACGTCGATCCCTTTCTGCCTGTGGCTGTAGACGCCTACACAGATGCCGAGTTTTTCAATGTTATGGAGTACTACAAAGATCGAAGATGGGTAAGAGATGTGAACGAGGAGGGATTACAAGAGTTGAAACTACTGTCTACGGGCAACGCCTATAAACTAATGGAACTTTGCGCACCTCTGTAATGTAAGATACGCAACACTGCAGCCAATGATGATTAATATAATAAAAGTTGTTTAGTTTAAACGATTTTTATACACTACAAGAACAGTGGGATAAGAGGATCGAACAGTATCGGACGGTTTTTACTTTCTTTGCTTATATTTTCTCAACGAATGATCGTCGAATCGACTCAAATTCATGAATCATAATACACAAGAAATAAATGGAATGTTATTCCATCATCACATGATAAAATATAAAAGCTCGCGATAATTACTGCGACGCTAGGTATTGGAATAAATGATATTAGACGCCGTTAGTCGTCAACTAGTAGAGCAGTCCTGGTCCATTATCAATTCTACTGCTTCTCGCTCGCACCTGGCCTAACAGGCTGCAGAATGTCCAGAACCTTGCTGATGTCTCCGTTCTTGGAAGCCAAAAGCTGGGTCAGCCATCCTCCGTCGTTTGAGAATCCCATTTGCATCATGGCAATTATTGCCCGTTGAATTTTGGGGTCTGGATGGTAAATCACAGACGAAGGCGTCTCAGTCTGCTGCGGCAGCAGCGGATATATCGGCTTTGTCGGCGGCGCCGAAGCTGGAACAGATTCTGCTGGCACGCTCGGAGTCGTCTGCAATGAAAAGAAACAATTCATCAGCAAATCTAAACATAAAATTTAATTCTTCATCTAATTGAAACTCACCGGCTTTGGAATTGCTCCGTTAGAATTGCTGGGCGGGCTGGGCGCAGAGGCTCCGGCATCCTGCTGATTGAGCAGAGTCCATCCCTCGTTTTCGAATCCAATTCCAGGTCTGTCCGCGGTCTGCTCCACGTTCTCCGCGGGCCTTTTCTCTACAAGCTTCTTTCCCTCGCCGGGAAACTTCGACCCCGAAGCGCTCGGTCCGGCATTGCTCTTCGTCTTTGAGCCCGAGTTGTCCGGCTCAGGTTCAGCTCTAACTTCGACGTCGATTCCAAGGGGGTCCAACAGACTGGAGAGATTCTCTCCAATGTTCTTGAACAATTCCGCGTGCGGGTTCGGATCGGATCTCTGCTTCTCTCCGCTTCCGTCTTTCCCGTTCGTTTCCTTCATCGGACAGTCTTCGTCCTCTGCAAGATTCGTCCAGTCGTTCAAATACGTCGAGAAGGCGTTGAGCCATGACGGACGTTCCGGACGGGGTCCTCGTTGCCCTCCGTGATGTCCGGGTCCTCCGTGGTGTCCGGGTCCCCCGTGGTTGTACCTCCCCCTCTTGTAGGGACACTGGCTCTCTCCGGGCGCGGTTTCCTTATCCTTTCCGCAGTGTCCGCTCTTCTTGGCGAACCTGTTCATGTGGTGTACGAGACGTCTTCCAAAATGGGATCCCCATTGCATGGGGACTGCGCTTCGGATCATGCAGTGCTCCGGATGGAGACCTTTCGCCTCGCAATCCGCGCACAGGTCGTAGTCCACGCATTGGATGCACTTGTACCGAAAGCCGTGAACTTCTTTCTCGCAACCGTCGCAAGTCACTCCGATGTGCAACGTCTGGGACGATTCTTCTCCGCCTGGGAAGGGGGCCTCTGGGTAGTCGGAACTGAGCCGAACGTACAATTTACGGATGTCATGATCGCTGGTCTCGGATAACGCTATCTTCAATTCCTCGTCGCTCGATATCACAACGTCGTCACCGTCGGCATCTGGAAGCAAAGGTAAGTGAGTTAGTGGTTTTTTCTCGTTTTTTCTGTCTTCTGGTGCGAACAAAGAATGTCTCCTTACCTTTCCACGAGATCGTGAACCGCTTGGACCTCAATCCGGAGAAGACGGTCTGCAATTTTTCGTTGAAATAGAGAAAATTGTTTACGACGTCCTTGTCGATCCCGAATCTCCTGACTTCCGGTTTCGCCTCTGGATCGTCGTCCTTGGTGAGAAACACTTTGAAACTGACCGTATCAGCCATTATAGTTTCTAGGTTATATTATTTTTGTTCACTTATTTCGTTTAATTAAAGTCGTTACAACAACTGTTTTTCAATTATATCGAATATGTTGAGAGCGTGACGTCTATAGGTTAATCGAACGGTCCGTCGGGCTTCGAAGACTGCTTTCGAATGATATGCGCAGTTGTCGAGCGCTCGGGTTATATACCGAGGATCGGGTTAGTCAGCGGAGGGATGCGCACGCGGAGAGCGGACCTGCCGCGAATCGTGTTGGGACACGCACGATCGGTATTTTGAATAATGACAACGGAACGATGACTCGGGTTTTCGGATTTCTCAAATGAATTTTGAACTAGCGATTTTTTAACGATAAACCGGCGAAACGAGGAAACAACGATTTCGCGACTCCATCGCAGTGACAGACGATTTTTGAACGATTATAACGCACGTGACTTTGTTATCATCGTCATTATCAGTGACTCACCTTAGCCGTTATCTTAAGATATGAAAATCGGAAATACTAGGATGAATAACAGGCTATAAATGGCACGATGCAGTCAGCTGATTGTTATTGCATACTCGTATTCAATTATTCAGCTTTTACGGGGTCAAATATAGCCTGTTCGCGGACTTTTAGAACGTCCAGATTATTCTAGAGGCTTCTCGAGGCATCGGGCTCTGACGCATATTCAGAAATGTATAATAGAACGTTGACTCTTTGCAGCTAATTATCTCTCTCTCGCCGTTCTATTCCACACAGTCATAGTGTATCGACATAACGATACGATATTGCGTCAGGTGGGAAGCCGTATGCAACACCCGGTCTAACCCCCCGTACGCCGATCGCCGCGTTACTTGGCAAATTTCACGATCGTCCGATGGTTTAACGTCACGTTTGACAAGAAGCTCGCGTTAGTCATTTGTTCTAGAATGTTATTAAACCGCGCGACAATCGGTTTCCTAGTCGTCTGGAAATTATTGTTTATGATGTAAAAATGATATCGCAAATTCCTTAATCCGAGAAAAAAAGACAGTCATGTATATAAGAGACTTGGTTTAATTTATGCTGCCTCGATTTCTACGTAGAACATACGTAATATTTTACGTTCTACTGAATCCGAGCGAAAATGAATAATTTACTCCGTCAAAATAATACAACCGATGACCTACATGAAAAATATATAACCAACGATATTCGAATTTTCTCTCAATTTCATTTCGCCTGTCATTGCGATCCGTTATGAGAAATGCGCTTGGAACAGGAAACGAATCCATTGTAATTATGCGTAAAACGAAACTATTGGTGATGCAGTTTTTTTTATAAAGTCAGCATCAGTACGCATCAATTCATGTGGCGAATTCATCAGGCGAATTATACGTTTATTATTGACCACTGCGGTCATTAGCTGAGTGAAAGCAGGTGCAAACCTGTTCTTCCTTATTATGCATGTATACTAGACGTGCGACTGCAGAAAATAACCAGTCGAAAATTTGATTACCGATGAAATATACGAAAGGACTTGTTTCAAGGCAGCGACAGTGTCCAAAAAATATATTCGCTGATATCGAGAAAACGCTAGATTTAATTTTTTATCGACACTGTAAAAAATGATTGTAAATTCACTACACATCAACTACGCGAAACGTCTTGTAAAATTACAAATTTAGTATAGCAAAGTGAATCGCTATGCATGTTCTTTGAATTTATGAACAAATTTCTAATATTGTTATAAATTAATCCCAAAAATACGAAATTTTGGGATTTCCAATATTTACCGTGGGCACTGTAGCGATTGCGATTTTCCATGTTTATAAGGATCAAGATTCCCCACGAATTCAGTTCATTTCCTTAAAAGTTGGAATAAGGTGGGGGAAAAAAAATCGCATATGTCTGTGGGATTCGAATTTATTAACAATATCGCTTTTAACCGATCGATTTTATCGAGGATATTGAAAAAATATGATTCCATATCGGTACCACTGCAGTTTGAGAAAGAGCGAGGAACGTGCTGAGAGACAGTATTTATCTAAAAATATTATTTTAAAATGATTTTATTTCAAGGCACTAAGATTAGTTGAATACATGGAACAATGAAATATTCACTAGTAAGCGTACAACAACGATACTTTTTCAACAAAGTAATCATAGAATCTACTAATCGACATATCGACGTATATCAATATTGATCATATAACTGACAAAGATTTTCCCTGAATGGTCCTGAAAAAGTGGAGTTCGATTTTATTTAGAACTACAATATTACATCGCGATGATCAAGTACGAATTATAATTATATGAAAATACGTAATAGATATTGTGAGTCGGAAATAAAAATTTGTGCGAAGGAGATAAAAAAATGTTACACAAAGACCTCATTCGAAGGAAATAGCGTTATAGTGATCATAGTGATGCAAAATTATACGCGTAGATGCGACGTTTTCGGACAAGGCAACATTGGGCACGTTGTGCTCCGTGGGGCTATGAACGATCGGAATCGCACTGCGGATCATGCAGTGTTCGGGGTGAACTCCTTTCGCCTCGCAATCAGCGCAGAGGTCAAAGTCCTCGCATTGCAAACACTTGTAAAGAAAACCGCGGATCTCGTCGTTGTCACATCCGTCGCATGTTGTATCGACGTGCAAAGTCGGCAGTTCGTTTTTGGCGGAATAAATCGGGGCTGATTCCGTCCTGTGACAATCCGAGTCCCCAGCTGGATCGGAGCTCTTTATGAAAATGTCCAATTTGCACGTGTCCTCGTCTCTCATGTGTTCCAGGGCAAGTCTCAGCTCCTCGGTGCTTGATACGATTACGTCGTCCCCTTCCGCGTCTGTACGGTAAACGAGGTGATGTCAGATCGATCGGTGATGGGTAATTTTTTAAGAATTAAACTCACCCTTCCACGATATCGTCGAGAGCCACCACTGAACTCCGGGAAATAGGGTTGCCAGCTTTTCTTGCAATTTTGGGAAAGTCGCGGATTCCTTCCTCAGGGTAAATCTTCTCACCTGAGGATCAGTCCGGGTGGGATCGTCCTCGCACGTTAGATACACTTTGAAATTAACGTTATCGGACATTTTTGATGCACGATGATTGTAGAAACGAACCCAAATATCGTTGATTCTAGGTTAACAACTATTTGCTGTTAACAACTCGTTCCGCAAGCCCAAGCCTTGTGATCACTTGCGCAGACCTTGAAAAAACTCAGTCGTATCACGCATGCGGAGGCATGTATACGTAATACGACACCAGACCTCTACTCTACCAGGTTCCCCGACACGGACGCGGGTACTGATACAGTATCGTCGAGTCTCCCCATTCATCATTGAGCAATATTTATATCGAATAGTGTTCGATATAGTTCTCAATAATGAATCAGAATATCGAATAGCACTTTGCCACAAATCGGGACGAAGGGAAGCCGATTTTTGGGAGTGGGAGATAGGATTTTTCTCAGAGGATCAAAATTTGACAAAAACTATTTCAAGTACAAAAATGTGGGGTTTATTTATTCGTAATATGTTCGACAGTCATGGTACAGTTGCGTTGTTTCTGCAGCCACTGAAGCATCGTGCAGATGCACGCTTGAACACATCTGGCGATGAACGTGATACCCTCTATTTTATCATCATGTGGAAGGCCAGACAGCGTTCGAAGGCGGGTTTCCACTTTATTGATATTTTTGGAGTAGGAGTGGTGGAAAATTGTACAAAACTGCCTTCGAATACATATTTTTTTCTTATTTGACCTTTAAGGATTTCAGACACTCGAATTCGACAACGTAGAATCTGCAGATAGCCTGGCCATTCATCTCTCTCAGCGCAAGCTTGAACTCGCTATCACTAGATATCGCAATATCGTCGCCCTCCGAGTCTGTGGGTATAATTGAAAGATAAGCATTACCTTTTGTTGGATCTCAGCGATACGTCGTGAGTACCTCTATGCTCACCCGTGGCCCATGTGATGGCACCACCGTGCAGTAAAACTAAGCAAAGTACATCTATTTTCAACACCTTTCGTAATAATTTCGCGAAAGAAATAATTTCGTAACGTAGTACCTCGCCATGAGATTCTGGAACGAGACCAATCGACTTTTACGAAAATGGATTCTAGCCTTCTCTTCCAAGTGAAGAAAGATTTAGTCGCGTCCTGCTCCATTTCGAATCTCCTTATCTCTGCTCCAACTTTACCGCAGACGTTCTCCCTGGTTAGATACACTTTGAAACTTATCATTCTCGATGTAGCAACGAGGTTTCGATCGGAATATCGTCTATTGACCGCTGGTGTGATTGCTATTAGATTAATTTATGTTGCATACGAAATCGCGAACCGAAAAATAATCAGCTGTAATGTAACGATGAATCGATTACTTGATTGCGATTATTGACCAAACCTTGCGCAGATCCGGTGCGACTTAGACTACGTTGGAAGGTGCTGACGAAATTTAAATGTGAAAATGACACTCTTGGCTAGTCGACTTTTAGCGACGTCCTTGGAAATGAAAAACCCTCTGAAAATACTGACTTGTAGTCTTGTAGAGTTGTGGTAGCTATTTCTACATTATGTTCTTCCTCGTTACAAATACGCAATTGACCAATGATAAATAACTTCATTTATTGGTTCACATTCGCCGAGGAAATGGATTGACCGAAGAATTCGTTCCGAGAAATATCTCAATGTCACAAATAAAATGTTATCACATACGATGAAAAATACCGATTTTCACAATTTCTTGAACACAACGAGAAATATTATAACTGCATGCATGTATACGGTAAATTAGAAATAATTATTGCAGAGTTAATGATCACAAACTTTGACATCGCGCAATTTACCTCGTGCAGAAATCCAACACGTGATATAATATCGATTTCAATAAACGGTACATAACTCGTGTAAAAAGAAAGAACGCATTGATTAATGATGAGATTACACAATAATGAACAGCTGATAGTGGCTTTGACGTGCCTATTATGGTTTTTATTCATACTTTTACTTTCACACCCCGCTATAGAAACTATGGACTAGTTATTCATGCACGTGTGCATGGCAGGGGTGATCAGTCGGCTTCCGAGGCTCGATAACGAAATGCGGGTGTTTGGTTTGACGATAAAAATGTTTGTATTCTATATCCTGTCGAATTACTGCGTCGATAGTTTCGACAGAGCGAGAAGTTACTACAATTTGATATCAGAAGTTCACAAGTACTACCGCACCTCGTGCGTCTTCATCGTTCACAACCAGAAACAGAGTGAGTAGACCTCAGCGCTACGAGCGGCTAAAAAACGCACTTTGCACTACCCAAGAAGGACGCTATATCATTCTCGAATTGATTTCAGGCTTCGTCGACTCGGGGCGTATCGAGGAGATAATGTGGCTATTTTCCAACGAATCGACTCTTGTCTCGTCGGTGGAGTTCAGACAACTTGGCGAGACGATGAATCGTTATGCTAAGCGCGCAGTCAGAGCGCTGATAGTGGTCGCTTTGACGGACCATAACCTAGTCGATGAGTTCTCGAATCTTACGAATGACTTCGACATGAAATTACCCTGTTGGCTATTGCTTTTCGATAAGGAAGTTTACAACGAAACAAACGCCATTAAGGAAGGGGAGAACATTTTCCATCTCACTTTCAACACCGAGATGCTCGTCGCTCGGTCTGGACATAGTAATGTTCAGGAATGGTACTCGCTTGAGGATAAACTGAAAGTGGTCGATCTTGCCACATGGGATTCTCAGGCTATGGAATTCACCCTGACAAACAACAAGAGTCTCTACAAAAGAAGATCCGATCTTGAGCAATCCGAAATTCAAGTTACCACTCTGGAGGTATAGTCCAGTCAAATTGGCGAAAGCCTAGACTGTATTGAAAGGACTAAAAGTCCTGACCTCTGAGGTGCTCGTGTTTAGTTTTTTCATCATATCTCGACAACCGTTGATCCTATCGCCATACAGGTGATTACAAAAAATGAAGCTTGCTAAATTTCCTACAAAAAATGTTCAACACATTTTTCTCATATCTTTGATAGTTTTTCTCTAATACACGGGTGAATACGTACATAATTCTCACACGGTTCTGTGCAAATACCGATACTTTCAGCCCTGTATTGCACACAAACTATTGAAGATAGGAAAAAATTTATCCTACCCCTATTGTGGGGAATTTAGTGGGCTTCATTTTTCATAATAACCTTCGTGACGATAAGATTAACGATCGTCGAGATATGACGAAAAAACTAAACTCGAGCACGTTCGATTCAAGATGGTGGATTGCCAGCTAAATTGATAATTACGGGAACGAGACATAGCGCAAGATGGATAACAAACTAGTGTTGATGCACGTTACAGGATCCTCCCAAGATCGGTTCATTCGGTCGAACCGTTGGCAGAATGATAGGTACCCTATTAGTCGAGTTGAGTACGGCGGCAAATTTCACCGTTAATTACGTCAAGCCGGATGAAAATACCTTCGGAACCTGGAACGAAGAGAGAGAAAAGTGGTCAGGTATGATCGACACCCTGGTATCTGGAAAAGCATCGATAGCAGCAGGCGAATTTCTAATAACAACTCAGCGCATGAGGGCTGTGGACTTCACTCTACCCCTGGTATCAACGACCACAAAATTGTACATCAAGCAACCCCATAGCGCTATAAACTGGTCGGCATATTGGAAGGTCTTGTTTCCCTCTGTCCATCTTTACATCGTCGGGATGACGACGCGTTACAGCTCTGCTTGTGTTAATTCCCCTCAGGCTCTGACTCCGGGGATTTGGATAACTATACAACTCCTGATCGTGTTCACAACGGTTCTCTTATCGCTTATGCTTGTGGTCAGGCGATCTCGAGTCAACGTCGATATTTTCACGCAATACCTTCTCTACATTTTTGGCATATACTGTCAGCAAGGATTGCCAGGTCAGTCATTCGACGGATTCACTACAACCACAGCACTCGCCACGACGATTCGATTTTCAGATTTCCCGGCGGATTCGCCCTCCCGAATCGCGTTCTTTTCCATATTCTTGTCAGCCTTGCTGGTCAGCGCCGCGTACTCGGCGGCTTTGATCAGTTTCTTGACGGTAAACGACCAATCTCTGCCCTTTTCGACTCTGGAAGGGTTCGTCGAGGACGAAACGTACCAGTTGATCGTATATCGGGACGGCGCGGAGTACGAGATGCTCGCGGTGCGTTCAATGATTCAGAAATCCAAAAGAATATCATCTGATCATTTTCTTTTTCACACAGAACGCGAATGACTCGATATTTGTTAAAATGTTTTCGAAAATCGTTCCCCCTGAAGAATTGCCTGAGACATTAACGGAGGCGATCAGTCTGGTACGACTTTTATGTATTTCGCCTACGAGTCACCGCTACCACATTGCTGGAGTGAAACTCGGCTTGCATAACGTCAGGCGGATTCTTATTGTAGTTTTCTTGAATCAGATATGCGAAAATAAATTAGCTTTCCTCATACCCGGGGCCTTGGTGGATACCATAAAGGGATCACTGCCCTGCAAGGTGGCTGGCATAGACACCAAACGAAGCGTCTGTCTGGCTATGGCACTGTCCAAGGGGAATCCTTACAACGGGTTGATCAATTATCAGTGAGTATCGCAATCGAGATGACGAATTTCGTTCTTGAATATCAATGTTTTTTTTTTCTTTTGTTATAAACAGTGTTCAGAAATTCAGAGATCACGGAATCCTCAATCGATTAAAGCAGGATTTCGCAGGGGGTGGAAATCAGGTAGTATCGACCCATTCCGTTACTACCCTCTGGGGGGTGATGCCGATAATTGCAATTTTGTTGGGAGGCATAATTGGCGCTGTTACAGTCCTCTTCTTGGAGAAATTATACTCGAGAAGACAGTCGCGAGGGTTTATAATCGGCGATAAAGACAGGGAGAAGATTTACGTAAGAGATAACAGCAGGAGCGAAGATATTCTGAGGATCGATCTTCGACACAGGAAAAGGTATCCGAAACAATCGTCCAATTTTTATCATTAAATAAGTTAAATTGATTCTCATTATTAATATTCTAATCAATATATATATATATATATATATATAAATTGTGAAACAGATGTTTATGGGTATCACAATAAATTATAAATTTCAATACCTTCGATCCGTTGAATTATGATCGGCTCTGACACAGATATTAGTCATCGATAACCGGGCGTGTTTTATTACCCGAATAATCAAACACCACCTCATATCTGCTGTCTTTAGATCCTGACTCCGATCTGACTCTATCTAAAAATCACGATGCATTTGTTTTTTTATTTTTCTTCTTTTATCTCGGTGTATGAATCTTGCATAATGTGTTGCGATCGATATCGTTTATCGTTTATTCCTTATCCGTGATCAGTGAATCGAACAAATGTCCTGACGCAATGAGTCTAATGCATTTTATGCGCGATCTTATCTGTCCCGGTGTTTGAATGCATGTATACGGGATCTCGACAAATGCATTCCTGTGCATCTACGCAGCATTGCCAACGGTGGCGAGTGCTACAAACTTCGCACGAGACAGATATGAAATGTCGCCCTGGATTTGAAATGATTTCAGAGAATCTTTACTACAAATATACAAAAATTCAACAAAAAACAAACAAAAAAACTCTAAGTAAACAGAATCTTCTAAAAGATGTATCAGATGGAGCAGAGTTCAACATTGAATTTCTGGTGTTTTGAGGAGCAATATCTGTCAGCAGAGAAAATGACTGCTTCAAGAAACTCATTTTAAAGTCAATTTCCACACGGGAATTAGCCCCTGGTGCGGAAAGTGGACGGTTAATTGAAGATCGTTAAATATCGTGATTATATTTCAACTACAATTTCAATTTCAACTGCAGTGTGATGAAGACTGTAACCGCGCGAGGTGTATCAATGTAACAAAACTGACGTAACGACGTTCAATTAAGCTTCACAGCCAACTGTGTACAATTCCGGTGGGCGTATATGTGCTTCCTTGCCTAAAGATCATCGACACGGGTTTTCGCTCCTCGGATCACCACACGCGCAGTGGTTATTGCAATCGGTATAGGTAGATGTACGATGATAGCGTGTGTGTGTGTATGGAATAAAGAAATGGTGCGGCAATTTAATTGGTCTATAGCCGATACGAGAGTGTCTCTAAACACATTCCCGATTGAATGCCTCCGGGGATTTGACACCCACGTATTATTATTGACCCTAGGATCTCTCCGTCGCCCACGTTTTCTATAATCCTCGATTATAACCTTCGGAGGCCTTCGGATTCTGCACAAAACTGAAAAAAAAAGTCCGAAAGATGGAAAATATTTTCCGTCTGGAAGCTTTTCCTGTTTCTAATTTTATCTTTTTACTATCATTTTTCTATCAACGCGACGCCTGGCGGCTGTGATAAACGCGGCCGCGTCCTTTTGACCTTTTTTGCTGTCTATTCTCTTCTTTCACTTACTAACTCACTTAGTTAACAGAGATTAAAATATATGACCGGGATGAGCGCGCGAAACTCCCTCCGAAGACAACACGCGGTTTTCCCACGTATCTGAATGCGTTGGTATAAGGTCTGACATGATACGCTAGGCTATAGATCGTGTACTCTAGGTATAATCCCTGTTGCGACTATGTGGATATTATGATAAAAGTCTTGTCGAAAGGTTCCGCAGAGGCCCGGCCGCCTCTCTAGCCGCAGTCTGGGCTGCAGGTTCTCGGGTTGCGGAGGTTTTCGTCGGAATCTCTGCACAGACACACTCGCGGCTTAACCTTTCGCTTCCTTTAGGCATTTCTAAACAGCTGTCATCCCACGCTGCGGTTGTTACCATTAGCTATAATTGTACACGGTCCAGTAACAATACCACACAATAAATTCAATCATTCAATGCACCGTTTCACTATCATACAGTCAAAATTGGTCATTTTGTCAAACGATATTTATATGCTTGCGAGTAATAAATACTACAAGTATTGATCTTGAATCATCGCCGATTTTTTTCTGAACCTGGTTCGGTATACTGAAAACACATGCCAAATTTCAGATCAAAATATTCAAAATTGTAGAAGTTATCAATTGTTTTAATAGCAAACATGCGTACAAGGTGGGGCTACTTATATTCTCCCGAATAATAACTGCAACAAGTATTAATTATAAATTGTCATTGATTTTTTCCTGAAGGTGGTTCAGTATACCGAACACATGTACCAAATTTCAGATCAAAATATTCAAAATTGTAGAAGTTATCAATTGTTTTAATAGCAAACATGCGTACAAGGTGGGGCTACTTATATTCTCCCGAATAATAACTGCAACAAGTATTACTTATATATAAATTGTCATTGATTTTTTCCTGAAGGTGGTTCAGTATACCGAACACATGTACCAAATTTCAGATCAAAATATTCAAAATTGTAGAAGTTATCAATTGTTTTAATAGCAAACATGCGTACAAGGTGGGGCTACTTATATTCTCCCGAATAATAACTGCAACAAGTATTAATTATAAATTGTCATTGATTTTTTCCTGAAGGTGGTTCAGTATACCGAACACATGTACCAAATTTCAGATCAAAATATTCAAAATTGTAGAAGTTATCAATTGTTTTTATGACTAGCGTGCGTGTAAAGTGAGGCTTTGCATGGCGGTTTAGCGGTCCGATTGTATGCCACGATATTGAGGTTGGTCCTGCGCATGCGCAGTTCGCCATTGTTTCACTCTACAAAGTTTAAGGTTATGTATCTACTATTTACAATTTTTACCGTCTTTCATTGAATAACTTGCACAATTCTGAATATTTTCTCATGAAATTTGATGTGCGGTCACTCAGTTTTTTTTATATCTCGCTATGTTACGATTCTACACTAGATTCAAATTATTTTTTCCCGCCAACAGCGCGGATCAGAAAATAATCACTGATTAAATCAACTTATCGATTACATTAGCCGCTGTCTCGTACAAATTCTGCTTACTTTTATTATAATTGTATAAAGTTAATGGAAAATAGTGATTTTAAAATACATACCATTATTTCTATAGCGAATAATCGCGAGCCGTGTCGCGGTGCGGTATAATTAAATAGTTGTGTATAGTTTCACGGATAGTACGCGGATTATTAATTCATCAGCAACGTTGTTAATTTCTGCATCGCAGGAATGAAAAAGAACCCTACGGTATAAACGTGATCGAGATAAGTATAAGGTAACGTAACAGTAATATAAATTACTTTTTTTCCTTTTCTTTTCAAACCATCCGACCAACCACCCGACTATACCGGATATGGATGGGCACGCGCGGAGGTTTCCGGTATTCTCATGACCGGAAGTAACCTCTGTGGATGATTTTAAAAAACCGACACGTCCGACGCCGCCGTCGATCACAACTCTGAACGTAAGAGTAATGAAATTGAGGATCTCAGATATCTGAGGACTAGAAATAAAAGAGAAACACCGCTTACTTAATTAACTGCTCGAAATACGTGGGACGGGGAACCAATCTCAGATCTCGGTTAGAAGATTGTTGCAATAAGAGAATTTGAGGAAATAAAAACAAAAAAGTATTTCGCAGTAAGTAGAGCAGGTGGAGGAGTCTGGGAAAATAGTTAAAATCTCGGTTGATGATGAATAATGAGAAGACAATTGAACCAGGAAGGCTACGTAAACAGAAGGTTGTTAAATTAAATGGAGTTATCGCACCTTTCACAACCTCTTCTTTTTTGTCTATCGGGTTCTTTGATCTTGGGAAATAGGCAAATTCATGAATACAATTTTATAATTATACGACGATGATACCGAGACACACATTTATCGGAACACGTTGCCGAGGGGCGAAAAGCTCGATCCGGGCTTGACACATCCATTTTTAATTTGAGTCAATTCGCATTAATATTTCCAATCTAATTTGATGCACTATAATTCGAATCAATTTTGTTCAAGTTGAATTTATAATTCTTCAATTCTCAATGAATTCTTAATGATACACGTTCGTTAAAATTAATTTGCGATGTTTCCGAGATTAATTCAAACTCGGATCCAAGTTAATTCCGATTAATTCGTAATAATTTTCGTTAATTTTGCCCAATCCAAATAATTTCAATCAAATTTCGTTGATTTTATTAATTTTTTATTCAATTTTTCTCAATTCGAAGTAATTAATTTAATTCGATTAATTCGCGGACCATTGACACGTCAAATCAACGAGTTATTTCCCCCTCGCAAGTTACACCGTACGATCATTATAAGACGTGGCTGATAATCAGTGCCTATAGAATTTCTTCCGCGAGTTGCACGCGCCTTACTTTACCGAGCGTGTTACGTTATTGTTTATTGTTACACAGCGTACATTGCGCAATATTTGTAACGCGATAAACAACCCATAGCACCTGAACGCGTAACCGCAGAAATACAATTTCGCGGGGAGAACAAATTGGCTAAAAACTATTCAACCACTTCCATAAAAGGAACACAAATTGCCTAGCCTCGCAGTACCTACTCGGTATACTCCACACTCTGATATTGTTTTGCAATTGAATATCTCGCGACAAGTTGACGGCCTCGCTCTGCTCCGCGGATATACCTACTCACTGCGGTTTTAGCGATTCGCACTGATACCCTCCGCAACGAGTCTGCAATTTTTACTCGAATTGGTCAATCGGTCATTCATTTCTATTCGCCGACGCTTTTCTATCAATTTTTGTCCATTCAATCCTCGAATCAACTCCTCTATGTCGAATATACGTTATAGCCTCGCGCCTCTCGTCGTCAGGCAACATATTATCTTCATTGTTCCAAAGATTGTGTCACTCGTGGGCTCGCCCATCGGCTTGTTGCACGACGCATAAATATTTGGTCTTTGTTAAACGCAGATACGATGGTAGGTATTTTTATGTGCGTAGAGCGAATGAATCACCAGGAATATATTTCGTATTTTGCAATTTATTCGAAAATGATCATCGTCATCAGAGTCACTGTATTTTTCTGTTTCGAATCGTATATTCGTCACTTTCCTTTCATTTCTTCTGAAAATCGCGTGGGAACGATTTTTTTAATGAACTTATGTCAAGTGTATGAAATTATATGAATTCGAACCCTTTATTGGACAAAATTCATATATAAACATCTATGATAACATACATTGTCATATTTTTTGAATAGTAGAATCACTTCTACCTCGTTTCACAATCACTATTTTAATGATCCCTCTTTAATTCAATTTTTATGTAATGTATATATGTTCAAATAATTAGAACAGCTCAATTCGAACATGATTAATATGTATTATAAGACTGATAAAATTGTTTGATGTGAAACTTTTCGGTTATATTATCACACACTCGACCCACATCGATGTGGACTTATACAGCAATAGGGCAAAGGGATCGTAGAAACCTTGGGATAGACGGCCTACCCACGATTTTAGTGGCACAATTACTGTTTTTGTAAGTAGTTTGATGTATTACAATAGTTGCTAGAAATTGAATGAATCGATGACGTTTTTTGACGGAAGAAATGGATAGAAAAATAATGACGTGGGGTCTCTTCGATATATGCAATTATCGGAATAGTTTTTGTGTAAAACATTGTGTGGGAGAAGTTTTGGTGAACACGATCGCTTTTATGGAGTATAATATACATCGCGTCGAAAGTAACAGAGCTAAGGAAAAAAGAGAGGGAGCGAGGGAGATAGAGATAGAGAAGTAGAGAGGGAGTTTGAAAGAGGTGTAGGTACGTGAATGTGATTACGAGTTTCTGTCATTCAGTGTCTATCGCGTCGCGAGGCTCCGAGCACCTTGGGGAAAAAGAAAAACGGAGGTTTACGTCGGTTTTGATGTTTTTTTAAATTATCTTATCAATCTCACCCATCGATCGAATCGAGAAACGAGGAAATCCTGGAGGACGATTTTTCGAGTGGATGAACGTAACGAGGTTTCGGTCTTTATCACTGTAATCAGAAATCAAATTCAACTCAATTCAAGACGAGGATTCGAAGATAAAAGTTGGACGGGAAGAAAATCGTTATTTTATGCAGTAATTAGCTCAAAAGTTTCACTTTTAATTTCTCTATACGGTAATACCTTGTGCTTTAAGTGGAATTATTGCACAGGTGTCGCGTGTCTAATGGCACTCGAACACGTATTTGTGATAATTCGAACTAGTATCGACGTACACATCGAAAATCGTTACACCTGTGCCTACATTACATGACGATTTTTTTTTACTCTTTCCCACTTTTTACTTTTATCACCTACATTTCTGGTATTCTGTATATTGAATCAAATGTCGTTCTCTTATTTTATTTCCAGATGTACCGACACGTGGGATAATAAAACCTTTATTGGTGGCTTAAATAAACCTCTGGAGATGAGAAAGATATAAAATAACACTTCCATGATCGAAGTGTGGTACAAAAGACAAAAAATTGTTTCTCGCAAATATAATTAACGGTAAGTAATAATTAAATCAATTGCAATTCCCTGCATCTATAATCAATCGAAGTTTTATGACTGATGATAAAAAATAAATAAAACAAAATCACCGTTGCGTTACAGTTTTTTTTTTTTGTTTTTTTCTGTTCAATCTTCGGAGATGAAATCAATGAATTATTAATTAGTGGTTTCTCTCTAATTATCGTCATCCGTCTTATATACATGAATAAATTAATACAGATGCTCGAAATAGCGATTATTTACTGTTAAACTGTTTCAAATTAACATATCGTTGGGTTATTTCACTCGTGATTGCAACACCGCAATATCGAATGGACGGAACGAGACACCCGGACCGACAGATACGCGGGCGTTATAACTTATAAGGCACGTACGTACGTTACCCGCTGAACGGCGCGGGGAACCTCTGCCTACATGTATCACACCCACGTAACGGTGGCCTTCGGAAATGCAGTTAAAAAATTGTCGGAAGTGTTCGATAATTATCCCACCTAATCCGACCCATTACGAAATTGCGGAAAGTTTTCCGTTGCTCTTAACAAAACGCGGAGCATCGGCCTCACCGAGTATAACGACGTTTTTCCTTTTTCAACTGATTCGGCAATTTTTTTTAAATTCAATTTTGTCCTCACAGTTTTTTATTTCTTCTCTCTGTCTCTGTCTCTCTGAGTCAACACACGAATAAAATAAACCTGCTGCAGGTAGCATAAGACCAAAAAAGGAACACGTCCGCGGTTCATAAAGAAGCAAGAAAATTCGTGTTCTTCATTCAACCTCTGACTACCGTTGAAAAAAAGGGGTCACTACACTCGAGCTTACTGCAACAGCGGTCATTTTACAGATTGCGGTTGGACAATGGACCCGGAGTAAATCAGCTTCTGGAGGAGCGAAATATATTCCCGAGTCTAGCCTCGTCGAGGGAAGACTGAACGGAAGTTCCTCTCAGAATCTTTTCTACGATATAAAGAAAAAGATATCGACAAACGAGGACCATCGTCGGGGGAAAATGGTCTACAGAGGCAGCCTGCAGACCGACGATCCGAGAGATGCTCCAAAATTGGTGCGAATGGCTCCGCTCCGTTTGAGCGGTGCCAAGGCTCCACCGTCTCGAAACGGAGCAGGCGCTCAAACCAGCCAGGATGGAGCGACGACGAGACCCGGGGTCAGAATCGGGGTGCCGAAGCTGAGGAACATAAACGAGATACGGGAAACCGTCTTCGTGGATCGATCGCTGACTCCGATAGAGCTGATAGGGAGAGCGGATCATCGGAGGCCGTACTCGGTGGCGATTCCGTCGGAGGTGGAGACCAGGAACGCGAAGAACTCGAGACCCCGGAGCACGATGCTCGCCAACCTCAGGGACCTCGAGAGACTGAGGAACACGCCGCCCTCGGAGCGGAATCCGCGGAGCAGCAGGGGACCGAATGCTGCAGACGTCAGATTGCTGTCGAAAATGGCTTCTGTCGAGTTGGAGAAAAACATGACGATGAACGTGACCCACAGAGACCCGATCAAGATACAGTCTGATATCTCCAGGATACAACAGATGTTCGAATATGCGAATCCCAGGGACGATATACCGAAGAGGAATGGAAGATTGAGAGAAGAAACACCCCGCGGTAATCAGTCTCGTCAAATGAATTCAGAGTCTGTTACCAGAAGGGCGGAACGACCCCAGTACGTGGCCTGCGATCAGAGGTACTCGATGGTCTCGAGTACGAAGCCCTCGAAGCACGTCGCCAACAGATCACAGAACCAGGAGATGATAGTGTCGAGAAAAACGACGATCGTCAAGCCGGTTAGTAGGCCGGAAGCTCCTTCGGTTCCGGTGCGGAAGCGGAAGGATAAAAAACCCGAGGAAACGAAGGGGAGAGACGACTGCAGGCTCCGGGATGAGAACGAATTTGATCACCCCGGGGGTGACGACGCGAGGAAACGAAGTGGCAACACTCAGCTGCAACGACCAGACATTCTCGAAGGCCTCCTCAAGGAGTCTGACAAACAAATTGCAGATTTGGAGAGGGATATTGGCACCAGGAAAAGCAGACCCAGAAGCGTTTGGAGAGGCATGGTGCAGTCTATGAGACTCCACGATGTTGAACTACACTCAGATAACGAGGATCAAAACAAAGGTACGAACTTCTTCAAGTCTCCGTAGAGTATATACAGGGTGATTTTTATCCGGGTCCGGATGAGGGAGGGGCTTATCACTCCCCTTGCTCAATGACATCGTTTCTGAATCTTTTGGAGTGAAAACAGCGCAATTCCAAGGAATTGAGTGACTTTTTCACTTTCTTAGAGTGAAATCTTCCACTCTAAGCGATTTGCTGTGAGCAGCAAATCACTCGAAGGAAGATTGACATTCCACTCGATTGGATTGAATAATCACTCTATGAGATTTGCGCTGTTTTCAGTATCGTAGGAGTGAATTTTCACACCAAGAAATTTGAAGAGTCAGAAGGAAATCAGGAATAGTGTGGGCGATTCAGAGCTTCTCTGAAATCAGCATGATTTTCAAAGACAGTTCTGAGCTTTCTGAAATAGAGAAACAGACTCAACTCGATTTCTTCGTCCTTAAGGTGACCTTGAAAATTGTCTAAATTAGTGTAATTCAAGGTATAATACTATAACACTATGTTCCTCTCAAATGGGAGACTGCACCCTTCGACCCTCGTTAATCGGGGGTTCGAACGAATTTCCTGCTAATATTTTCGCCAAGCTCTGGGTTCCGGAGAGCGATCCCCCATATTTTTAGCCCCTCTACCCCTGAACCGTCATCCTGCACCCTGCGTCACTTAGTTATGCCATGGTCCAGGTCAGGGTGTCAGACCCTAACATATGTGGCTGCACATGGACTGTATAACCGCACGTTGCCTCGCCTCGGGCTGTTTCTACACGCGTGCATACTGCAGGGGACTAATGATTCACGGTTTTTCTTCTCCTATGACCCAGATTCGATTTTTAAAACGGTAAAAATCTGCGATAAAGATTTACACGTATTTATGATTGTTTAACGTGTAAAATTAACTGTATCGTAACCATATGCAAGCTAATGATTTACATAATCTCTTCATAGCGTGTCGGAGTCGCTCGTCATTAGACCTAATTAGCTCGTTACGTAGGGAATAGAAGCTTTCGACGTTGATCCTCTGATAGATCAAACTATTTTCAGATGGATTAACTAATTATTCACTGTTCACCAAATCCCAGTGACTTGATTCACGGTTTCTTTATCCTTTTACTCCGAAATAAACGTGTCTTATCGCCGATTATGAGAAACCCCTTTTATAGTCTCAGACTAAATACAGATAAGTAGAGAATATCGAGATAAAATTGTCAACCTCCGAGATAAACCACGCGGCAATCGCCTCGCCGGATGAGTTACATGGGATTCGTTTTATTTTCTCTCTATAATATATACGCGCACTCGCATAGCGAAGGAAGGAAAGTGAATGAGCACTGATTAACAGAGTCCCATTAATTTTGATAAGAAATTAAAGCAGATAACGAAGGGACGCGTCTTTCCCTTCCCTCCCTCCGGAGCCCAAAAGCTCGGAGCCTGTCGACTTCCGGTTTCCTTTGTTCAAACACTTCGCTCTATACGCCCTGCCCATGCCGTTCGGCGAGAGGAAAGCTCCGCGCTTCAACGACGCAGCATCCCTTCAGTCTACGCCCTAATATTGATCTCGGTTTTCCCCATCCCCATCCCCATCCCCATCCCCATCCCCAGTCCAGTTTCTATACCTACTATATCCAACGCTACAATGAAATCCATCCCCACCATAGTCCATATGCCTGATGATGTTCTCGACAGTACAAAGTTAGCTGTCAAACCGTTAGCACGCCGCGGACAATACCGGTGACACATCCAGTAGAGTTTCGTCGTGACACCGATGGATTTTTTGGCTCGATTGAAAATTCGTTGATCTATGATGACGCGGTTTGTTTAACGTGAATAAAGTGACGTTTATTACACATCCACACCGAGGAGATGGTCTTGTGCGATGTCTGCGATTCCAAGGGTGAGAATCGACCCTGTTTATTTCTTTTTTCTTCAATTATAATACCACATGCTGCAGTAATTTTATACAAGCCGCTTACGAGGCTCATGGCGTATATAATATAATCCACAGTACGGGTGTATAGTCTTACAACTTTTGTCGGGATCAGCTTTTAGTCCGTCAGATAACGAGTGCAGCCCTCATTCATCTGTTGAGCGCGTGTCCGGTGTTTGGTTCGGCTAGAAATGGTTATTTTATTATCGTTTTCCATACGGAACGACAAAAAGAAGAGAAAAATTTCCCTATCCTCGTTATCTCGCAGGCCAGAAACAGAACGAACGGATTTGATGCATCACGACTGCAGCGGCGATACACGCCGTATTTCTTATCGCTTAAACAGACCCCGTGAGATTGGGATGTGAATGCGGATGAAAAACGACGCGTTGTCGGATGGAAAAAAACGCTCGGAGCCTAAATTTCGTTTTATCAAGGTCACGGGTTCATGGATATAAGAAATTATTAGCTTGATTAAATAATTGGACTTGTTTACCTTTTAATTGTACAATTCAAAGGTCCACTCTCGCCTCGTTATAATCTCAAGTATTTAAGGCTGTCGTGCGGAACCCCTTTCTTCGAAACGTTAAAATCGTTATGGGGGTCAGTCGTGACAGTGTGACGTCATAATGAACAATTGTTCACATAATTCAATTCTAATCGACTCGACTGACGTACAGAATTACTCGTACACTCCGTGAACGTATGTGAAGCAATTACATACACATTTTGTAGGTATATCAAAATTCAACTTTTTCAATGTTTCAATATTCATATAACAGTTTTGAACCACTGCCACAATATTTGCCGGATCGGATCATAAAATATTGCAGAATGAACCGAAAAATGAAAATTTCAAGCTTTTAATCGGATGGGCTATTGATAATTGACTGAAATGTCCCTGAAAACTAAAGGAGAATCATAGTATGTTTCGAAGCTTCTGAACAGTTTGATCAATTTAATAGAACCGTATCAATATTGAGATATACTTTTTTTCAATGTCAAGACACAAGTATGAAATGTCAAGATATTGTTAACAGTGTAATTGTAAATTGTTTTCACGCCATCGTTATTCGATCCACGAAACCCCCTACATCACACGAAGGTCGTTATAACGTAATTAGGGAACATAACGATTGCGTCCAGGTGCCGCATGCGGGCCTGTGGAATAATTTTTTCCCCTTTCTCTCTCTTAAAAGTATAATACCGATTCCAAAGAACCGGAAGTGCAATGGCGCGATATCCAGATCGACATGCCGGTTCAATTCCAACTTCCAAGACGTCCGTACGCGTGTCAATGCGATGAAACTGTAAACTGTCTTTAGTGTCAGCGACCTCTGACACTTGTTATGCACGCTCAGTGTGAAAGATATCCCGGTGTCGCGGTCGCTGCGCGGAGGGACGATCATTATTTGGAGGCACACTGGTATTTGGTTTTACCGCATCATCGCGTAACCGTCGTGTCATTTTGACGACACGCTCCGGCGGACATCAGGGTGCGGACGCGATAAACGGAATCGATGATTGACCGGTTCGGCGATACCAACGGCTGCACCGTGCACCGTGCACGGTTATCACATCGGCCAATGTGCCAGCCTTGATCGATTAATCGTCGATACGACTTACGAGTGTCGTTCTTCTTGATTTTTTATCGCAACGTATTCGATGACATTTAAATGGGATTCTCCTGTACATCTGTGGGTGATAATATAATCGGCTAACTGTACGCAGACAATGGCCTCCTCTCCTCCTCGAGGCTTCTCGGTTGGCTGTACTACTCTACGTACGCATCGCTGCTTCTAATTGCAGGAGGGGTTCTCAACCTGGGGATACGTGATTATTGTTTTTAATTTTCATCATTATGTGGCCTGTGGCCACACCCGGACTATCCGATGTCGTTACACTTCGTTACGACTTACGATTATCGCGTACCAAGACCGCACCTCTCAATGGTTCGGAAAATCAGATAACTGACAGATAAAAGATAAATGGAACCACAATCGGAGTCTTACGACTGTTTTTGTTTTTGTTTCCGAAAGGAAATTGTGAATCCTTTTGCGACAAGGTGCCGATAAGTCACAGACGTGGAACGACTCGAACAAAAGGTATATTGAAACAATGGGGTGTACGTACCTGAAGAACGCCGTAACGAATATTTATCGCCATTCGCAGTACATTAGCATTTCCTCTGACTATAGAGAAATGGTAATATGATCGGTTGTCTATACTAAATTTCATATAGAATCGCTTTCAAAACTTGAATACCTACTTTTCGCTTGCACGATAGTTCTGAGCTTCCTAAATTTGCAATTTTAACGTCCAATTCGTTATCGGAGCAGACATTGCACAGACTATTGAAATCGAATAGTTTTCAACAGTAGTTTTTTTCAATAATAAAATCGTACATCCGATAGTATGAATCGAGGGAAAAGAAATACAAAAATCTGAAAAATCTAAAGTAAATCAAAATTCCCCTTTTCTCTTGAAACAGTATAACAAGAATTTTCGAATCTCCGTTGCGGAGGAGAGTAATAATTTCTGTTTATTTTCGTGGCACGACCCAGACGGCCAAACGTTATCTCGAGTGGTGTATGGGGGTCCGTTATTTTTTTACTAGATCTTTCTAGTCCTCAAGACCGACCATGCAGTCCTACGTAAATTTACCCATGCACTCGTGACGCATTCGCTCTGACTCTGCTCTCCGTACCCGCGCGGTATTGAGACTCGGAGCCTTTAGTCTAGACTATACACGATAGTTTGTGAAGAGCCTATATGTATACACGCTAAGGCCATGTGCCATAACTTAGTTGCGGCATTTTAATTGATCGTAAGGGCGTCGCGTTGTTACAGAGTTTCATAAAATAGTGCAGTATTACATCCTTACATTCACTGTATAATTTACTAAATATCTGCGAGGGGGTCCGAATCGCGAACAAGGGGCCCCACTGTGAGGCGCCCCCTCCGTTTAATCGGCCTCGTTTCATCCGATTCTTGGAAAAACATTGAACGAAGCATGCGGGTGTCCGATGCGAGTCTCGATAAACTAAAAAACATCTCCGGTCACATGTCAGGACGAATGAATATACATATAAAAAGAGTTATTTCGAACCGGGTGTACAGATACGGCCCTGCGAGCTGGGCCTTACAATGGGCTGTGAAACAAACATTCTCTTGGGTTGAGCTCATGCGGCACAACAGCCTGCATGGGGCACCGGGACGGGAACGGGCACGTGTGTCACCCAATACAACCCATACTAAGCCAACTGAACCCAATACCATCATCGTACCGATGCACTGCGATCGGACGTAATCGAATAAGCCGCGAGATTTGCACGATCACAAGTCAATCTTTGATTCGCTGTATCGAGTCAGTGGGAAAATACTCGCTTCAAAGATAATTAAGAGAGTGCCAAAAATATTCTGTTCTAGGATCAATTTGACAGTAAATTAGTCACTCCAGAGAATTTATAGCTCGTCCATAGCATCCAGATTTGGGATTCGACTGACTGCAAAATTGACTTAATTGCCGGACTTCGGTATAAAAAAAAATCCATGTCAGATTTGACGATCGAATAAACATCATGGAAAGCGGTTGAAGAAAATAAAAGTTCCCAAGATACGTGAAAGTGCTACATTAATCCGGCGCAAAAACACCGAATTTGCCCGCCAAGTACGTAGCTCTTGAACCGCTGTTTCGATATCCTCCTCACCGATAGATCGGATTGGTACCTGGCTTTTCCTTGATTTTACGACAGACACTGGCGAAAAGTTTTGCTTGTAACACAATTGTGATTTTTTTTTTGTGGGTACTTGGCGGCTTTTTTTTACATCTTCGATGTTTTTGCGTGGGATTAATAATTTCTTGCAGTCTAGCAGACTTCGGTTTAAAAAAAATTAATCGAGGATCGTCTAGTCGAGGTTGCCTCGTGTGTCAGAGTGCGGAGTCACGGCCCGTGTCCCATTGTTTAATTTTCTTTCTTTCTTTATCTTCCACCTATTCAATTCTCTATATTCCCACAGAAATCCGTGCGCGTGCCCCTGCAATCGCGGCGTGTATGCTGTACGGTATACACTCACCGCATTCGCACGCGGAGGTTTTCAACGCGCGTTACTACGACCCACGTTGTGTGTTTTCCATCGGTACGAGGTAAACCTTTCAAGCCTGTACGTGTAGTATGTGAATTTTACACACGCACAGGCCCACGCACACTTACAATCCGGGACTCTGCCCATGCCTCAGTGCGTACCCAGACCGCGTGCAGTGCGTACCCTCGTCGTGGCTCCGCTTTTTTTCCATCCTCGAATTTCGTTTGTTCAGTTTTACAGAAAAAATACAAAAAATAATAATAATAATAATAACCGAAAGTAGTGTGAATTTTCGAAAATGCTCGCAATTATAATAGGCTTTGCTTACTTTTATGTGGAAATGTTCCGATTAGAGTTACAAATGGCACTCGGACCGGACGATTACAGACTATCAAAATTCGTAGTGTAGATGATCGTATTATTCGGTATAAAAAAAAAGTGAAAGTACGAGTTATCAGCGGTTTGACGCGAAATAGACTGTTTGAAAGGGGAGCCGGGTCATCGCGATCTATTGTTTTCGCGCGTATATTCAATCGAACGAACTAAACAACTGTCTGTGTGCTGCTTTATACAAATAAATTTTGCAAATTCATTCTCCAAAGAGAATTTATATTTCAACAGTGACCGTTGTTAACAATTTAAATTTCACACCACTGCCCCCGGAAGTGTGTATGTAGATAAATAGAGCCGATACCATTAGTCGAGTTACGTAAAGATTGTTAAATATTCATAAGGTTTTGAAGAACGAAAGGAAAAAAAAAATAACACTTTTGTTCCAAAGTTCGAAGAAGCTAATGCACAACAGGGCATAACAATAGAACATGAGAAATCCCCGGTCCCTAGGTATAAAACCGGGGGTTAGGGTCATCCCTTCCGATCTTACTACTACCGATTCGACAAACATGCTCTGAAGATTCGTTCCAACCCTGCCGGGTATGGCTGGAGGACACCATGGACACCTTACTCAATTGTAATTCCATTCAAGCATATCGTTATACGTATTCCTGAATAATGTTTCGGGGAGGCGGAAAGGAAAAACGTTTATCGAACAACGCGATTAGCGCTGGAATGTTTTGTTCGTTTATTCCGTCCACCACGAAGATAAGCTTCGACGAAAACTGATATTTGATGCAGTTGAATTGCCTGATCGAGATTCTGAACAGTTTTGTGGGTGTTGACGTTAAAATCGTATTTTGACACGTTTCAATGATCAGTAGCGTAACCACTGCCCACTCCTTCGTTATACCCTACGTCAGGTATAAAAACAACTATGCGGTTACGTATCGACGACTCTATTTCTGTTGTGTTGTGTCAGAAAATGATTTTAATGATCGATTTTAAATATAATCGACTCCGCTATAATAATGCTATTGTAATTGTCATTGTTATGCAAAATAAAATTGCAGATATCAATTTGTGGAACAAGAGCATAAGCCAGCGGTGGCGTAAGCTGAGACGGAGATGTTCGGTCCAGGAGATACCAGAGCCTCAGGAATCTCTGATTCAAGGTGGAGCAACACGCGGCGTAATACACGCCGTAAGGTCGACTCCGACGAGCCGCGAGGTATCTCCCGCGGCAAAATCACTGCAGGAAGGATCATCGCCTAAGAAACTTTTGCAAACTAGTTCCCTGAGGCTGCCAGGTTAATACGCATCCTTCTTTTTCGTACAATATCATAATCATAAAATATATAAAGGCGGGAAAAAATTATTTGAATATCGACGATCGATACGGTGCAGTATATGCATAGAAAATTACTCGCGACGATGAGTCGAGTGCAGGGACCAAATTTCGTCGAAAAATATCTAGAATTGGACAAGTTATTCGATTTATTACGGTGAAAACTGTGAATACGGGACTCATAACCTCAAACTGTGCGTCAGACGACGAAGCAGGGAACAAATTGAAACTATTCTAACAAACTTCTGACCCGTTTTCAATCTTGGTACGACTTTTTTCCCGCCAAACAGCCATGCAAAGGTCCGAACTTTACATGCAGGTAAATTTTGAATATTTTTATCTGAAATTTGTTGAACGAAACTAAAGTTCTGCGAACCCGGTGACTAATTCGAGTCAACTATCTGTATCTTTGGGGGGAAATACGACTGTGTGTAAAATAAACAAGAAGAAAAGAAAAGAAAAAACCGGTCTGTGATTAGATTGCGCAAATCTGTTACAGTACATATTATAGTGCGTGAGTCATTCACGGTATTCGCGTGGACTCGCGATTGTAATGCAGAATATAAACCGTACTCCGTATATGGATACATATTTGTGGAATTTTTATTGACAATAATCAATTCGGTGTGTCTGATTCGTTTTTTCTCTCCACTTTTCACGTACCCCAGGTACCTCCAAAGGATTGTCCGACATCCAACAAGTCCTACGGAGTAAGTTCAGCAAGATAAACGCCGGTATACGAAAGCGAAAGGCGTTGAGCGTGACCGAAGTCTTTCCGCCCAAAGACAATGCCTCGAATTTTTACGTCCCTAGTCCGTTGAGCACCTCGGCTAGCCAAGGTTTTAAGAGTGATAATAATTACCGAGAGGTAGAAGAAGGAGGAGGAGGAGGAGCTGGATGCGACGGCGATGGCCCGATGTCTCTGCCCCCTTATCCGTTCCACGACAATCTCGAGACCTTGGCTGAGATCAGCGCCCCGAATTCACCGCGATGCAAGACTCCGAACGCCTCCGGAAGCTTCGCCTACGGTTCTCAGAATTTTTCAAACGATAACGAAACGCGGCAAAAGGACGGCTACGAGAACGTAGTCTTCGGGAGGAACCCGCGGGGCGCCCTCCACCGGAGCAACTCAGAAAATCGCGAGGGTTCCGCTACGTACGAAAATTACCACTTCCAGAAGTCGATCAAGCCCAGGGGGACCCCGGACGGCGACGTGGCGGACAGGGTCTTCTCCGAGAGGGCCGGAGTCGCCCTGGCCAGGAGCCACTCGGAGTCTCGGGACCATCACTCCTACGAGAATGTTCACTTCCAGAAGAACGGTTCGAGGAACCACTCGGACTCGAGCTACGAGAGCGTCCACATACCCAGGGTCGCGAGCTCCAGGAAGAGGACCGAGTTCAAAATCGGGGGACAAGTGTCCAGCTCGAATTACTCCGGGCCCCAGGCGCCCTCGGGGTCCACGGGGGTCCTGACCTCCCTCGATGAGGGACCGTCGAGTCTCGGGGCCCGCAGGAGCCCCGGGAAGAAGAACAACAGGAGATTAAACAGTCGCAGCGTCGCCAATATACCAAACTCTTCGGGGACCTGCTTGAAAGTCTGGCAGGTCGGTATGAGGGTTTTTTTTTTTTTTTGCTCTAAAAGGTCAATTTTTTGGTCCTCTCTAATAAACACGAAAAAAGTCTCATCCAAAATGATCGTAAAATTTGTAGAATTTTTTTTTCTTATGCACTTTCAACGTAGAAAGTTGACGCTTTTTTTTCGAGTTTGTTAATTTACAAGAAATTTATTAATATTGTATATTTCTGCTATTAAATTCCTGGTGTTAATTAATTTTTCCATATACGAAAAACACGAAAATTTATTTGAATTGAATCTACTAAATTTCTTAGTATTCTGAAATTATGAATTTTTACAGTAATTCTACAGTCAATGAAAACTTTTAATACAATTTAGTAAGTTTCCAAAACAAAAAACATTTTTTACAGTGTAATTTTGAATTTGAGGAAAGGAATTATTGCAATTCAGAAACAAAAAAAACCCTGTCGAGTCTTCCTCTTTAAGAAAATACAAAAATACAATTTTTGAATGACTCGTTTTTGCTCTTTGAGACGCCAAAGTTGATTGCTAAGATTGATTGAATTTCTTAGGGCGCCCAAGACACGGACGAGGGTCTGAACAGCGACTCGGAGCTTGAGGACATCGACGAGAACCTCGAAGGCGAGGAATCCAGGTTCTGCACTCTTCCAAGGCCGGGTAAAGGCGGGGTTTCGTTCACGATTATGACTGCTAGATTCTTGAAAGGACCTGGCCACAAGGGGCTGGGGTTCAGTATTGTTGGAGGCACCGATAGCCCGAGGGGAAATATGGGAATATACGTGAAAACCATTTTCTCTAATGGACAGGCATCCGACCTGGGTACAGTCAAGGAAGGTAGGAATATATTTGTTCGAATTTTTGGGGATGATTTTTCTTGGCGGAATTTAACTCCTCTTAAAGTTACGCGGAAGAATTCAGCAATTAATGAAAAATTGTCAAATTGATAAACTTCGTTAATTATTAATTTGTGACTTTCCAAATCCAGGAATGATAAAAAAATTATGGACAATCGAAGAAGAATAGTAGATTTTGAAATTCAGTCGGTAATTGATCGGAAGTTCCTCAATTCATAAAAAATTGGATATTTCTGTAATTCCATCGTTGCTAAAAATCGTCAATTTGCAAATTCAACAATTAATCAAAGATGGAGTGATTAAAAAAAATAGCGATTTTTCAAATAGTACATTTTGAAGCTCAGCAAATAAGCAGAAATGGGAAATTTAAAAATTCAATCGTTCTTAAAAATCGACAAGCTTCAAATTCGATAACGAATCTTTTAAAGATTCCAAAATTAACAAACAAAAAAAAAATGTGAATTTCAAAATTCAGCCATGAATTAGAAAATATGGGGCATTTTTTTACTTATTCAGTCATAAGAATTGACGATCTTCGAATTCGATAATTAATCAAACGAGCTGAAAAAAATGCGAGTTTTCAAATTGAACAATCGAATACCTCGTCAATTTTGTGCGCAAATGATTATTCGATGTCACTGCAATAATTAACAAAGTATATTTTTGTATTTCAGGTGACGAAATACTGTCAATTAATTCGAAGCCTCTGCACGGAATGACGCACGCCGAGGCAATTGCGGAATTTAAATCAGTAAAAGCAGGAGACGTGGTTTTGCACATCGGTCGTCGTGTTTCGAGGCGTAAAAGAGAACCTCTGAGTCTGGCTCCTGCGGTAGCGACGACACCGCAGGCCGTAAACTAGCTGTAAGAAACGAAAATACTTCGATAAACGACATAAAAACTTATAATACACTACGAAATTTAATTATCTATCTTATAAGCGACCATATCAAAAATACCAAGAGGTTTATTAAATCGCTGGATTAAAAATATACACATTTTTGGGATTTGTGACCGTATCCCTAAAAAATTCTTATGAGAATTTTATTAAGAGAAAAAGAAAATTAGGTTACTAATCATCTCGATATACCCGCGCTATTCCTACTGATAATAACTTTATACACTTTTATCTGTACACACACATATAAAAAGAAGAAGATAAAAATATTTATACTCTAGTTATTAAGATCGTAAAAAAAAGAAAGAATTTCAGAATAATTGACGAGAGCAGCTTCCCACTATGACACTCTATCATCAAATCTCCAGCCTTCCAAAGTTTCGTATAAATTTAATAATTGTTATTGTTGTATATTATTATCGTTGTTATTAATATTGATATTAGCAGGGCTGAAGTGTATTTCTATTCGTATAACGAGGCTGTCAGTAATTTAATTGATAATTATTATCATTGTTATGAGTAAAGTTTTTTCTTCTTTTTTTTTACAATTTTTTTTCTCCTCTCTATAAAAGGCAACGAATATTAATCACGTCCTCGGGAAGCTGGGAATGAGAAACATGACAGTAATTAAAATTTTACACATGACAATTATTTAATCTATTAAACTCTGAAAAAAATTAAACATAACTTGGAGGAATCTTTTTATGGATTCTTTTTTTTTTATATATATATATATATATAACGTAGCGAAGCTTTAGCACAAAAATGACGTATAAAATCGCTAGATGAATATAATAATGCGTGTTTACATGAATAGATAGTCGAGATATTTGATCTCGTTTCAGGTCCGATAAGAAAACTAAGCAATGAAACTTAATATATTTCGATATTAACGCCGATGAATATATTTTTTATTGAATAATTATCATCGATATAGTTAGAATGGATCTTTTTTATCGAACAAAAAACAACAAAATGGCCTAAGCTTTTTATGATAACAGTGTCAATATGAATAGCGAAGAAAAATACAAGAAAACAGCGAACAACAAGAACAACAGAGTGGTAGTTATTATAAATATAATAATAGTTGCGGTGTATGATCAGGAAACCCAAAGTCCAAACTACAATTTAAGAATCGAATTATTTTTATTAATTGTAGTTTTATTAGTAAATATATACGTACGTACAGAGCTCGCCCAAAGATGAAGCCCAAAAAAGAAATAATAAAAGGAAATAAATATTTTTACAAAAACTTTGCGTTTATTTTAACAACAGAACGAAATAAAATAATAGTTATAATAATAGAGAAGAAAAATAGATTTCAAAGAAGTAGAAGGATAGAGGAATAAAGAGATAGAGAATTATGAAAACTAATAGAAAAACGTAATAATAAACTTATATTTTATAATAAAACAAATGAACGAAAACGAAAAAAAAAAATTAAATCAATCATGAGTCGATCAAACGATTATTAAAAATGTTTGAAAATGAAAAAAATCAAAAAACTTTGTGGTTTATTATTTTTTATATATTAATATAATTATAAGGCACAATTGAATCAATTTAGTTTATCTAGTCCTGCAGTAAATGTTCGTTTTTGTTTGAATTTTATTTTTTTATTTTTTGTCTTATTCGTCGATCATAGTTTATTAATTATATTTCGAAAATTTTATACTCCCAGAATTGTATAATAGTATGTAGAAAATGTAAACGAATTATCCCCAAGGTGTAAGTATATATACATACCTATGCATATTATTCTAAGATTATGTATAAGCTATATAGTATTATATAAAACTATATGGATAATAATTTTAAAAATTTCGCTCAAACTAAATAATTCTTTTTTTTTTATAATAAACAACAATTATTATTATAACAATCAATTAGTCACCGAAGGGAGTCGTCCTAATTGTTAATTCATGATTCGATTATCAATTGTTCCAGAATGATTTTCAACGAAATGATGAAAAAAAGCCTATCACATACCTAATACCTATCTTGTGTCAGATTATCAGCTATTCTGCTTTCTTTTTCTTCTAATCGTGTCATTCAGGAAGAGGAATCTGAATCGGTTAGGTCACTAATAAAATGATAGGAAACAGATAATATGTATATTTGAGAAACTCAATTTCCTTTTTATGGTTTTTTATTCGTTTGAAGAATACAGTTTATGAGACGATTCAAATATAATATATCTTTTATACAATTATTATATATCTATTTAGGTAGTGTTACTTACGTGAGAGTACATATAGATTTTCCGTAAGTAAAGTACAAGTGAAGAAGAAGAAGAAGAAGAAGAAACGACACATTTTAATATTTCAAAAACCGTGTAACTTAAATAAGTACGATATACTGATACCTACAAAATTAAAATAACGATAATAAACATTGATGAATAAAAAAAAATTAAATATATAGTCACTTTATCGTGTGTATATAATTCAAATTCCTCTATATTCATAGTCGACCTTTAATATAATTGCTAAAATTACTAAAAAACAATTTAGAATTCTTTCTCCAAAACGATACAATTTTACTGCCTATTAAAAAATGTATCGAGTGTCTCAATTTGCTTTTCTTTTTTTTTTCATATTAATTATAAAATAAATTAGGTTAGCAAAACGGTTGAAGAAAAAAAAGGGATCAGAAACAAACAAAAATCTGGTTCCGATAAAAGTAGAATTTTAATTTGAAACAAAAACTCAAATATTGAATCAAGAGCTGTTCAAAGTGTGTGTTAAACAAAAAAAAAAACAAAAAAAAAACAGTGAAATGAGGGTCAATCTTTATATTTATATCTCATTGACGTGTTGATGGATGTTATAGGCTCTCCCACCCCTCCTGGACTCTCTAGGAACGACGGCCAAGTTTCCTTGTGGTACTTCCGGTTCTTTCGCCGGGGTCACAACGACAGAAGCTAGATGTTCAGGCCTGGGTGGGTCGGTGTAAACGTAGGTGGTTTCGACGTCGACGGTTTGACCGATCCTCGGCGACTCCTTCTGTATGTTGTCCTGGGCGCTGAGAATCTGCTTGAAACGCTCGTCGCTCTTCTCCTGTTGAACGTCTCCGAGTTTTCTGCCTGATCGCGACGATTCTTGAACGTTAGACTCGGTATTTGTCTGATTAGATTCGGGGGTCAGGTTCTGCCTCAGCCATTGAGAGAACAGAGCGATTCCCTGCTCCGCGCTCGCCGAGACAGCCGCTATTATCTCATCCGTGTTCAGGTTGTAGTCCTGGTCCTCTTCGCCGGCTTCCGGCGCCTCGGGAACCTCAGGAACCTCAGGAGGGCTCGAAGCGGTTCTAGTTTCAAATGTTATGTGGATTATAAAGAAACAGGAAAAATGAGATCTATAATACATGAATTCAAAATACAGCAAATTTGTGGAAGAAATAGTCAAACTATGACTTATGAGCTTCATTTTGAGAAATAGAGTTCTGATCTGATGACTTCAAGACTTCATGAAGTCAACTGGATTCAGCTGACTTTAACTGTCTTCGGAATATTTGGAATTAATAAACTATTTTTGTATCGATATCTTCGATTTGATAGCAGTTTTTTGTTTTTTTTTTATCTGACCTTTATTTGTCAAAAACAGTGAGAAGCGTTTCTGAAAATGACGAAAAGTTTGATTAATTTTGATGAGAATGTCGATATTTTAGAGAAAAATCGGCTCGGTGAAAGTTCACAGGATTCCATTACGTTGGTTTGGTTTTTTGGGAACTGATCCGTTTGGCTATACAACTGCATGTACCGTTTTCACTACAGCTCTTCGCAGGCTCTACTTCTGAAGCATCGATCTACGAAGCCGACAATTTTCAAGATGATTTCGAATTGATTTTTGTCAAAATGATGCTTGTTATTCGAAAATCGAGAAACTGTAGCTCCACCACACGTCCAGTTCTACTCACATCGCGTCGTTCTCCAGTTGTCTGATCGTTCCTTGATTGAAGCTGAAACATCCCATGGGATAGAGGGCCTGGGCCGAGCCAAGAAGAGCTGGTTCTATGGCCAGACATCCCTCGTGTCCGGACGAGACCTGCTTTACGGTGGTAAAAGTCGCGCATATTTGGGCCAGATCGGACAGGAGGTCCATGCAGGTCCTCTTATTGGCTGCGTCAGCTTCAACAAACCGATTGTTTTCTCGATCAGATAGAAAACCCGAAGAGTCGCTTATCCCTCAATTTTCTAATTACTCACCCAATCGAATCGTCGCATTGTGAGTCGGGTTGTCCCCGAAGCTCATGTTCAAGGTGACGTTATCATCCTTTTGTTTGACGTTCAGACACGCAGGACCCCCCAGGTCAATGGCTGACGTCAGATTAAGGTCGACGCAGCACAGGCACCCGGACGTTTGACAGAGACACTTTGACGGTGGGGTCGTTGAACGGGCTTCGGTTTCAGCGAGTCCCCAAGAAAACAGGGTATCTGTTTCGTGCGGTTTGCAACATTTACAAGGAATACGTGTTAGCTCGATATTATATTGATTGTTGCAGACAGCTTAGAGCTTCTCAAATCGATGACAAATAATGCATCTAGCGATTATCGGAGCAAAGTGTGTCAGATAATCGAGAGAAATTTCTAAACTAGTCGACTTTCCTGCGACGCGTTAATGGGACGAGACGTGCATCGACATCTTCATTAGTACAGCGTAAACCACTCGACGATCTACGGTTCATTAGTTACGTGACCAATTAAAAAAATCGGCTCCAATCAGTCAGAGAAAGACTCTAACTGGGTGTTTCGAAAAAAAAATAATAATAATCTCTCCCATATTATAATTTTCGTCCTTCGGGTTCCACTACATGGATTAATGATTATATAAACAGATTTTAGTCGTGTTTAAAATCTCACCAAGAATTCCTGCCGAGGACACGGTTACCATCACTGAGAAAATGATAAAAAACTTCACAGTGAGCTTCATGATTTTATTTTTAGCTTCTTTAGTTTACGGATTCAAATTTATTGGTACTGTGTCGCGTGAATTATTCAGCGTGCAATAGGTAAAAAAAAATTGTAAATAACTTTCGCGATTTTATAAATGAAAAACTAATTTTCTTTTTTAAAACGTGCGTGAAAATTTGTAAAAGGCAGACGCCTCGGAGATCCTGCCCGCCAAGGAACAGGCTTAAATCTGCCGAGACACGGAGCACGCGACTCTCATACGCGCCGAGCAAATCGTGGGTTGAAAAGGCGAGACGGTATTGGTCAGAGATCGGCGGGGAGACTCGGTCATTGGGCGAGCTCGACGGCGGCAAGGAACCTCATCTGGGTTACCGGGTGACCTGGATCCTGCCCTTGGCTCCGGAACGGCTCATGTCCTTGCGATACCAGCTCTCTCGTTCTTTATCCCCTGAGCGGACCGATCGACCGATCGAGGGACGTTACATCCCTGTCTTCGATTCGAACGGAAAGGTTTCTCTCTCATTTTTCGTTTTCAAATACCCCAGACATTCGATCTTCCGTCTTTTATCCTCCGATTCCGATGCACAGAAGCGAAAGCGCGTGATCGACTTCGATCGACTTCGATCGACTTAAGCCCTTGCGATACCGGGGCTTGCGAGAGGTCGATTTTTGTCATCCGATACACAGCGTGGGTGTCGATTCGAAATGAAAATGTGTTGCAAATTTCTAAACGGTCCATTGTACGAGGTCGACCTCTATAATTGTTCGCCCTTGTTGGAGTACTTTATTGTTGTTGTTTCTTTTCGTGGTTGCGAGGTGAACAAACCCGAGCAATTAGATAACTTAGATGGACATGGACGAGATCGAGCGAGGAGGATCGGCGGATATCCTACCTCCCGTAGGATTATATAAAAACCAGTTTCACCTCGTGGCCTAGTTACATCCAAGTTTGAGGAACACGGGAGACCACGACGAAGCGACGAGGTCTTCGCTTTGGACAATTTATTCACTTCCTGATGGTTTTTAGTGCGTCATGTTCGACTCTGTACAGGCTGGTGAGCTGGTCGCCGGTGGGGATGAGACGAAAAATTATTATCCAAGGCAAACCACTACCGGTTAGAAAACTTTCTTTGACCCAGAAAGAGGAGAAAGGTATTTTTATTAACCAAAAATATCCACCTATGGTTACTTCCATGCCCACAAAGAGCCAGATCTCCGGTTATTCGGACAGATTTATTTATATTTTGTTATTATATACGGCCGCGTGACGTCACTCACGTCACAAGAGAAACTCTCTATTCTTGAGACCTTAATTGCGAACGGTGAGTGTGCGTGGAAAGATAAAAGACGAAACTAATTGAGAATTTTCTCTACAGCGGCACGTATAATGTTAGACTCGTTGATAACATTCAAGGTCTTGCAGCATTAGATGGATCCTCACGACTCGTTATTACATGCTGCATAGGTTTTGGTACTTAGTGGTGATGAACAATCGAATTTTTCAATACCGCACCACAATAGGTGGAAGGTACATACGAAGGTGGTGGAGGTATATGTAATAGTCAAAAGGAAGAGTCGACTCGAGCCAGTCCTTATCCTACCTTCCGCTTTTTAGTACAGCACAAAGATCGTGGTAGTATTTTGTAAGCGAGGTGGGGGGTTACCGGTGGTGACCGACTTAAAGAAACTTCTTGGGGGGAGTTAAGCGGAATCTTCAGTTGGACATTGGCCTCGGTAAGATTAAGAGTCGAAAAATCTACTGAAGAGATACCTACGTTGGTTAAGGAGTAGGGTATATACTCGATTTTTACTCACATTTTAAAATACAAACAACCGGAAGGAATCTTTTTTTTACACATTTTGCACGGCTGTAATTTTTTTTCTTTTTTTTACCATCATTATTATCATTTCTTTTTATCATATTCGAGGTAAGTGAAATTCGTTCAACTTTTCAAGATATACAAGCTTCTTTCTCTCTCACGTTTTCTTTTTTTTTTTCTTCATACCGTCTTTCTTAGCGTGGTGGGGATTCGGATAATATCATTTTATTTCTTGTTTGTAGTCGTTGTATGATCAAAAACTAAAAACACAAGTCAACAATCTGAGTAGAAAATTCAATAGCGAAAAAATTTGAAAGAATATTGGAATATTTATTGAGGTTTATTAGTAGCGCGATGAACGGTAATGAAAGATGTTTAAGAAGGAAAGAAAGAAAGAAAGAAAAAAAGTAACAGTAGTTGAATAACCTATATGCGAACACGTAGATGAACGTCCGAGCGGGTATATATCGGACGTCGGTGGGTTCGAATCGTGACATTAATGCCGAAGCGTGTTTCAGCCCAGTTAGCCATGTTGAGGATACCCTGAGTTTCTTTAGTTTGTTGACCATAGAAGCACTTCCTTGACTTTTACGGTGAGCCCTCGATCGTCGTTCGCCACTGTTACTCGGTTAGCACTGTAACGCGGTATAACAGTTCTACATACTATTTCGTGTGGGGTTTAAAACGTCGTCTTTGACCGTGACCGCCAACGTCGCGGCGGATGTAGGCCATTCGGTCACGCCCGAAGGACCGTCTTTCATTATTTTGCGCTGGTTTACGCGGAAAACTATTCAGTACCGTGCGTTATACTTACTCGAAGGATACACGACCGTCCAATTAGAGTAGATGAAACAATCGCGAACTAATTGCACCGAATTAATTAGATCAACTCGAACTCCGATTCATTGCAGGAACATAAGAGAAACGAGTCCGCTTCATCATGAGATTGTCGATGGTGTTCGAGCTTCTGCTCATATTTTTACTCGTCGCTTTCGCAGCGTACGCCAGAGTTATCGGTTGGTATATAAAATTGATTGATTTCCATCATCCGATATAAAAAAATTGTCCTTCATCCAGATCGCGATCAAGTAACTCTGCACAGAGTTCTTCGAGCAGCAAGTACCGTGATGAAACAGAGCAACATGGGAGTGTCAACGATATCGTTGAAGCAGGCAACCGACAATGTTAACAAGTACTGCAACTGCAACGGCAACGTTTGCAACTGCTGCAGAGACTTCAATATTCCAGTGGTTCAGCTGAAGGGACCAGGTACGTGCACGATTCGACGGATCGTTATCTGCGACGATATATAATTGATACAATGGTGACTGATTATTCTTTGTTCAGGATGCGCTTCCGTCCAGTACCTGAAGGGTGACAATATGGCTCTGCAGTTGAGTTTCGGCGATAACATCTTGACCAGTACAGTCGTTAATGGTGAGTTAAACAAAATCACACCGTGCTTGACCGAGTTACGCGAGATCAGGAAGTGGAGATACATACTTTCACCCATTCATGACTCACAAAGATTTTGTTATGCTCCACGAACCGACGTATGACGTCAAATTTCTACCGGATTCTTCTCTCAGGATTTGTTCAACAGACCCATATTCATTTTTTCCAGGAAAGAGCCCGAAGCCAGTTTGCCTGAGGCTGCCCGGTGGCTTTTCGAAATTCTGTGGAAGAATTTACTCCATCCAAAGAGAAGCCAATGATCACTTCAAGGCCTGCCTTGGTCTCGAACTCGAATCTTCCAACAAGGTTGAAGCAAGCCTACGAGTCAGCTGCTTCAGGTACGCGATAAGGAGGTGAAGAGAGTGGGAAGATCACAACGAGCTAACATTATTTTCATCTTTCTCAAGGTTTGGACCCGACGGATTGAAATTACGCCCAGCGGAGCAGTTGCCGGTCGTAGAAGCCGACGCTGCCGAGGACGACGAAGAGGATGACGATGACATTTTCGGTCTAGGAGGTGTCGACGACGACGATGATGACGATGACGACGACGATGACGACGATGACGACGATACTCCGACCGGTAACGCGGTCCCTTCTTCATCGGACGACGATGACGAGGACGAGGACGACGATGACGTTCTGGGACTGGGATCTCTCTTCGATATCTTTGGGGACGATGACACTCCGCCGAAGAAACCGAAGGTCACGACTCCGGCGCCTCCGGCTATTTCGATTCCCCTTTTGACGAGACCTACAATCGGTACTCCGGCCTTGACCGAAGTCAGTGAAGCCGTTAGCGAGGTTCCCGCCGAAGCCGACGCCGTTGCTGTTGTCGAACCCTCGGAGGCTACCGTAGAACAAGTTCCGGCTGATGTTGTGGCTGAGGAAGTCACCGAGAAAGTCGTTGTCGAGGATGCTCCCGCCGATTTGAAGCCTGCCGAAGAACCAACGACGCTGAAAACTCCGGAAGAACCCGCGAAGGACGTCGTCGAGGCCGCTGCCTCCTCGGTGGAAGACGAAACCGTGGTGAAACCCGAAGAACCCGTCGTCGTCCCTGAAGAGGCTATCGTAAAGCCGACCAGCATAGTCAACAAGATAAATACATCCCCTGCGAAGAAGCCAGTGGCTGCAAACGCGGTGCAGACCAACGTCAAGGAGCCGGCTAAACCTGACCCAGTTAAGAACGAAGTAGAATCAGAAGAAGAGGAGGAGGACGACGACGATGACGATATTCTCGGAGCTGCTGATCTCGACGAGGAGGACGATGACGATGAGAAGGGAGAGGCTGCCGACGATGACGAGGAAGAAGCGGAGACCGAAGAAGAAGAAGAGGACGAGGAGGAGGAGGAGAAGCCTGTTGTAAATGACAAGAAGAAGCCTGCGCCGACGGAGGGAAGCGACGAGGAGAGTCTCGTCGATGACGACGACGAGGAGGAGGACGCCCTGATCACCGAACTGACCAGCGATGATAAGGAAGACGCGAAGGTTGACAAGGTCTCGAGCAACGAAGCTGGGAACGTAGAAGAAGACGATGCTGACTATGGTTACGGATTGGCGCAGATGTTGGAGAGGAAAAGAGCCCAGAAATCGCCGAAGGCGCGAGGTCGTCAGAGCAAGGTCATGAGATTTTAAAATACAGTAATGATAAAGCGAAATCAAAATAATTTTGTGAGAGTCGAAATTGCCAATCGACTCATCGCCGAAACGATTCTAGGTGGAATTCGATTATTCCGCTCGAGCTAAGCCATAACTTCAATGTTTATAGTGTAATAACTTATTATCGACTAACAATGATTATTTATGTAACTGACAAGCGAATATTTATGTAATTTATTGTGTATATGTCATGAGATCAAATAAAAGTTCTATTTCGTCGAATTTCATCCCCCGGTGTATTATCGTAGATTTAATCAAGTAGCCAGACTCCTAACTCTTCAAAAAAGGTGTGAAGAGTGACAAGTTCGTTTGTAGAATAAAATATCGCAAAATTATGCAAAGTCGAATGATTTGTGACTTTCTATCGAAAGCGGATGATGCATAATTGATGACCTACAGTAAACGCGATACGCCCACCAACTTCAGTCACTTCAAAGCTGCTCCTCCCTGAGAAAGGTTGTGTCTCACATTCGCTCAAACGCTTCGGTTCTTTAAGATAAAGATGGAAAAATTACCCGTCTACGTTCTCGCAATTTTATTCGTCGTTCAACTCAACAAAGCTGAACTCACCTCTAATCAGTTGAAAGGTAAGAACGAATTTCTTAATTCACGCGCTAATTGCTTCAACGGTTGAACGTCTGTGTTCGAAAATGAAAGTATTGGTGACGGTGATGCTTGGACGTGACCTTGTAGGTTCACTGCCTTACTCCGGTGCATATGCCGGATAAGCGTTGCCATGGCGACGCGAGTCGACCGCGTTGTGGTCTCTTTTTTGCGACCTTGCAGACCGTGGTCTGCGATCTTCAATCCGTGAATTATTTTCCAGTTTACGAATCGTACAAAGGCTTTTACTACGATCCTGTCACTAATTTGACTCTGAAAAGCGAGATCGAGGACTCCTCGAGGCTTCCCGATACCAGAATCGGCTTCAACAGCCTGCCGTGTTCGTGTCAGGACATGTCCTGCGGATGCTGTGCCGGTATCAACATCACAAGGATCAAATTTGACCAGAAGGCTTGCACCAACTTCACCTATGATCCATACGATTTTGCTATCAAGATGAACGTCCATATGAACGACAGAAACATTTTTTCCAACCAGATTTCTGGTGAGCGAAGAATCATCAACCATTTTCTTCTTCTTCTTCTTCTTCTTTGTTTTAATAATTCTCGTATTAATTTTCAGCGAAAAATCCACCCCCAATTTGTGTGCCCCTACCCTACATACCGATCGTGGACTTTTGCATCAGATTCCACAACATACACATGCCGGACAGGAATATTCACTTCTGTGTTGATTTCGAGACGAAAGTAATACAGATGCCAATTATGGTTATGCACTTCGACTGTATCAGGGCTGGGGCGGATGGCATCGCCTGGTTGAAGCCCGAGGATAACGGGGGACTCGATGGGCAGGAGGAGAACGCGTCGCCGATGATAGCGGAACCGGAAGTGTACGATGAAGTTACTTTCGAAATGAGCGATTCCGAGGTGCCAGTGAAAAATACATCCTCTTCATCCACTCAAGATGACGAGGACAACATCGGACAGTTGAAATTGTGAACTTTCATTTCTCGAGAAGTTACTTGTTACACATCTCCGAAGACACGCTATTCATTAAACTTGGTTACTTTCTAATCACACCTGTTTTCGTTTTTCGTTCTATCATCCTCCTTCATAATTCATGAGACACGATCGTTGACGTTCATTCCAAGAACAGAGAAATTTACGATTTCAAAAAATTTTACGTTAAGTGAGAAGTATAAAAAAAACAAAGCTTTGCATGTAGGTAAGCAGTTGAAACTGGACCTAAATTTCTCTTCGTAACGGGGTCACCCACGTATTCGTTACGATCGACCAGTCGTGATCGAAGCCGGGAAGACAGCGGTCGTCTTACCATGACATAAGTAATATTGAGTATTATCAGTGTACCTTAAAGACCCCAAACCGATAATCAATATGAAGATTTTACTCTTCATTCTCATAATCTCGCTGTGTCGAAAAGCGGAATCTGAAACTCAAGCCGAAAACGAAGTGTCAAGGTCAAAAGGCGACGCTCTGGAGGACAAGATCGCTCCGGTTAAAAAAATTGCCCTGAGGCAAACCGCCGGAAATTCTACCGCCCAGGTGACGGCAACCAGACAAGGACCGTGCCAGTGTGCCAACGGGCTCTGTGGATGTTGTTCGAGAATTTTGCTGAGCACTTTTCGCCAAAAAGCTTGTGTCAACGTCACGTATGAACCGGACGACTTCAGGTTCACCGCGAACATACTTATGAACGACAGAGTTCTCTACACGAGGAGCGTTTCAGGTAGCTAACTTCATCAGATTTCAACGATATCATGATCCATCACACCTCTTCTTCTTCTTCTTCTTTCTTAGGCAAAAATCCGAGACCCCTGTGCGTCCCGGTTCCTCGAATCCCGGTGGTCAGGGCATGCGTTAGACTCTACAACATCTACTTCCAGGGCAGGAACGTTCACGCCTGCATGAACATGGAGGGAAAATTTCAGGACACTACGCTTTTCAAGGTTTGTGACGTCGACGTTAAACGTCAGTCCTGGACCTCCTAGTTGGGCTGGCTTCAATTCTTTTTCCGTCTTCGTGCACTCGACCGACTATCAGTTGGCGGGCGATAATGCGTTGATTGATTACGTGAAAATGCTACTACTCGTAGATGTAATCGGTCCAACGTGATTATAGTTTGTCGACGTTTGTTCTGATTTGAGTACAATTCGCGGGATCTATGGTCAATTAGAGCGTTCCGCCGCGTGTCATTATGATGCAGTTGACAACTCCTCTTCGCGGTCTGATTTCTCTGAGGTTTTTAATTCCTGAACTGGTTCGTTGACACTCTGGAATAGGAAAGCTGCACTCGAGTGAATAACTTGGCGTCTATGACCCGCTTAAACCGTTCGTACGTGTGTCGATTGTTATTGCCATATTATTCATCAATCACAGATTTAGAAATCGATTATCGACATTAACGTGATTAACCCGCAACTAACTCAATAAACAAACGAATCCTTGTCACCTGCAGGTTGGTCTTGATTGCGTCAGGCTCGGATCCGACGGCGTGGCTGTCGTCAAACCCGAAGACGGCGGTGGTCTGGGCCTGCAGCTCCTACCCGGCGACGATGGCGATGAGGAAGACGAGGACAACGACGAATACGAAGGCGAGGACGACGATGACGACGACGATGACGACGATGACGGAGATTTTTTCGACTATTGATTCGAAATTGGGGATTATTTAATAATTTATTTTTATAATGTTAGCATTCCTTTTATGAATATCGTACTTACGCAGAGAACAAGAAACGATATTGTATAACCGACTTGATGGCACTGCGAAATCGTCAACTGATAACAGTTACGTCATATTTAGTCAATAAATCACTAAGATTCAATTTCAAAGACGAATTCTGATATGAATTCCATCATTATTATCCACCGCCAAATATTTTCGATGATCCTTACGGTCTTGATCCAGACGGGTTCGAAGTCCGTGAGGAAGGCTCGTTGGTCGAAATTCTTCAATTGACGGAACATCATCTCGTTATTGATGTCCGTGTATTTTTCACTATGAATTCGCGATCTTGACCTGTGATCTAGCTACTGCTAAGTCCGATACTGTCTTATCGCATTTGAACTTTGAACCAATTTGCACATGGAAGTATACGACGAAACCGCGTGCATCGATATCCTACAAAGTGTTTAAATTTCTGGACGTTTCAATCCGAACAGTTTAATCATGCGAGTCGTTCGCTCCGCGATGCACTAAGATGACAAAGTGTCGACACCAAGTTATATCGCATCGGCACTTGACTTGTTTAGATAAACTATCAATCCTCCTGACTTTATATCTACCGGCTCATCTGTGAATCGTCACGCCCTGCGATTCGTGAAAGAAATTGAATATGTATTTCAATCATCTCAGGAGAGTCCTTGTGCCGCAATTGATCTAATTTTCCGGACACATTGTTAAAAATATCTTGAAATTTCTTATACAAACAGGAATGAAATTTACAAATCCTGGTGATTTTAATGAAATTGATATAAAACATCTTTAAATTTCATATTTGTGTCTTAATATTGAAAAAACATACCGAGTTCAATCACTAAGTATATCTCAATATTGATATGGTTCTATTGAATTTATGAAACTGTTTTGGAGATTCAAAACATACTATGAATCTTTTTTAGTTTTCAATGACGAAGGTATTTCAGTCAATTATCAATAGTCCATCCAATTGAAGGCTTGAAATGTTCATTTTCGGGTTTATTCTGCAATATTTTTTGATCCGATTCGGCAAATATCGTAGCAGTGGAAGCCCGTATTTAAATGAAATTATCATGAATTTTTATATCATATGAGTATTCAGCCGAATTTTCAAAACATTCTATACATAAAATTTAGTATAATCTTGGCTATGATATTTCCGAATGATTTTGAATTTTCAAAACTGTTATATGCGAATATTTAAATGTTGGAAAAATCGAATTTTAATTTACAAAAAGTGTATGTTAATTGCTTCACATACATTTTTGTGAAACTTAATACAGAAATTTCAACAGTGCCCAATTGAGTGTGTGGAATGACGGATTAGATTGTAAAAGAGTCTCTAGCCACCCTTGACACGTACCGTCATTATTCGTGTTATGGGTGTTGCGTTATAATTGTGGGATTATATGGTGATAAAAATGCACCTAATGTGACAATCTATTGTATACTTATTATGTTCTCACGGATGTAGTTGTTTCGAAAAGCATTGAAACGGCAATCAACGCGCTGAAAAGCGAATATCAAATGGTTTTTTCAAAATATAATTGCATCCTGTTGAGGTCAGCGAGCCAAGACAAGTTTTTCCACTCGCGATACGCGCTCAGTACGGATCTATTCGCCATGGAATACTGGAGGACCAATAGACGACCGGCCTAGAATCTGGAATCTTATCCGAGTCGTAATTCCGACTGGCTGAATTAAGTACAGTCAAAACATCATCCGAGACAAATTCTCCAGCCCGGACAATGCGGAATTGGATCTTGGTCAATTTTTTAGTCTCCATTTTATTCGTATCCGAAAGCCTTCCGGCGGTCAGGACGATCCCAGCTCTGAGTAAAAGTGCGCGAATACATCCTCAGACCCCATCTCTTCGGATATCACAGTTCCAATTCTTCATTTTTCCAGGATCCAATTTGCTGAATGGATTTCTGGTTCAGAGAACGGTATCGTTGAGCCAAAAATCGTGCTCCTGTCCGGACGTATTTTCTTGTGCATGTTGTCAAATGGTGACCATCCTCTTCCGAAGTGTTTCAAGAATGCGTGAGTATATGGATTGCCTCTGTCATATTCAGCTGTAATTCTAATCCATCGACGTTCGATTTTTTTTTCAATGATTTGTTCAAGTTTGCGTGAACTTTGGTTATCGTGAAACCGGCCTGCGCATGAATATCACATTGGGGTCACGGGCCATCCGACAAGCCTCAATCATAGGTAAATAAACCGAGTGCTTAGAAACATAACGTCACTGTGCAGATAACGCCGAGCGTAATGATCGAATAATTTGTTTCATATTCAGATTACAGAGCGTTCAAAGTCTGCACCTTTCTACCTGACTGTAGATACTCTCTTGCTTGCGTCGATGTCATGGAAGTGTCACAATATCCGAGGTATCCAAATTTCAGGCTAATCAATCTCGCAGAAACTATATTCAACATCGATCATCCTTTCAGGTCGATCACGATATGCGTTCAACTTGACATAACGTCGAAGCACAAAAACTGGATCATAAACTACAACTGCATCAGCGTCTCCACGTCTCTATCGAACCTGCAATCGTCCTCTACGTTTCCACCATCGACAACCAACATCGTCCTGAACGGATCAGCTCAAATGACGACCATGCCACCAACTGCGATGCCTCAACCTGGACAAATGCCCCAAAATACGTCAGGGATGCTCATGCCTGGGAATGGAGGTCAAAATATCCCGATGGGAGGAGGAATGACCAATCAAACACCGGGACAAATGCCACCAGCTGGCCAAATGCCGCCATCCAATGGCCAAATGCCGCCATCCAATGGCCAAATGCCACCAGGTGGCCAAATGCCACCAGGTGGCCAAATGCCGCCATCCAATGGTCAAATGCCTCCTCCTGGTCAGATGCAGAGGATGGTTAGCGAGGTTGATCGACTTATTGTTTCGAGGAGCGTCAGAACAACTTCCGGAGCCCATGCAGACGTTTCATCGAGGAGAGAATCCCGGAAAATTACCGATGTTCCGATAAAGATGCAAGTGATTTATCGCCACAAGAAAACTCGACTGCCGAAAACAGCGGACATCGAGTCGACTGAGAATTTCAGACGTTCGGAAATTGGAAGGAGCTCGAGGATCGTAAACGGAAATACGCTTTCGATCCCGATGCCCAACTCAGGGACAGGAAGTGTTCTGGGACCAGAAGCAGCTACTTTGTCAGGCAACGGTGGTTCCGTGGAATCGGTGCCTCCTTATGACTTTTCCGTACCTCTTCCGGTTTTCGTTCTAGAAAATTTTCCCGTTGAAAATATACCGTCGCAAACGATCACTCCGAACTTTTTGATCAATTATGACAACAGGACGAGCAGTTTTCCGGACAGAATGCCACCAGGTTTTGGAGTATATTCGCGAATCGGACCGACGAAGAACGACAAGGACAAACCGGCAATACCCCTCGATAGAAGCGTCGAAGAACTGGAAACAATTGGACCGGAAATTAAGCTGCATGCGAACAGCAAAATCATCGAAACTTCTACTGCAGGTTTAGGTAATGGAAATATCGTATTCCCGGAATAAATGTACCACTTGGAATTTTTCAGAGATTATAACATTCAGAAAAGTGTTCATAATTCATGCAAATTTAATAATTTTTCTAATAACATTGATTTTTTCTTGACGAAGGAACTGTCTAAGGTCGTACATAGAATGCAGAAACAAGCTTTTTGACAATTCTGAACCAATCCATAACTGTCTAACAGCTCATAAATTTTCGAACAGTCGACAGAAATTGGGAGCTTTTTATTATACCGTCAGGGTCGTCAGACTGTTTGACCGACAGTCGGTAGAGGATTAAAAAAATCGCATGAAGAATTAATGATTATCATTAGGAAAACTATAAAGAAAAAAAAAAAGAAACGGTTATTAACTTGATCAACAAGCTACGTTAAGGTTGGCCCGCGACTTTCGAATTTCCCAATGATTTTGCAATAAAACAATTGCTAAATGTCCCAATGGAAACATAACAATCGATTTTACTGTCCATACTGTACATGCTTCGTCAAACAATAAATGAAATTCTTAATCCTAATTCAATGTTTCACATTTTTATTTCAACGTATCTCGACGAAATACATACTAGAAGACAAATTTACTCATTTATCTACACCGTCATACGAACAAAAATCAGATAATCAAATAAAACGCGAATTTATACAATATCTGTGACAGTCTTCTACGTTAATCTTGATATGGACCATTTTCATGTGGACCAAATTTGCCGCGGCGATATATTTGATCACGTGATCTTATGTGTCGCTAAAATGAGCGACTAGCGACACCATGAAAGGCACCTTAAGGCCGGATTCTCATTGGCAGTATTTTGACCTGCAGCTGAATACTGCCGTAGGCTCATTGGTAGTTGATCACGTGGTTCATCAGAGCAGCATACTAAATCAACGACCAATGAGCCTACGGCACTATTCCGCTGCGCGTCAGAATACTGCCAATGAAAATCAAACGCCAAGCAGACGAGATCAAGACCCTAACCTATAAATCGTGAAATTTGAGTCAATCTTATTGTTGGGGACTTGACTGGCTTATTTGAAACAACTAAGATGAGGTTGACGGCGTTTCTCCTCAATAAAGCCAGCAAAATCGGTGAACTGACCAAACTGCACTCAAATCTACCGGAGGGTTACATAAATCGAGTAGTTGAAAAGGTAAATCAATCCCGATTTAACCTAACCTCTATTCCGCTCTCTTACGCTACACTTACAGAATATTAATCCGATGCTTCCTCGTATACGAAATTGAACATCATTAACTGTATAAAGAATGCTCCTTCAGTCTCTCAATGAAATCGTCTGACAGACCGAATACCAACTCTGCAAACCCTCGATAACCGGCCAAATTCATTCGTAGGTTTATTACAAGACTCCTCGTGCACCCCAGTACCTCAACCGCACTATAAAACGAAAGACTTTCCGCATCACGATGAACCGTCCGTGGTCAGCTCAATGGGAGTACCAAAACATGCCTAATAACCTCCGTAAGAAGGTGTTCGTCGAGCCGCTCGTAGACTGGAGTTTCTTCAAAGGGGACAGGGTGAGTTTCTCCGTGATTTCTCCATTTCAATTCAATTTCTAATGGCACAAAATCCTCCAGGTGGAAGTCCTCACAGGACGTGACAAAGGAAAGCAAGGAATCGTCAGTTCCGTAATACAAGAAAGAAACTGGGTCGTAGTCGAAGGGCTAAACACGCACTTTCGGAGAGTCGGGAAGGACAAGGATTTCCCGGGGTCTCTTATAGTGAGCGAAGCCCCGCTGCTGGTCACCACAGACGTCGCCTTGGTGGATCCGAGTGATTTGTGAGTAGCAGATGCCAAAAAATCACGACAGCGTGTAGAGAACGATAACGAACGTTGTTCAATTGGTAAAAGGTTTCAAATCATTTCAGACAAAGCTGCAAAGTAGAATGGCGATACCAAGAAGACGGAGAACGCGTCAGGGTCTCTTGTAGGACCGGTAGAATAATCCCGATCCCACACAAAAATCTGGAAACCGTAGATTACAAGGAGCCCCGCTTCTACAAAGCGCAAGCAAAGGACACAACCGACACGGACGTAAAGAAAGTAACTTTTGAGGTGAGAAATCATCCCACGGAGAAATTTCGGAGAAATTTTCCGCCTTCAATGAAACTAATGCCATTCGTTTTTGAACAGCCGGAATTGAAGACCTTCGAGATGGACGTGATGGACAAGATGGGAATAAAGGAGGAGAGAACGAGAAAGCCGGTTTATTGGTACTAATATTCCCTCGCAGTTCGAATTCATCTAGTAGATTATTTTTAAGTCACGAGTATATTAATCACGTGAAATAAAGATATTTGATTAAAAACTATTCGGATTTTTGGATTAGTTTAAAAAGTATTGTCTTTTGCTCTCGTTTAGTTCGTTCGTTTAATGCAATATATCGTTTATTGTTACGATGAGAGTTATACATCGATAACCACCCTGCGTCTAATTGAGAATTGATTAAAATACATTAGTTAAGGAGGTAAATAGAACATATATGTATAGAAGGACATTATTACGTGTATAACTTAATCGGGTTATTTAACTGACAATAATCGAATTATTTGAATAAACAAAAGGACCAATGAATATATATCGCCCACACACATTATATCACAGCACGATTTTTAACAAACACAGATCCAGAACAAACAAAAGAACGATAAAAAAAAGTTATAGAAGAAATTTTGAATTTCAGATTTAAATACTCCAATAATAATAATAATAATAATAATAATATACTTTTTCTTCTTCTTATATTAATAACAGTTTTACTTTCTTCCTCTTCATTATTTTTCTGTTTTTTTTACTCTTTTTCTTTGTTATATTATTTATCTCAATCATACTATCAGTCACTATTTACAATTTATTACTCTTAATTCTAATTCCCTTTTTTTTTAGTATATTAGTGAAAACGGAAAAATAATTATATATTACATAAGATAATAAAGCATATAGGTGATAAGGTGTTAAACTTGAAAAAACCATCATCAAGTTATTTCGGACACCTAAGTTTCATTGTATATGAATATAATAACTAATATTACGCGAATATTCTAGTATTGTATATCATGCAACGTTTATTATTAACTATAAAGATAAATAATTTACCGTCTTCCCAGACACAAAATCACGATCTCAATTACCAGCCCGCAGTCACTTATATTCTACCGCTTTACTATTCTCAGTAAACATCAAAGTAGTAATGATAACAGAAGCTCTAAGATAGCGAGAATTATCTTTCTTTCTTATTTTTTTATTTTTTATTTTATGTCTATTCTCACAAGATATATTATTATTGCACTTCCAGCTCTCACGTTCTTCACCTAATATGTAAAAATTCTGTTAACAATTATGTATGTATGTTTCATTATGCCAGAAACAGCAGAAAAGCTTATTTATAGCCTTCGGTTATTAGTTCGTGTGATATTACACATCGTAAGACAAGTGGACATGCGCGTAACAGAACTTTAACTAGTACGTTTCAATAATTTTATTATTATCATTATTATTATTATTCAACTAAAGCGAGTATAGAAATAATTTCAGCATATTGAGTCGGTATTTCTTTTGTTTAAGTAAATGGAGGAAAGAAAAAAATAAGACCGATATTGGTTATTCGTTCTCACTTATCTGTAGATATATGTATATTCTTGCCTTCTTCTATACTACAAGTAGTAAAGTGACTTTGGCTCTTTAAAAAACATACATATATAAGAGAGAAATACAACACGGTTGAAAGAATGCGAAAGGAATTCCAGAGCTTCTGATTATTCTCAAGGCGTATTGGGCGATTCATTTTTTCTTTTCACTATTACTTTTTCTTTGTTTTTTGTTTTTGATTAAATTAAATAGTTATAACAATAATCGTCATCGTCTCAGGCCTCCATTCAACGCCCACGGATATACAATATAAAATATTTATTTACAATATCGAACCGCCACGCGTCGCACTTCGGGCAGAGGTAATAAACCGATCGATCGTATACGAGTGAACATTCAAGACGATGATTTAGTGGCAGGATGTCTGACTAGGAGGCCGACTTCGCCGTCGTTAAGCTTCTTCATCAACGACCAAGCTTCTATTCTTGACATCCGAGTTACGTCGCTTCCGTTTACCTCGATCATTTGATCACCCGCCCTAAGAGCACCGGTTTTCTCAGCTGCACCGCCTGACAAACAAAGATAAATCACATTACAGCAATCTATCTGAAAATATATCTTCCTCCTTCACTCACCGGCGAATATCTTCTTCACTATCAAAGGACGATCGCCAAGCGGACTGTCCCGACCTCCTTCCAGACTGAAACCGAGTCCGGCACCGTCCTTCAGAATCGTGACAGTAGCCGGAGGACCCCACGCGGTTTGGTCTTCGATCGAACCGTTCATCTCCGACCCTGCAAAGAAGAGTCGTTGAAGAAATATCTTAGCGAAAATGGCCTAACGAAAAAGGTTTTCAAAATTGATACGCAATCTGTACAAAAATCGACTTTCTGACCAGAGTCTTCCCCCCTGATGAGAATAATTATGATAAACAGAGGAACAAAAAGCACCTTCGACGATAGTCTCAACGCTCTCGGTCCTGGATCTCAATCTTGCGCCGCCGTCGTCTCTGGCCCTCGACACAACGAGGACGATTTCGGACCTGGGTTGTTTGAGTACAGCGAGACTTTCTCTGTGCGTGAGTCCCTTGGTGCTCCTTCCATTGATGCTGAGGATCCTGTCGCCCCTTTGAACCCGTCCGTCTTTATCGGCTATAGAATGTGCGAGGACACGATGCACGGTGATTTCCTTCGTCTCGCAGTCCACACCCCCAGCCAGAGTTATGCCTACGTTCCCCGCTGGATTTTCCTTGTGGTAAAGGACGACTATCACGTCGTGAGCTCCTCTGGGCTCTTCGAGCGTCGCTTCTTCCACCAGCTGAGCGAGTTCCTGCTGCGATATCAGGCTGGTAGTGCTGGCCAACGAGCTTATACTGCCGAATTGTTCGCTCGTTGAATATCTTTCGGAGTCTGTGTGACCGGGTTCGTCGACCCCGCTGCTGTCCAGGCTCGAAAAACGACTGTGACTGTTGTTTGACCCGGCGTGAAGACCCGGTGGAACGAAACTCGAGGTCTGTTCAGACTTTTCAACGGCCTTCTTCACGTCTGTGACGCTGGCGCTCCTCCGTCCCTGGAGCGATCTGGGGGTCGGTATCTTCGAGGAGTTCAGTTTTTGGGTAGAAGAATACGGGCTCGATTCTTCGATCTTGTCGTTTTGGGGAAGCTTCGGTCTCTCAGGAGTCGGTATCTTCGACGCGAACGATTTCTCTTTGACCCACGACCTCGACGACGAGTCGCTCTGGATACTCGAGGGCTGATTACCGTCGAGTATCTCCTCCAGGCTCATCTGGCTCCTGGATCTCGAGAAGGTTCGTTCCTCTATGTGTATGCTGGACCTGGACCTGCTCTTGGTCGGCAGTACGGTAACGAGATTGCTCTGGGGGTCGTTGCTCCTTTCCAGAACCAGACTAGACCTGGACCTGGGTTTCGAGTTTTCCAAAGCAGCCAATTTCTCAGTTTCCACAAAGGAAGATCTGCTCCTCGGAACAGACTGAATATCCTGGCCGGAAGAAGGCTTCCCCTCCGTCGAGGAAATCCTCCGAGCACTTCTGACCTGCTCCTCGATCTCCACCTTCTTCTGTTCACCAGGCCCTTCGCTCGCCGTCTTCATGGTCTTCATTTCCGCCCTGACCCAGTTCGTGAGATCATTAGACGGCTGACCGTCCTCCTCGACGGTTTTTCCCTCGTCTTCGTTGACTTCGATGTAAGCGATCTTGACGTCCTGCTTGCAGGCGACGTCGTCCCCGTTGGTCGCCACGTAGCCTCCGTTGTCCTGAGCCAATTTGGAAACCGGGGTCTCTTCGGTGTCCGAGAATTTCCTCTGTATCAACGGCGAGCCGTTCAGGTCGCGACCGCTCCTGCACCTGGCGCTGGCCAAGATGTTCTTCCGGTTGATGGCCTCGACGCTCTGGGGCTTGAGGACCCGCCGCGAAAGTGACTCCGCGCTGGCCTGCGAGCCGGAAGTCAAGGTCGAAGAGGTGCTGCAGTTCGTATCGGTGCTGCTCGACCTCTTCAGAGCGTGGTGGTGCAGCTGCGCGCAACCGTTTCTCGAGTAGATATCGGACTGCTGGGGAGACCTCGGATCCGGACTGCTGCTGCTGGACGAAGATCTCTCCGAGTGGTACGAGGGCCTGGTGGTGAACTGCGACCGCTCCAAGGTCACGGCTCGGCTCTCGCCGACGTGGAAATTTCCCAGGGTCGTTTCAGCCGAGACGTAAGACCGTTCCGAGGACATGGTCGATCTTTCCGATGGCACGGGAGACCCGGGGGGGCTGAAGCCTCTGGAGATGCTGCTCTGGGAACTACTGACGGCCGAATCGTTGTCTGAGTCGTCGTACTCGGTCCTCGCCTTCCGCAGGGTGGTTCTCGACCGGGGAGATCCGCTTGTAGGAACGTATTCGAAGCTGAAATCGCTTCTGGTCGGGCTACAGATCGACTCGAGGCTCTTCGGGGCCTCCGAAGCCGACGAGGCTTTGGAAGCATTCGAATCCTTGCCGTAGACAGCGAGACTCTTGCGCTTGAAGGCCGGAGAGTACTTCGGGAGATTCTGGGGCTCCGGCATCTTGAATGAGGTCGTTACCTTCCCGGGGACGCTCACAGCGCTGATGCTGCTCGATATGGAGCTCTGGGAACCCCATTTGTCGTGCAGATTGGACCTGGGTAGCTGAAACATCGGAAACGCTGATAAGAAACGCGGAGTCTAATAAGAACGTCGACTCCTTACCTGCAGAAGGATCGAATCCCTGGACTTGATCTCCGGCAGATCGACGATCGGCTGCGTCGCCGGGATCGTCTCCTTCTCCGGAATCACCAGACCCCGGAGTTTCGATATCCCCTTCCTCCTCTGTTCTATGAGCTGGTTCAGGCTGGCCCTCCTCATCTCGTCGTTCGGTCTTCGGAAATTAGAAGCCAGCGAGTTGGTCCTCGATATCTGCGCCGGGTTCGGGGGCAGGTCGCTCAGACTCTGCGACCTAGAGTGCAGACTCGACGATCCCCCGGAGAAGCTGGTCGCCCTGGTCAACCCGGGAGGAGGAACCGTCGGGACGACGTAGCTGGCGGTGCTCTTCGGGAGAATCCGAGGTGATTTGAATTCGAGCAGAGAATTCGATCGTCGCGAAGCGTCTTTAACCGCGTCTTGCTCCATCTTCGATTTGTAGATGAAGTTCGAGCTGATTTTCGGGGTCGGCGAGCCTGGTGGCGAGGTCAGAGGCAGACTCGGCGGTGGAGCGTCGTACTTGTCAACTGCCGACGTCGACAGGTCGAAGGAGCTCCTGGTCCTCTGCGGAGGAAGAGCGGCCTTATCTTTACCCTGCGACTTTGGCTCGTCGTTGAAGACGTCCTCGGATGATTTGTACCTGGATAATCTCCTGCCGGAAGTCGAAGAAGCGGACGGCGAAACGACGATCGGGAAGAGCGGTGCCTCGATGCTGCTCTGGGTCGAAAACATGGCGATTTTGTCCCTGACAGATTTCTCCGACCTGTCGTCCTGCCGCCACGAATCACCGTTCAACGAGAACTTCCTCTGCGGCTGCTGCGACGACCCCTTGCCGATCTCGACCCTAGGCGGTCTCGAGGTCGGAAGCGGCGGCGGGTTCGCGGCTAGATCTTGATCACCGTAGTAGCCGGATATCGTGATCTTCTTTTCCGAGACGACGATTTTACCATCGTCATTGCGTCCGTTGTAAGAGTAGTAATTGTCGGTCTGCATCACGCCGGTGTTTTTACCGGTGACGGGAAGCTGAACGTCGTTCTTCAGGGTGATTTCAGCCGAGGTGCAGCAGACGCTGCTTCTCAGACTGATGACCCTGCTGTCCTGGAGGGGTATCGTCTTCTCCTGGCAGTTTGAATTATTCAAATCGTTCGAAGTCGATGTGTCGTTGTTGTTATTCTTCGCCTTGTCCAGCGAATTGTTCAACTTGAACGTCTCGCTGGCCGAGAACAACTCCGTATCCCCTGTCACCGCGGGGTCACCGTTTGACGCCAGGGTCGACGACACCCTGGCCCCGGCTACGAACTGGTACTGCTGCTGAACGTTACTGAACTCTTGATACGTGGCAGGAAACTCATCCCCGTCGGGTGGTAGGCGTTGCCCGCCTCCGCAGTTCTCCATTCTACCATTTACCGTGCCTAAATAAGAAGAAACGAGAATAAAGAAACAAGAAACCGTATCGTGAATGAATGATTCCTCAATCGCTGAACCCACACCGCGAATACCATAATATACCTAACGATGCGATAATCGGGTCCTAAACTCGGGGCCGTTTATCATCGAATTGTTGCCGCGGCAGAGTTGAAGAAAATTAATTAGATCGAGTTTATGGCCCCGGTAGCGTGACTATCTGTGCGATGAAGTGAGTACAACGTGCAATTTCGATTGATTCAAACGGATATCCAGATCGTGAATTGCGAAGGAGCCCCGGGGGTAACCAAATCTGTAACCGCGTTCGATTGTTTCGCCCTGATTTGAATAAAGCCTGCTCTAGCTTTAGCTGCAGCGACACACTCAAGGATTTCAACATTCTACCGATAATACGTCCGCCTGTGTCCGTGTGCGGCGTTGTGACGATGCGAGATAAATGAAAAATGTTAATTCAATGTTACCGGCGCGACCTGGGTCGTGTAATTGGAGCGAAAACCAGCGCTATGAATAATTCAGCGTATCGAATGCATGTAGGATATCGAAAAGTGATCGGCTATCACCGTAAAAAATGTTTGTCGTCAACTTCCAACAACTAATTTCGTTGTTTTGGGGATTAATTAAAAATTTGTTTCTAAATTCAAAGTATATTCAAGTTATTTAAACTAAATTTGTGATTTCACAAGACTTTTGTGTAGTTAATGTGTGGTAAATTTAGAATAACTTTTATTACGGTGTAACATGATTTTCATTGAAATCATTGCGAAATTGAAGTGTATCGAATGCGTCGAATTATGCGTCGATGCGATACACCGAACCCGGAGGAAGTGATAAATTGCGGGAAAAAAAGTATCGAGTGTGTGTAATGATTCGTTATCTGCGTCCTTGTACAAAGCTTCGAAGTACGTACGTACAACTACGTAGCTGTAAGCGCGATAAAACATCACAAAGCAAGACTTCTTCGGGTCTTTTTCTTTCACTCTTTGTTCGTTTACAAGTTGCGAAAATGTTCAACGAATAGAAAAATAAATTCGCTCGAAACTCGACCCAGTTAGGCGGTAATGTATTCGGAAATTAATTCACGAGATTAGAAGTACCTTGGCTAGAGTTAATTCCGACGTTCCGCATGCAGGCGCTAATTATTATTATTATTATTATTAATATTTTCAATATATTTCAACTTTTACACATATATTTGAAACGTTGTAATACAATAGTATTTTTTTTTCCCCTTTCTTTTTATACCGGAACGAAAGTTTTGCGCGGTGTTTGTGTATCGCGACTGGTCGAAAGAACCCCCAGAACCGCGATCTTGAGAGACTCCGGCGAGACTAGCAACGCGGACTCGGATGCATCCGTAGCCAGGGGAAGCCCCCGAAGAAGAAGGGATACGATATGATAGGAACACGAGAACCCGGCCGACCGGGCCGAAGAGATAATGCGGACTTTTACTCGTGCCACATGGCACACGACACGCGACACATGGCGGATGGTGTAACGAAAATACTAGGGACTCCCGTTAAATTACGAAAAAAAAAAATAATAATAATGATAATAATAAGAGACTGGGGGACGCGGGAGAGAAACTAAGAGATAATTATCGTCGTTGTTAATAATCCATAAAAAAAAGAGGCATCGTTCGACAATTTTCGTACTTCTAGTCACGAAATGTCATTATAAAATTCTCCTTTCTGATACTTGCGACAGGATGGTCTCTTTTTCCACAAACTTTGTTTTTGGATGAAAAAAAAAAAGACTTCGATCTCTGGAAAGCTAAATAGTTTTTGTTTTGAAAAAGGTTGTATCTCAACGAAAAATGAAGATTTTCGAATAATATGAGGCTTTGTGCTTCTTTTTTGAAGCGAAATTAAGTTTTCTAATTGTAAAATCTGTGAAACTTTTAAACTCGTCCGTCCTGTGCATCTGGTGATTAATAGATTTTGGGATTTGATTAATAGTCTCTCGACCGGCGATGAGAGTGCTAGAAAATAGAATCATGAAACCTAATCCTGAATTATTGATAGTTTCTGATCCACCCACGCGGTTATATCCGTGTGTGGAGAACCCGCGCGGCTTTAATTAGACCCAAAAGTGGCTCCTCGGATGTTCCCACTCTCGCGATCCTTTATTTGGTCGATTATTTCGATAACGAAACCGTGGTCAGCTAAGTTTCCCACTGCTGGTATCATCGGACAGATGCGTTACGAAATCGTGTGTCAACCTCTTGCCGTTCTGAATCGCGATCGCGGGTTGCGTCAGTCCCAAAGAGCTCTTGGTCATGCGATTTCAAGTCGAGGAACACGATCCGAATGCCAAATTTCTCCCGATATTGTACAAACTTTTAAGATTCCATTAAAACTCGCGACGGTACGAGGAATCAATACGATTTTAACACAGGCTCGTTTCCAAATTTCTATTCGACGTCATGCGATACCTCGAGATCGGAGATCGGAGATCGGAGATCACAGAACCCCGGGGTATTGTGAAAAGGTAATGAAATACAGACGATCGTAAAGAGATGTGCTGGTTCACCACACGCGTATTATGTATCGTTGATAATATTACATTTGTGAGGATAGAGAAATGACCATCTTCGTCGAGTTTGGAGGTGAAAGGAAAAAAAAGAAAAATCTGTTCTTAGCTAACACAACGAAGGCTCGTTCATGCCCCTCGGGTTTCTGTACGTAACACCGCAACCGCGGCACCGGACAACGGATGGTATCGCCTACTTTGCGGTCTTTCTACCTGGATCAAGTGATTCTTCACTCAGCACGTACGTTTACGTACACAACACACGCGGGGAAACAGCTGACTGTAACATTTCTCGCGCAACCAAACTCCGAACGGAAGTCTCATAGTCGAGCAACTTTCTCATTGTCTCAGCTCTGTACTCATATACATATTATCCAGATTAGATTGAAGAAAATTAACAACAATTTCTATCGAATCAGCAAAGTGTCCAAAATCATACTGAAATCGATTGGAAATAACAAATTTATGACGTCACCCGTGCCAAAGGCACCGAAATAAAATTACCTATAACTTTTGACAAGAACAAATTGCAAGAGTCGATTTATATGGAAGATTTGAACGAGAGAATAACAATTAGGAATTCCTTCTTCATGATGTAATACGGTAGAAATAAAAAAATGAAAGAATAGGTAAGATATGGTGCAGAATGCGGAAACAATAAGATATATCACACCTGACGCGTCTATAAATTTTCTATAGTACCAGTAGGTTAAAAGATACGTGGCTTGTGTGTCGAATGAGTTTGCGGTTGTTTGCAGTTTATATTATTCAGAACGAGATGCGACGCATATAAGGTGGAAAGGCGTAGAGTGCAGGCGATAAGCGCGTAGGTGTGCGGGATAAAAGGTCAAAACAAAAAAAAAAAAAAACCGCATACGACTCTCACGATCCTGAGAACCAGGGTGTATAGAACATAAATATTGAATGAAATTATTCAATGGTATATAAGACAAGTATGTCTGAGAAGACTCACTTTTCTCCGATGATTTCTGTTCCTCCGGTAAATCGCGTGGGCTATTATCGTCCCCGAGTTTCCGAACGATCGTATTTTCCTCTCGCCTCAGACAATCGACCTCGTCGCCATCTGAAAATACAGTCAATTCGCAATCCCACGTTAATTAGAAGCGTGATTTATCCTCGATTCGAACATTAGTCAGGTATTTGCGAATCTAGAGTCTATAACGTAGAAGTGTGAAAGTAACAATGAGATATGAAGCTTGACTCTCGTTAACATTTTTATTTTATTTTTTCACTCCACATCGGTTATCGCGAAACGCGAAAACACCTCCGATGACGATACAATTGAATCGACTGACTCTGAATTCGCAATTCGTATAATCATTCGTATCGCAAACAGCGCGTGCCTCGAACACGAACCGCATACACGTTCAATTGTCACGATAACGAGACGTGTGCGTGAGATCTATTAGACTAGGTATATCCGAGAGCTCTGCCCGAGAGGTACACAGGGGATATGAAATGACAATGAAATACACGAGTCTGTCGACTCGTGGCCCCCTTGACCGGTGGACACAGCTGCGTCGCCGATTCTGTGTTGACACCAGTTGACCCTCGCTTATTAGACACCACATACACATTTCTATGTATATTATATCAACTAAATACGCGGCTATACTCGCGAGTTTAAACGTTATTCGAGCTGTCTTTGCTAATTAACAATTAAGAAACCAACAAATTGTTAAAAGTCTCAACGAACGACGTACGTTGTATATTTTCAGAGGCGAGGGTTACTCGTTTAATTGGTATTCACAGCGATTAAAAAAATAAAATAAAAACAAATAGCAGAAGAAGTTTGCAAAATTTACTTAACAAACTTGACCGCGTTGATCTTTTCGCTGGTGAAAACTTCCGCAAAAATAAACGAGAGAATGAGAAGATTCGCGACCCGCGTCACTCGTTAAGGATGTAGTTCGGGTTGAAAACTATATCTTCTACAATTGATATTGTACCGATGCCAACTTTTTCTCACAAGTTTTTACATTCAAAACGAAGAAAAAAAAACAATATATAATCCACATAAGCTGAAAATTTGATGCGATGCACCCACAAGGCCTCCGAAGAATTTTTACTGGCGATGAAGAACTTGAGTAACAGCAATCTCAATTTTTTTCCAATATCAGAGTAGAAAGAAGAGTAGATTCACGTGAGGAATTTGTTGTACGGTGATACAAGTTCTCGAAAATGAAGTTTGAAACAATCATTTCCCCCAAAGAGGCACTTTTTTGTCATTTTTTTGTTACATTTTCATAAATATGAAAGTAATTTACCTCGATTTAGCGATCAGACCTGAAAAACCTCGGGTGGAATTGTTCATATTATATCAACGAAGATATTTGTGAAACTAAAAGTTGATCCGATAAATATTTCATCGTCAGTTACATTTTGAAATCTGAAAAGTAGGTGAAAATCAGTTTTTGACATGATCCAAGATTTGTAAAAGGCTGCATATCAATTGAGAACTCAAGAAAAAGACAAGTCCGAGTAAACTCATATCGTTTTATACTTGATGTTAGTTTGGTCCGATGACAAGTTTCAAGTTTCTCATCAATCTTGACTCTCATTCTGAGCTGTGCGATTGGGTAATCTCAACAGATTATCACCGTTGGGCCCGGATTAGAACAGTTTACGAATCAGATTCGGATTGGATCCTTGCTGTACTGATAGGTGAATGTATTTAGTGAAGAAATCCGCAATAAAATTTTTTTTTTAAATCGCATTGTTTTTGGGCTTTTTTCAACCCGAACTAGATCCTTAATTACTGTTTATACAACACACACAGTGTCTATAATTGCTCGTATTATATATAGCTGAGTTTTTAATTAATCGTATTCAAGAGAGCGAGGGAGAGTGATTCTTGGTATGAACAAAAAACAAAGTAAGTAGAAGAAATGAAATGGCATTCCTCCTACATCATGCCAGCAACGAAATCGCCTCGACTCGAGCGAGTCCTGTGTTGCAGAGAGTTCGGTGTGGCCGTAAGAGACCAGCATCAGAGTGCGAGAAAGCTGTATTTACGGCAGGGATCGCGTTCCGGAAAGGGTAAAGGGAACGGAAGGGACCCGAGGTGGGTGTCGTACCGTCGTACTGTCGTGCACGGATACGGTAAGGATAAAAACGGATTGGGGAGCAACAAAAATAACGAGCCTAGGTGCCACAGCTGAACCTCGAGGAGTCTAGAATCTTGAAAGAAAGAGAAATGGGGTTCTCCTCTCTGGTTTGTAGCGAGATCAACGCGAGAGAGAGACCCTCGCCTGTGCGAGGTGCGAGAGGAAGAGGAGAGGAGAGCGGATGGCCTTGAGCAGGTCATCACCTCGGGCCGGTAGGATGCTGGTCGCGCTGGACCAACTTAATACTTTGCTTCTTCTCCTTTGCTCGACGCTGCCCCGTCCTCTCCTTCGCTCTTTCTTCTTATTTTTCTTTGCCGCGAGTTTATACCGAGTCCCTGGTCAGGCTCCTTGCTCCTTGGCTCCTTGGCTCCTTGGCAAATATCGACTCTGATTGCGATTTCAGTGTACGCTCGTATACCCCGGTCGTCGTAACTGCGACTGCACACGCCGAGGGAAATAAGGATATCCGGAAACCGCTTTATTTATCCGATCATCTTAATTATACGGAGCGAAAGGAATAACGAGAAGTCTGTACGTGTCGGTGTGCGTTACGAGGTCGAGAAATTGACTCGATTCCATTCTAATAATAGCGGTTATGCGCCAGTCTGGGAATATTGACACTCTTGACATTTCTGACATGATTCGTTTTTTTACACTAAATTATTTATGAAATTTATTTCCTCGTTATCTAATCGCGTTCGGAAAACGAATCTGTTCTCCCTGCATTGACCCATATACGATTGAAGTAAATTATTCTCCGAACAGAAAATTGAATGATATTTTTCGTTCATTCGGAGCTCGAGGCGGTTCTCAGAGCCAGCGAATGGCAAAGAAGATAGAATTAGTCGAGAGAAAATTATAGGTTCCACCGAAACGAACGTAGAAATAGCTAATACCTCGACTTTTATTTATTTTTTCTGCTCGATTATGGGTACGGACGGCGTGTTGGCGAAAGAAATAACGAGAATCTCACCGCGCGTATGCGGGATGACCAAATGCGAAACTGGGTTATGCTTTTCAAACCGCGAATTTATAAGGCGTCGGTAAAGAGATTGATCGATTATACATTCTAGCGGCATTCTCCGCTCCATTCATTTGTTCATTGATTAATTCATTAATTACGTAACGATACTCTCGACCGATTGATTAATAATGATTACGGCGTCGCAGTCCCGGCTTCTCGTCTAGTCGCGTTGATTCTGATTCTTTCGGTCTCTCTTTAGACCCGAGGATGCGGAGAGAGACGGAGCGAGGAATTGTGTAAATCGTGATTGAAGAATATTATCGCACTTGTGTGTGGAATATAAATACACATGAAAGGCGACGATAAAGAGCGAGGGAGCCGGGCTGATCGTGAGCGGTTGGCGCCTAGACCGATAAATCGCCCTCTTCTCGTCCACGCCACGACTATCTCGTATTCTCTCGTGTACGTGGATTCGTTTCACACGCACGTTCGTAACTTGGTGGTGGACGCCAACGAGACGATGAATGGACCAATTGTCCATAGCTCGCAGGCCAAAGGGACTGATATCAAAACTAAACGGATATGGCATGTATCTGACGCCAAAAAACAGTCCAACGAGTCTGTGTATCATGTTGGAGAGGAAAAGTACGAAAATTAGTCTTCTTTCAATTTTTTCTTCCAACTAATTCAGACGAGATCAAAATTTATTGGTTAAACATTATAGTTCACCGGTTTCCTCGATATTACCTCACCGCGTTACTCATCCAGCTGAACAGTCTGTAATGACGATGCTAGTGACATGAGTCAAAATCGAAGAATAAACTTTACGTATTATACACTGTTAGAATTTCTGTATCAAGTTTCAGAGAATTGTACCTGAAGCGATTAACACATACTTTTTGTATATTCAAATTCAAATTTTTCAATATTTCCATATTCATATATAACAGTTTTGAACATTCTAAATCATTCGGAAATTTCACAGCCAAGATTATACTCAACTTCATATACAGAATGTTTTGAAAATTCGGCCGAATGCTCATATCATATGATATGAAAATTCGTGATAATTTCATTAAAAAATGGGTTCCCACTGCAATAATTGCCGAATCGGATCATAAGATATTGCAGAATGAACCAAGAAATGAAAATTTTACGCTTTCAATTCGATGGACTATTGATAACAACTGACTGAATACCTTTTGTCACTGAAACAGTTTAATAAATTTAATAGAACCGTATCAATATTGAGATATACTTAATGATTGAAAACTCGGTACGTTTTTTCAATATGAAGACACAAATATCAAATTTCAAGATATTATATATCAATTTCATTCAAATCAGTAGGATTTGTAAATTTCATTTCTGTTCGTTTCTGTTCCCATATCTCACCCCCGAATTAAGCGACAATATTATACGAAAAGCGGAAGAATGTTATAAACAAACGGTGTATGTAATATTTTCAGGCAGGTGTATCCCATCTGCGATAGCAGCTGCGCTATCGCGGTTGCAGCCCCGGCAGTAAAACAAGCGAAACGCGATACTCTTTCATTCCAATCTTTCGTTCAATTTCTTTTGTCATCGACTCATGAGGAAAAAGGCTCGTGTAATCTCGATCGTCGACCGAAAATCACGGGTCTGATGTTCACAGCGAAATATTTAACCTCCGACGATGACGAGTTGACCGAGTGAAAGTAGACGAATACAGAAGAAGAAAAAAAAAACGAACCGTCGATAAAACAAAAAGCATTATTTCTAGAAGACACGTGTAGTTGATCTTCACTGAATAAGTTGCAATTTTCGCTTCTGATGGGAACAAAAAATAATCGAATGATGCACGATCGTGGTAAAGAACCACAGATGTAAGAATATTATACGTATATACACGGACCGGTTGATTAATTTATTCATCGCCTTGTTTGGGCTGAAACCTCGGGATTCGTGATAATTTACGTTCTTTTAATTAGTATCAATTAACGCGGCCTCGACTATCGGCTACAGGTTCGCCTATCAAGCGATGGGTGTGTGTCGATACCGCGTGCAAAGCATGAGCGCTCCAATTTTTTCACTCTTAGTCGATACTAGATTGAATTTTGATCATTCATATTTGTCTTCGTGGATCTTCGAGTTATTTAATCGGGATTTGATCTGAAGAAAATGACCGATGATAAGACCTCGAATTTCGATCCTTTCGAACGTTTATACCGACCTTCGCGAGGATATCCTTAAAAGCCGTGACACGGATCGTAAACTAGTTGCAATATAATATCCAAGGATTTCATTGGTTCGCCTGATTTGATTGATCCAATCGAACCGATTGAAACTTGGATATAAATTATATCGAATCGTACCTTTGATGTTGAGAAAAAGCCCGTTTCTCTTTCTCGTTTTCTTTTTGCTATTTCGAAGAAAATCCAATAATTGTCTCACTGTTGATTACGCAATTAAAAACCAGAGGATCCGACGATTTGAACAACCGAAAATCGTCTGACAAACCGATCGAGAAACTCTTCTCTTACTCCTTTCGAATATTCAACGTTTTCGAGTCGAGTGTCTGAGGCGAACTGTCGAAGCCGCTCCAAGACTCGGAGCATTCGGTTTTTACTCGACCAATCAGAGGCCAGCTTTGCGCTCGGACGAGTCTATAATTCGTCCGCGGTAACTCGCCGCTGTCGTATTCCTCGACGATCTCAATTTTTATTCATATTTTATTTTGTATCGATTTTAAAATTCAAACCGACAAGATTTTCGAGACACACTAGATTTTTTTTTCTTCTTTTTTGGTATCGTTATAAAATTTAAATATTATTCCAAGCGTGACGTACCTACGTTCTTACCGATCATAACACCGACGCGACTTTTGTGTTTCTTTTATTTTTTTACACGAATCTTACGATCAAAGGATAAATGAAAGAGAAAAAGAAAAAGAAAAAACACGAAAACCGCATGTGATACAATAAAGTTTTGTATAAAAAGGCGGGGATTGAGTGACGCACAATTTTTAGAAGACGGATAACAATTACGCGATGTTTAAACTCCGCGTGTATATTCAGACGGTAAAATTTTTTTTTTTTTTTTTTTTCCCGCTTGAAACTGAAAAGAAACCCATATCCCAGGTGCTTGAGGGGTGAGAGAAGAAGGATGATAATTATTACTATTACCGAATCTATGGATTATAAGAAAACTGTCAGAAGTATTTCATTCAGTTCCTTCTTCAAGCTTCGATTGTCAATATAATCGCTGAATAGAAATGAAACGATCTTTCGACATTGACAGCCGAATTCAAGAGCTGTTTTAGATCAGAAAACTGATACCGGTGAATCGGTATCTCTGCGAACGGAACGGATCTATCTATCGATCACAGAAACACGGTGTAAATAATCGACGGGACGGTTAACGACTCTGAAAGAGAGGAGAGTAGAAAAAGAAAACCGAGAGAAACAAAAGAAAATAACATTGTATGAAACGATTATTCGTGTCGGTGCTCTTTCGAGCTGCTCTACGACGATCGTGGAACTCTGCGGCATGAAACCGGCACATTCCACGACTCAAATCGAGTGTGACCCCTGAAAGACTCTTCTACACGCTGCAGAGGGCGGCGGGGGCTGCTGTTTCTACACCTGGGCAAAGAGGTCTATTTTATTATTTTATTTTTGTAACACATAGTCGAACCTCGATCTCCTAGACAAGAAACCCTTTTTTTCATTCAAATTAAGGATGTCGTTCGAGTCGAAAATGGCCCAAAAATAATGCGATTTAAAAAAAACTTTTTATTGCGGACTTCTTCACTAACTACATTCACCTATCAGTACTGCAAGGATCCAATCCGAATCTGATTCGTAAAGTGTTCTAATCCGGGCCCAACGGTGATAATCTGTTGAGATTACCCAATCGCACAGCTCAGAATGAGAGTCAAGATTGATGGGAAACTTGAAACTTGTCATCGGACCAAACTAACACCAAGTATAAAACGATATGAGTTGACTTGGACTTCTCTTTTTCTTGAGTTCGCAATTGACATGCAGCCTTTTACAAATCTTGGATCATGTCAAAAACTGATTTTCACCTACTTTTCAGATTTCAAAATGTAACTGACGATGAAATATTTATCGGATCAACTTTTAGTTTCACAAATATCTTCGTTGATATAATATGAACAATTCCACCCGAGGTTTTTCAGGTCTGATCGCTAAATCGAGGTAAATTACTTTCATATTTATGAAAATGTAACAAAAAAATGACAAAAAAGTGCCTCTTTGGGGGAAATGATTGTTTCAAAGTTCATTTCCGAGAACTTGTATCGCCGTACAACAAATTCCTCACGTGAATCTACTCTTCCTTCTATTCTGATATTGGAAAAAAATTGAGATTGCTGTTACTCAAGTTCTTCATCGCCAGTAAAATTCTTCGGAGGCTTTTTGGGTGCATCGCATCAAGTTTTCAGCTTATATGTTTTTTTATTCTTCGTTTCGAATGTAAAAACTTGTGAGAAAAATTCGGCATCGGTACAATATCAATTATAGAAAATAGTTGTTAACCCGAACCCTTATACAAATTTAGGGCGAAAAATGTACCGCATTTCGCACGACGGAGATTATTAGCATGAACCGCAAAACGAGGTTCCGCTATTCGGCATCAAAATTCTACAGAGTTCGGTTTTCATTATAGCGATCGTTCAATGACACACGTGACGTAAATCGAGATACATTCTTGTACAACATAGCCGACTGGTATTATTATTATACGATTCTCACATCGTCGATCGAATGTGGCCGATTTTTTTTCCGTTCACATACGTCTGTGCGTGTGTATATCGATAGGAATTTCTCACACGTTTTGTGTTGTTGATGTACATACTACCTGTATGTACGAATGTAACACAAGCTGCTGTGTAAACAAGCGTTTTCACACATCTTTACATTATTTTCGTCAATCCGCACAAACGGTAGGTACTTACGAGTTGTGATTAACATTAATTTCGTGTCTACGTACCAGATGCAAGTGTGTACGTTATGCATACTCAAACATCTGCGAGTACGATTCAACAGTTTGGGAATAAGAATTTAAAAAAGTCTCAAAATAATGATTCAATATCTTACTAGTATCACGCAGCTGTCCGTAAAGTCTTGCATGGTGGTATATGGTGGGTATATAGGAAACGTTTAATGTAGGAAGTATGATTTATCGCAATTAACGAATTGGTCATGTAGAATAATAAACCAGCTGCAAAATTATACTCAATAAATAAGCGGTAAAAATTCTTGTCTGTTATTCCCTCATAAACTCCTTTCCATGTACTGAGAATATATTATTGCTATGCTACTTTATATGTTGTAAAAAGTAATGTGATTTTTTTTGTTTCTTTTACATGTTATTGCGGAATCAAAGACCTCAGTCCATTACGAGTCGCTATCATCGGCAATTGCTGATACCTGCTCGCAAGGTGTCTTCAAGGTTGGTACTAACTCCTCATTTCTTGGAACTCGATACTGATCGATGCTGTATATTTAGATCAAGTCGCGTCGAGTTCTATCAGAAAATCCCTCGTAGTTCTACTGTTCTGAGAATCTAATATCACGTCCGAGAGATTTCTTCTTCTTTGATATACGACGAAAAGAAAAGAATTATTTACTCGTTATACCTCGTTAGGTATGTGTATTCTCATTCTCATTCTCATTCTCATTCTCATTCTCATACGACAATTACCTTCTTACGACGGAATTGAAACCCGCCGCGCGGCAAAAAGACGTAACTAGCTACTCGCACGTCGTTCGTGTGCACGAGTGAACGTTGTGCAGGGGCAAAATGATCCTTCTATAAAGTAAACGCACCGGGTTCTGACCCCTTGGCCTTTTTTTCACCTTGTTCTACAATATCACGGTCGACTGATGAAAACAAATCATTGAGGAGGAAAGTTGAACCATTTTAGAGTACGCTAGTCCAAAATCAGATATAAAAACGCGTTATCGATGACTAAAGGTGACTGCGAAGTTTGTCAAGTGGCAAGAAGGGGTCAAGTACCGGGTCCTTTCGGTCTTTCGTTTATTTCAGCGTTGCGCCAGTGTCTGCCCCTAGATTCACGAGAGACAAAACCTCAATAGTTGTTTTGTAAAGACGTTTACTTCGTTGACAGACAAATTCGACTTGGTCAACATGAGTATTTGTTGCATTTAGAAGAACTATGCGATATCATCTGCAATTGTTCGAATCAACCGACTCCAAGGACTAAACTAGCCTGTAGCGAGCCGAGGGTCAGAAACTAGGGTGGCGGTGAGGTCAGAAACTAGTGCACAGCAATTATTGAGTGTCAGAAACTAGCAGCTGCACTTATAGACTCGAATAAAAGATCGTTATCAAATTATTCATTGAATTATAGATTGACAAGATGATCGTTCCTCGCCTAAGAAGCATCGATTCGTCCAATGAAACCCGTCATTGCCGATTATAAGTCATTGTCCCTGATTTAGAAGAGAATAACCGTAGCTGAAATCCTCATAATGTCAGAAACCGGGGCGTTTATGATTTTAATTTTTGCAAAGTGGCCTCTACATCTTCGATTTCGTTCACCTCGAGGGGATCAGAGCCGCATAATTGGAATTTATTAGACGCCCGGAGCTCGGAAGCTGAATTGACGCAAATAAACGGATTATGTTCGCATATAACACCGCGTAGAGTTACGATTCTAAAACGACGAGATCACTCGGAAGATCCATATTTGGGTGTCGCATTAGATCAGAGACTGAAATTACAGAACATCGGTAATTAGTGGATCGAGAATAAGTGCCGGTATTTTCGCGTTCCACGTTCCGCCGCGATGTGGGAAAGTAACTAAGCTGCACCGTGTGCGCAAGGTGGGGTAGGTATGCACTTTTTATTACATCTCGTCTTACGCATTCCTCACATACGGGTAGAAAGATGGTCAATAATATTGTGCCCGGATTTCTGATACCGCAGAAATATAATTGCGAGCAGCTCTCGGAACGTCGCGTGAGCAAAAACCCGGCAATCTAGATGATCGATGGCCGGTCAATTATTACTCCGGAATATCGTAGAAATAACTATTTTCTCTTGACAATCGTGATTTCGGGCGATGGTTTCGTTCCCGATGAGAATAGCTTCGCTCTCTATCGATAGACAATCGGTTCTCAGTGAACCGCGGTCTAAGGCCTTCTTCGGTCTCTCCTCTCTTTTCAGAGTTTCAGACCTTGAGATCGGTCAGCAACAGAAACAGCGCCGGTGCAGTGGCTGGACCACCATCTTGTTGTGGCTACCATCGTAACGAGAGCCAAGCGTCGAGCCACCCACGCCTATAACGGGTGTACCCATGGTCGAGGGTATACGCTGTCTGTGTACGTATTCACCACGCAGTCGTCCGGTTGCTCCTCCCCCTCCTCCACCTCCAGGGGATGATCAACCCGGAGCTGGCGCATTTGAGGGATGAATTTAGTCGAACTTTCTTTCTCTCTATCTCTAAAAAGGGGGGAACCTCGCGTTCCCCAATTATAAACCGCGAATAAACCAGCAGAAGAAGAAACAATATCCTTTGTATCCTTTGGTGAAACTGAATTTTTTAGAATATTCCAAATATTAAAAAAATCTTTTAATATGTCAAATACGGTTTTTTCGTACAAAAAATTCAGATAAATGGTTTTCGTAAAAATATTTCAGATGGGTCGTTTTTCATAGAGAATTTAAGAAACTGTGTCTTCCATTGCGGATGTGAGATGAGCTGTTTTTCATAAAAACGATGCAAATAAAGAGGTTTGATGAAAAATGTCAGATGGGCCATTTTTTTGTTCGGAAAGAATTTTAGATGAGGTGTTTTTCAATGAGAATTTCAGAAACTGTGTTTATCAATGAGAATGTGAGATGAGCTGTTTTTCATAGGAACAAAAATTCCGATAAGTCGTTTTTATACAAAAAAATCAGACGAGGTGTTTTTCAATGACAATGTAAGATGAACTGTTTCTCATAGAAACAAAGATAGCAATGCGAAGTTTTCTTGAAAATCTTCCGATGGGGCGTTTTTCATAAAAATTTGGAAACATCGGTTTTTTTTCTTTATATCGACAATTATATCGAAGAATCGGAAAACCTTTGAGAGCTAGAAGATTGATCTTTCATGATTGTCACAAATCGTTACCCTTTCTCAACGTCCTGGGATGTCTATCGGCGTTGGACGTTGATTGTATACCTATTCTAATTATGGGAATGAGATTCCGTCTGCAGTATCGCGGATAAGGTCAACTGGTTACGTTTGTAAATCAATTAATCATAACCTGCACCGTTCAGATCGAGGTACCTACATTATACATATATGCCCGACTATGGAACAATGGATCTTAGCCATTCCGCTCTTCCTCTCCCCCTCACTCCTCTCTCTGTTCTCTGTTCTCGCCGGTTGTCCACGGTCCAGACCCTTGCACTCGGTCTTTATATAGCCGGTGGGATCATTTTCTACACTAGCTAGATTTTCTATATCAATGGCGATTTGATTGATTGATATTGAAATAAAAGTACCGATCACAATCGATACACCCAAAAAGAGAATTTGAATGTTCTGGATAAAGTCAAAGGCTCGCGGAAAAGGAGAAAATCCGTGGCAATTAAATCTAATTTACAATTAGTACTGAATTATAAATTTTCTAGAGCGAGATAATAGCGTAACAATCAAACTCACCAGTCGGCGAGGACTCGTTGTTTAATTTCTCCGACGTCTTTACGTTCTCTTCGCGATCGCTCTCCGAATTCCTGTTGCTGAAAACCATCAGAGATATAATATAAGCAAATTGTTGGAATCAACGAATAAAAATCTCTTTCTACCGCACATGATATGTGCCATGGGAAGGAAGCAGGCGTTTTGTCTCGCGCATTTTGCACAACTCGTCTTCACTCTCGAATTGCGAAATCGGCGCTCGACAAAAAAAAAACGGCTGCTTCCTTCCGTTGGTGCATAATATTCTATTTCGCGACTCACGCGCTCGTGAATTCCAACGAATTAGTTTCCTCCTCTTCTCCGATAGTCGCCAAATTGCTTTGCCAGTAGTAACTATCCCCGTCACTCTCGTCAGTCGAGTCTTCCTCCTCTTGAGATTCTTTACCTCGATCCATGCCCTCGATACGATTGGTTTGATCCTCGACTTCTTTAGTCTTATTTTCATTCTCGTCAACGGACGATCGAATCTTCTCTTCGCCACCGTCGACTTCGTCCTTGGCGGAATCGCAGTCCGTCTTCTTCCCAGTCTCGGATACTTCGGCCTCATCCCTATCGAGCGTCTTCTCGCTCAGAGCCTTCGCCTTCTTCATTTCGATTATTTCCATCATCTTGTTGGTGGTGTTGTCCTCACCCTCTTCGTCAACGACCTCGACCTTCTCCCCCACAATTTTCTCGCTCTCCTCGACAAGATTCTCGTCAGATTTCCCCACAGTTGGGATCTCCCTCCTCGGCGGTGGCGGCGGGGGCGGCGGTCGCTTCCTCTTGTTCTTCAGGTCCTTCCTGGGCATCGGTTTCGGCGGCAAGGCCGGGGCCTGAAGATCGACGGCCTCCTTCCCGTCCTGGTTGACGTTTATCCTCTGTACGTGGTTCCGGGCCGGGAGCGGAGGCCCCAGGACGACCTGATCGACGTTCCCGTTGACGCAGTCGACGATCAGCGCGTCGTCCTTTATCGGTCTGAAGTGGGTGGTCGAGTCGGCCGCGAGATCGGTGTAAACCAGACCCGGTCTCGTCTCGTGCCCGTAGCTCAGAGGCGCGTCCTGGAAGCTCAGGGGGGGCTGGAGTGTGAGGGTCTCCTCGATGAGGACGGTGTTCGGCGCGACGACGGCCGTGACCCGCTCGACGACCCCGTCGCCGTCCCCGAGGGACTCGACGAAGGTGACAGCCTCGGAATTGGCCAGTCTGGACAGAAGGTAGTCCGTGGTCGGTGGGTTCGAGCCGAACTCCCTCTCCAGCTGGTCGAAGGGCGCGAGGAGCCGGACCAGGTCGATGTTCTCCGCCGCCGATATCTCCATCGGCGAGTCCGTCGGCTGACCCCCTTGGTTGTGGTCCGACGTAGTTGAGGCCGTCGATATCGTCGAACGGGTCGAGAAACGGTCGGACGATGAGAAACGGCAGTCGATTACCGTCGACATCGAACTTCCCGTGTCGTCGGACGTGCTGCCATGCGTACTGCTGCAGCCGTCGTGGCACCTCGCGTCCAGATAGACGGACGCTTCCGGTGGCTCCTGATGCGGAAAGGAAATCAATCAAATTTAATCACTGGTCAATGGGGAGAAGAATAATTAGACAGACGTTCTATTGTACGGGCGAAATTCGTGAGGTCACTGGAATTGGAAGTGTTTCAAGTGATGTTGGACCAATTTCAGCTGACTGCAACTGAATTCACCTGAGTTCAAGGGACTCCAGCTGATTTCGAGTGACTTTAACTGACTTTATTGGACTTTGACTTCAGCTGACATCAGACTTCAAGAATGGTCTGATCCTCTTAAAAATGATGAAGAGTTTCGTGACCTTGAGTATCAGTCGAGGTCAACATTGGTATAGAATGAACCGGAAGTGAGACAGCAATACCATCCTACCTGAAGGTTCCTGGATTTATTCAAATCCGGGGATTGTTGTGTACTTCCATTAGAGCTTTTGGGGCTCGAATTTTTCGAGTTATTTTTGCTGCTCGTCGGACTCGACACGCAGCTTTCGAAGGACGTCGATTTGCTCGAGGATTCTCTACTCCCAAATGAATTCTGTGTCTGTATTCTACTCGGAGATTCGTTCGACGATGAATTAGCCGACTTTGGACTATCCCAGGGCTTCCGTACCGGGCTCGGATTAGCCTCTCCGTCAGCGGGGCCTCGGGGCTGCCTCAATTTCCTCGGAGGCACCGGCGGCGGCGCCGATGGCAGCTCGGGAGGCTCTTTCGTCCTCTTTTCAGGCAACGATTTACGCTCGGCACTCACGACTTCCGGTCTCAATGCTCCCCTGTATCGAACGAGAAGCTTTATCACGAGCTGAGATTCCTTCAATCTTCTCACGCAGTCCAAACGCGTCATTTCTGTCACCGAAACCCCATCGATGCTCAGGACCTGGGGAAACCAAAAGTTGATTGATTTTTACCAGAAAAAAGAAACTTGACCGTTTTAATCATAATTTAATTTCATAAAAAGAAGTTCTAGTCGTTAAATTTCATTTTTTAGAAACTTTTTACACAGAGAAAGAGAGCGATAGCTGAGTGATCGAGTAATTGACATCGTGGGTACCTTTTCACAGCCTGGAGGTATACCGACTTCTTCTACTCCCCAATTATTAGTATTTTTATAGCCACGGTTATCGGGTCGAATTGTTTCATTATAAATGCTACTTTAGTGTACAGAAGAAGAAGAAGAAGAATTTACTGGTCTAAATTATAATGTTCCGTTTATCCACAGACATAATATATCACGGAAGCGTTGCCATCACTGAATTCACCTAGTTTCATTCTTCATCTTGTATTTTTTGTTTCTCCTCCTCTCAACCAATTAATTCTCGTACGTCAGACCCCTCGTGTCCCATTAGCCGCGTTTGATCCAATCAAACCGTAACAAATTCAGGAAATAAGTGAGAGGTGTACCACAGCCTCGCTGTCCCACATACGAAAATACTCGAGTGTATCGTCAAAATATGAAAATGTGAAATTTTGTCATCCTTACCTCGTCCCCTTCGCCTAGGGTTCCCCACGAGCAGAGTGCCCGACTCGCGGGGCTCTCCGCGGCGCAGCTCTGGACGAACAGCTTGCGGACTTTTTCCGAGGTCTTATTACCGCCTTCGAATTTCAAACCAAACCCGAGACGTTCACCCGGAAGTCTGAAAACGTCGACTTCTTCCTCCAGGTGACCGTCCGCCGAATCAACGCCAGTTTCTTCTCTGTCCTGGTCGACGATCTCGGAACGATTTTTCCCCACATCGTCGACCTTCTCTCCCAGTCCGTTGCCGATGGACAAGACTGTCACGAAATTGTCCAATTCCGTGTTTGAATTGCCGACGCTGACCACGGTGACGAACTCCTCGTTTCCGGTCTTCATCACCTCCATGTCGTAGTCCGGTATCTGGTTTGATTGGGTTCAGACGGAGTTTAAAATCGCTCCATTCATCTCGGTTTATCGGTATGCGGTTTATGTAGCCCCACCCTGTGAAATAATATGACAGGTGCGTGAGTGTGCGATCAAGGCTGGAGAGCCTCGTCTTCATCCCACGCTGTTGGACAGATCCTCTTTCTCATTTATTACGTTACCCATGCATCGGTAGACTTTTTTTTCAATATTAAGACACAAATGTGAAATTTCAGGATGTTTTATATGAATTTCATTCAAATCAGCGGGATTTGTAAATTTCATTCCTGTTTGTATAAGGAATTCGAATATATTTTTAACAGTGTGTAGGTATGCGTAAGCGCATGCAAATTAGACGAGGTTCAATCCGGATTTGTACAAATTCGGGTTCACGTAAGCCATCAACGAGCCAAACCCCGCGTCATCGGTACAATCTCAACGACTATTTTTTCGCAACAACTTCTTTTGCACCGAGAGCCGATCGATTATATCGAAAAGTTAATTATGATCGTGATACGCCGTGGCGGTTTCTCAACGCTTCGATCCGGGTTGAGGGAGAAAGCGCTAGAATTTCACGTGCGGGTATGCGATCATTTCTCTCTTACAAATATATTACAGGTATACACATGGAATCTGCGGGTCTCCCCGGCTGTCCGCGATATCCCATTGATGTATCAGCTGCGGAACGGTGCAGCGGAACCCCGACCCTCGACCTCAGCGACCCGCGAAGAATGTAGGAAATAGAAAGTAGAATGTACAGACATACAGCGATTGATCCCCGACTCGAGCATCGCAGAAGGTGTATCATTGTAGGGTTTCCTGCGCTGTGTCAAGGGCGAGTTATTCTCCGCTGTCACGCAATCGAAACGTGAAAAAAATGACTGTAAATATCAGCCGGATGAGGATACGAAATATTCGCCGAGGATGAGGCCCGGTCCATCGCGTAGGCATCGTTTCATAAAGAGGCAGGGCCTCTCGATCCTCTACCGAGTGCGAGTAACGGTTCCAACTGCCGGCGGTGTTCCGTCCGCGCATTCCTAACATCACTCGAACGTCTCCGGGGTCGCTCTTCCCGTTCAATGGATATATTTGCGCTTCGCATCTCAGGAGAGGCTCAAACGGATTTGGAAAAAAAAATGCTAAACACGAAACAAGAATCCGCGATGTCTCTTCAGCTTTTCTTCTCCTCCGCCACAAATTTATCTCACGAATATATTCCGAATCCCGAAGCGAATAATTCGCTTGAATCGATGAGCATTGCGTATCTCCTAGACAAACCGCGGTATTAGACGGTCTTCGATACACAATTTTAAAACCTGTTTCGTAGTCAGAGTAGAACCGTCAGTTTCTCAGAGTCTCAGGGAGGTAAAATCGAACACGAATGTGAACCGAGGTCCGGTCTGTTGGTATAATAATTGAACGTAGCCGAGGGCGATAGATAGGGCACTCCCTTTCTCTGCCCTCTTTCCATCACGATGAAGAAGAAAATAAAAAAGAAATACCGACCAGAGCTCATAGAAGCTCCACCGAAGAAATAATAGAGAAGAAAAAGTTTCAATTTCCGCGTATCCGGAAACGAAATATCCGGTGGAGGTTTTGTTTCCATTTTCTCCACAAACAATCAGCGAGCGAGCTCCACCGATCGGCGTGGCACTACAATGGATATCGTTACGTAAAATACCGAGGCAGCGTGGAGGGAATTAGGGTACGTCACAGGTGAAGGATCGCCGCGAGGACATGTTCGAATGAAACTTGGCTGCAATAATGATCGAATAATTGAGGATAGATTCTCACAGAATTTATCAGACTCAGGCGAACCAATTAATTAAGGGGATCGGTACAGCGATTCCAAAGTTCCCTTACACGTTGAAAAATTGACTTTTTCAAAAATCACTTGTCGTAACTCAGAGCAATGATAGATGTGAGAATGATAGAAATTGAAAAAACAAAATCTTTGGACCAAGTTATCAGCAAAATAGTGACTAGATTGTCGCTAAATTTCGATAACTTATCACAGGATTTTTTTTTATAATGGAGAACTGCTCTCCGAAGAAAATGATACGTCGAGAGACATAATCGAATCAACCGTGTGCCTGAATCCTTACAACAAGTGATTTTTTTAAGAGTCAATTCTTCGATGTGTAATGAAATTTTGATAAGATATTAATCATTGTTGCAGTATTTAGAATTTCTTCGGGTTTGATAAAAGAAATTTGATAGAAAATGAGAGATTCGATCAATTGGTTCTCCCAAGTCCGATAAATTCTATGAAAATGTAAAGATGCGAATGATAGAGTCTCTAAAACATAAAAAAAAAAACTTGAGGATCAAATCTCTCTCGATCTATGGAGAAAATTGTTCGAACCTATATCGCCGATGATATGTATGTATGTACAGGTACGGAGTGAAAGAGACGTGGACAGTTGTGTACGTAGTCGGTATAGAAAAATCTGAAATGCCATCAACTTTCAAAGACCGAGTTCTTTCTACGATCTCCGGTGTCTCGGTGCCTACAGCTACGGCTACGGCACGGCACAGGTCTTCGGTCTTGTCTCTCATACAGTGTCTACACTACTGCCGCGCTCGGTAGCCCCGCGGGTAAAACTGGTTTTGCATGGAATTTTTCTAAAAATTCATGGAAATCCGACTCGCCCTTAGAAGTCAAGTGTTTCGAACAATGTATACATCAACTTTCCCACGGTTATCGCGTCAAAGAAATTATCTGCACTGCAGTTAAAAATGTTTCTTCTTAACTTCCAGCAATGTTTCGGAAGCTTTATTCACATACAGGAGTCATGAAATCACTTGACATTTTAGTAAAACTAATTTACCACACAATTTTGTAAAATTCGTACCCAATTTCGTATTTTTTGGGATTCATGTATGACAATATTGAAAATTTTTTTTTAAATTCAAAAAACATGCGTAGCGATTCACTTTGCTACGACAAATTTGTCATTTTACACACGAGTCTTTCGTGTATTTAATGTGTAGTAAAATCACAATCATTTTTTACAGTGTACGCGTCACTCTCGATCGCTGAAGTTGTATATTAATAACGTACATAACAACACCGCGTAATCTCTAAACCGTATCGAATGCAATTAATTTTGCAACATAATGACGGAGAAAGTCACAGTCACAGTTCACACCTGCGAGGATCAAATTCAAAAACGTATACAATACAAAAGGTGGAAAAAACAGAGTCTCAAAGACGAGACGGTGTCTCTTGAATACATCGAATAACATCTCGAGACCGAGCGACTGTCTGTGCTACGTCTGTCCGTAGAAGGAGTAAATTGTGACGCGAAAATAGGAAAAATATAATTCGCGGACAGTTATTTAGCGCACTCGTTCATTATCTCCAATGGCAATGTTCGCGTGTGTGGGTAGCGGTTGTAAACGTGCGGATCCCGAACCTTGTTGCGGGACGGTTACAGGTTGCTCCGCTCGTGTTCGTGTGGAGCGCGCACGTTTACAAACCACGTTCGAAGCTCGAATCTAGGGCGCTCGTCTCTTTCCACGCATCTTTTATCCACATAGACGTAGACAGGCATTCGAAACATCTAGGTCTACGAGAGTTTACGGTATTATAGGTAGAGACTCTTGCCGTCCGCAAGTATCGCAAGTATCGCAAGTATCGCAATTATCGCGTACAAAAACTATGCTGCGGTGGTTGAATAATTTCAATCGACGTCGATAACGCGATCCGTGAGAAAAGGGGAAGAGGGTCCTTACCTCGCTGCACGATCAACGCCAGTCGTTTTTCTTCATTTTATTGTAAAAACGGTGAAAACAATATTCGGGGACATAAGTGGCTCAGGTGTGTCTTACGATTGAATTTCTTCGATAAACAGCGGTTATTATACCTTCGGCACTGCGGGTTAAATCGCGAATTAATCGTTACCCATCGGTTCGCCAGGATATTTGAATGTTGAACTTATGAAAAATTCAATTTCCCGCGATTGGTGCGCGCGCGTCACCCTCCGCCCTTATTTAGAGCGATAAAACTCGAACCACGCACCCGTCGATGCACCAAATTGTCGTTGGATTTAATCTGACGATTGTAAACACCGCGGTACCGTACATTTGTCAGAGTAGAGGTAAAAATTCAAGTTTCACGTGTATTCTGGGCGACGCGCCACGGATAACTGGGAACTTGCCTTTCTACCGGGACCCGGGCCGCGGGCTTTTCACTCCCGACGCGTCGCTGTACGTCGAGTTGCGGCCCGCAGGCGCAATTATCATCTCAAAGAAGGGGACTCGCCGCACTGTTACAAATTTATGTATCAAGTTTCATAAGAATGTATGTGAAGCGATTAACTTATACTTTTTGTAAATATTAAAATTCAACTTGTTCAATGTTTCAATATTCATACAACAGTTTTGAAAATTGAAAATCATTCGGAAGTTTCGTAGCCTAGAGGATTACACCGAATTTCATCGACAGAATGTTTCGAAGATTCGGCTGAATACTCATATGATGTGAAAATTTATGATAATTTCATTCAAAAATGGGTTCCCACTGCAAATCAACCAAAAAATGAAAATTTCACGCTTTTAATTGAATGGACTATTGATAACTGACTGAAATACCGCTTTGTCACTGAAAACTAAAGGAGAATCATAGTATGTTTCGAATCTTCTGAACAGTTTGATAAATTCAATATAGAACCGTATCAATATTGAGATATACTTAATGATTGAAAACTCGGTATGTTTTTTCAATATCAAGACACAAATATGAAATTTAAAGATATTAGATATCAATTTCATTAAAATCACCAGGATTTGTAAATTTCATTCCTGTTTGTATAAGAAATTTCAAGATATTTTCAACAGCGTCTGTTTTTTAGTTTTGCGACATTAGCACCATGGAATTTCGACGATATTGAAGAAAAATGATCGGTTCCGAAGAAGAGGGAATCGAACGACCTCTCGAGATCGCGAATAATTTAGCATCCAGGGTGCGTCATTTCGCTTACGTATTGATGTTAAGTATTATAAAGTCGTAACGGTACCGCGGTCTGTGAGCAAAGTAAGAAATCTGGGTTGTCAGAGCAGGCAAGCTAACGATAAGTAGTGGCCGAGTCTTGCAGAAAGGTGGAGAAAAAGACTAAGTAGTCGTAAACATCACTTGTGATTTTTCTATTCAACAATAGAATCTTATCGAGGTCTTTCCCACACGTAATCATCGCGGTGTGGTATCCTGGTATCCGAGCTTTGTACAACCACGTGTGTCGTGTGCAACGATATATTTACGTAATGCATACACATACCTACCTCATCGTATTCGGTCTACCGTGGCCGCTGGTAGAATGTGCACTGGGGCGGATCCCTATGTGCCGGGAAAAATGTTAAACGACGAGGCACGCGACTCACCCGCATATCATTATATCGTTATAGAATTAACCACCGTAGGTAGAACGAACACCAATTACGCGATTCAAACGGCTTATGGTTAGCGAATCATTATTTTCTTTTCTTCTTAAAATTCTCTTACTGTCCCAGAAATTATTTGCTCGAAAGTCTTCGAGTCGTCGAATGAATGAGTGGTGAAAGAAAAAATGAGTAGACCGTAGGAATTATTCGCATGGTTCTCAGATCGAGGCATCGAATGGATGGTCGATCATTAAATGGGAATGAGGGGAAAATGAAAAACCCTTCGGGGCACCCACGTACAGTACCGGCACTAGATGCCGTATAACTTTCGTGAAAGCGAATTTTTTTTCTTCAATCTCAAAGGAGAAAGATGCTGGAAGGCCTCGGGGTACGGTATCGCTGCCGCGTATGTGCGCGGTAGAAATAATTTTATCATTATTCGAAGCCCGGAACGAGGCCAGACTTTGAGAAATCTGAATCACGCGTTTGCGCAAATATTCGAGATTTGTCATTCAAAAATAAAACAAATATCGGCTAGAATATCTGTAATTCAAGAATCCCGACATTATTCGTCGAGTCGTCGATGGTTTACCGAATCTTACAACATAATTACCGTTAGGTGTGAAGGTGAGAAAAGAAAGAAAAAATGAATTGATGCCCCCGACCGAAAATCAAGTCCAACTGAATCGTGAGGACTATAAGCGATGAGATGAGTGTGAAACAGGTGGTAACGGTAAAATGGATTCGGTTTTGCGTTGGCGTACTTATACGAGCGTTACTGCAGGTTCAAGGAACATCTTTCTCCCATTCCCCTTTCCCCTTTCCCCTTTCCCCTTGTCCCGTCCCGGCGTGGCTCTCTTGTGTCTCAATATAGTCAAGTATAAGTTTGACTTTAAAATGTTTCATCGAACGAACCCCGCCCACTCTGTAGGAACGAGTGGGACGAATCACTGACCTAGAAGGAAAAAGAATGAAAATAAAAACAAAGAGCGCAAAGAGAAATGTGGAGGAATGTTTGAGATTAGAATTTGACTGGCTGAAAGACACGTGATCACCTTGTCCCAGTGCACTTCTGAGCGTTCCGAAGTCCGCCTAGTGCGACAGGCTGATTGAATGCTCGCGATACAAGCAACACGACGGATACAACAAAATAATCACATCGACAAATTGTGTTTATGGTAGCTTTTTATTAAAAATTATTATTTTATGATTAATATTAATATAGATTGTAGTAGTAAAATTTTTTTTTCTGTTTTCTATTTTTTATGTATATATATATATAAAAAAAAATATATAAGAAAAAATAGAATAGAAAAATAGAATAGAATAGAAAAGAAAAAAATAGAAAATATATATATATATATATATATATATATAATATTTTAATATATATATATATATATATATATATATATATATTTTTTTTTTTTTCCGTTTCCTTTCATTGTTTTTCAATAATTATTTTATATGCTGCAGCATACAGCATACTGTATTATTATTACAATGATAATAATAGTTTAGCACAGTGATTATGAATATTGAATAATAATGATAATAATAATTGAACGATCCCTACGTCGAAGTACTAAAAAAAATATGACTACTAGACTTGAATAATATTAACTTAAAAGAAAGAAAAGAAAAAAACTCCCATCGGAAATGCTGACTCGTTGGCTGACAACGAGTATATTAATTATAATTAGCGTAATTTTGGCGCGTCATTAATTGAAATCAGTAAATCAGCCTAACGTTTACCGTAGTCGCGATTTATTCAAGTCCAATTATCTCACTTCACTTATTTTTTTTTTTCTTTTTGTTCAAGCACATTTTATCCGTACGACTTTTTTTTCTATTGTGCTACAGCGTTCAATTTTTTTCTTTCACCTCGTGTCCTGGCTTTTTCTCTCTCTTTCCTTCAACGGAATATACAGCATAAGTGTTCAATACTGTTTGACAATTATTCATGATTCAATGCAACCTGAAACGAATCACACGCAGATCGTCTTGTCTTATCGATAGAGTAAGAAAAGTGAATTTCTGGGATTTGTTAATTCACTAATTCTAATTAATGAAGATTAATAATAAAGTAACATTAAGATTAGAATTAACAGCACATGGAGATTTGCGATTTATCGTCGTGATTGAATAATATTTATCTCGAATCGATGAATCGATCAAATTCACCGTGATTCATACATATATTAAAAATACGAAAACTTAATTATGAATATTAATTAGCTAAATTGTGATTTATGGGCCAATCTTTTTTTTTATATACACACCCATCTTTCATCGTTTCCGAATCAATTGCCAGAAAAATACGAAAGATTATTATATTATCTACCCCATCTCGTACACACAGCGAAGAGAGAGTCGCGATTTCTCATAATCGAACATCCTTTTCCTTTCTAAAATACCTAAATATACCACCCAAGAGATAAATTATTCCCGAATAAATATCTAACAATGCACAAGTTCGCGTTGCCCTTCGATCTGATAATTTATCCTCGAATATCAGCTATCAAAAATCCAAATTATAATCAAAGGTTTTCATTTAAATTTAAATTTTCTAATTTACCTAAAATTTCACTGCGAGATGAATTCTAAAGCTAATCAATAAAACGGAGAAATGAAATCTACTCAAGAGTTTAATTCTGCTTCAGTTGTTTTGTATCCTGACACGTAAAAAAAAACAACCGGCATTCTCAATCTTCCCATTCGGACAAGTTTTCTCTCTTTCAATAATTGCAAATCAAATAAATTTACATCCGTATCAATCCATTTCTCCTCGTTTCCCTTTATTCCTTAGTTTTTCTTCCGACTTGGCTCTCGGTTGGATGATAAAAAAAAATTCGAACGTCAAAGTTACGACACACAATTATATAGTTAATTAATTGAGAAGGAAGGCATTTTTTAATAACGATATCATTTATTGTGAGTTTATTACAATTCGTATCCTACCAACACGATTATTCGCTGTTTATGACGTGTGTCGTGTTTCGCGTGTGCAATATAGTGATAACTATCGTGATAAAGCATGAACCTCTTCTTCACTTGATACTCTTTATACCTAAAAACCATTCGCTTCAAGTTTCACTTTACTTCTAAGTATAACAATAACTTATTATTTATTACATCCACTTTTTTTTCTGTTTTCATCATTTTCATTTGTTCATTATTTAACTTTTTATAGAGAAATATACCTTCATATTTATATACCTTCATATTTATATACCTATCTATCAATTAGTATAGAAATAATTATTAAAAATATTCAAACTCACGACATAAGTTTTTTTTTTTTTTATTTTCACCTTATTATTATTTTGCATCTTTTAACCAATAAATTTACTACTTTTGACGACACCAATTTTTTTTCTCTCTCTTCTCGTTAGATTATCGATTAATTATTAATTTTTTTCGTTTTTTTTTTTTGTTTTGTTTCTTAGCCCAAAATATAAGTTTATTTAATTGTTACGATCATAATATTTCTGTGCAATTTACACTAAAATAGAGGAGATAAGATTTATGCTTCAATTTTTTCCCCCTTGCAGATTAATTTAAAGCTAATCAAATCTCTAGGTGAGAATATTTATGACCTATCTAAACTTTGCGCTCCTTGCGATGTTTACGGAATAATCGAAAGTGAAGGAAGAAATCGTTCAGACATACATTTTTCTTTTTTTTTCCAGTTTGAATACAGACAAAAAAAGACAATAAAACTATTATATTAAATCAGAGGAAGAAGACAATTGCACCGATACCCGAGAATTGGGAAAAACAAAAAGCTGTGAAAATGAAAACTCAAAAACCCTAAACTACACTCTTAAAAAAACCAAATTTCCGTTCAATTAAAAAAAAACAAGATATCTAGAAAGGAACTGAAATTCCATTGCATCGTAAAAATTACCCGTTAATTGATATTATGAAAAACAATAAAATTTCTACCTCATATGCCTAACTATTACTCATACAATCTTTCATCAATAGCCTAATTCCCGGCACGAATTAATTCCTCGCTTCATTACAATACGCACAATATATTGAGACACACAGTTTATTGAAAAATCCGTTCATTGTCAGTCTATTTCCCGTCAATTCTTACGAATACAAATTCAAGCAATCATTGTGACTAGAAAAAAAAAAAAAATACTCACACACAAAAAAAACTATATAATTCTGTATATGTGTACCTAAACATATAGTCACTAGTAGTATCGAGCGAGTTTGTGTATAGGATGACGATCCGTTATAAAACAAATGCTATTGCAGTTTATGCATATGAACAGATTTATCGGTAATGGATAAGTAGTTGTGGCAGTAATTGCATTGTAATGTAAAATATGAGATTATGTCATATTATCTTATACAGAAAATAAACTAAAATGTAGGCCGAACGACGAACCAGCGACGTCCTTCGCATCTCTTCATTGTTGCTGTCGTTGTTCGTTGATCTTCATGATAATAATAATTGTATAAAAGAACAACAACAACAAAAAAACAAAAACAGAACAATCTTCAAGTTGATGATGTGTCTTCGGTGACGATGATTGGGACGACGGACGAGAAAAGAGATCTTCGTTGTTGTCATCTTCGTTGTGGAATTGGAACGACGATGAGATAAACGAGAACATGCCGGATCGACTACGGACTCCCCGACGTCGGTGAGACAGGAAAATCTAATATCCTGACAGGGCTGCGTTACCGAAGTTAAACGAAGTAAAGCAAAGACGCGTTCCGGAGAAAATATTAATCGGATAGAATACTGCGTAGTTTTGTACGGCTCAGGCTCATACAGATAACAGAGTTTATAAAGTTGGAGATGTAGGTACATGTTTGTATATCTTCTCCGCGTAATCACTTGCGCACAGGAACCGAATCAATTATTATTATTGAATACGTTCAGATTGATTAAACCGATAGAATAAGAGAGCTACGTTAACGTATTGTTAGCAAATATTTATAGATTATATTTAATTAGTTTTAATTAATCGTTTAAAAATCTAATATTTTATCATTATTATTAATAACTGTTGTTATTTATCTTGCTTCATTTATCGATCGTTATTATTAATATTGATTGTTGATCCTGTGGATAGCTGAAATACTCCCAACGTGTTTGCGACACGATATCGAAGTAGAAGTCCAAGTTTCAAGTCCAAGGCGAGGGCGATAAGCTTTGACGGATCGTGATTTGAAATAATTAATCAACGCTTTTTTCTGTTTTGTAAACCTACCAGTCAGAGAACCTATATGTATATATATCAATATATATTCATACGCAGTGATGATAATAATAATAAGTTGAAAATGAATATACCCAGACGTACGGCTTAAACATTCACGAGGGCCTTTCTTTTTTCCTTCTTTATACCATCTCCGCGGTTATCCGAAGTTCAAGTTTCCAAGTGCCGCGAGAATTCTAATCCTCTGAATATGTACAATTTACCATATTTATAATTATCGTAACAAAATGTTAAATGTTATCTTAGTTATCGATAGCACCAAACAGTCTCTGTTGGTGTTTCAACGCTCACTTGTCAAATAAAGCAAGCAATAATTGCCTTATACATGTATATGATTCGATTAAACATACATCAGCGACAAACTGGTTTTTTTTTTCTTTTTGTTTTCATGATTTTCTTCATTCTTTTTTACACAACTTATTATCTTACACTAAATTTTCGATTTACTTTTGCGGTTTTTTTTTTTCCTGTTTGTTGTTATATTTATGTATAATATAATATAATAATATTATAATATATATAATATATATGTAAAGCGTTACAAATAAAATAGGTACTTTCTATTAGGTCACTGGTACTTCATCGTTATCATTATTGTTATTATTATTATTATTGTTATTATTACTATTACTATTATACTATGTATGATAACTAATTATGTATATTTATGTATATTATTATATTGTATAATAGAAACTAGATACTATAGAAACTATCGTTAAAGCTACAAACTATATTTATTATTATTATTATTATTTCTAATGTTATTATTATTCATTATTATTATTTTATTATTATTATTATTATTATTATTATTATTATTATTATTATTATTATTATTATTATTATTCCGTAAGCGGGTATGTCACGAAGTGAACGAAAGAAATTTCAAAATTCTTCAACAAAAAAAAAAAGTTTTTTTTTTCTAATAGACGAACATCGTTGATAAATCTATAAGATATTCAAAAATATTGAATCAATAGTAAATAAAGGAAATTCGAGTTACCTATTCATTTGTCTGAATAATGGAAAAATTGAAAAATAAAAATAATAATAATAATATGTCCTGCGCGCGTGAGAATATAACATGGAACTTCTACCAACAATTGTTCTGTATCGTTACACTTACTAGGAAATTACTGGGGGGCGGGGGTATTAATTCGGGGGAATAGCTAATCAGTCTTGTATTTGAGGCTCATTATATGTATATGTATGTCTAGTTTCAGCTGTATTGCGTCGCATTTTTTTTTTTTTATTCTTCTTTGTTTTCTTGGTTGATGTTATTTTAGGTTTTCCTTTCTTCTTCTTTCCTTTCCTTCAGCTCCTTATTGTTTTCCATTATCCTGTTGTTTTTAGTTTCTTTTTTGAATAATATAGTACACGCAACAATGTTATTATCTAGGTATGCGTACGTAATGTACGTTATAAATACACTTATTAGTTTTTGTTTGTTTGTTTGTTTGTTTGTCTCTGTTTTCCTCGTTAGCGTATCGTCATACAGCTTGTATACGTTACTTTTTTAATTCTATCTGTATAAAGTTCCATTTGACTGGTTTCATTTTTGTTTTTGTTTTTTCTGTTACACCTATATAATCAAAGTCTCCTATTGATTTTTCTTATCTCATTCTTGAATAGGTAAAGTTGATTTTCTTTGCATTGGAATTATACATACCTAGGGCAGATAATTTAAACAAAAAAATTGTCTCTAAGAGTGAGTGGTTTCTCCAACTTTCGTTTTTCAATTTTTCTTGTTCAATATGTGTATACATACATATGTATATATCATTTCTAACATTCTTTTTTCTTCAAATTATATATCTCTTGATGCCGACGTCAATCTTGGCTCTCATTGGGCTATGACAGTCTCCGCTCTCTTAATTCTTTTCTGTTCAACATTTACAGGATAGTTCAGAAAAGTTTCATTGGTACCGATTTGCGTGTTAAACTGAACAAAACCATGTCTGTATAACATTCGCGAAGGTTTGAAAGTCACTCCGTATGCATATAGATAATTTCTCAATATATGATCGTCAACGGTGTATTTATCTTCATACATCTCTGTCTACAACTATTGTATTTTTTCATCAAGTTTTATAAATAATATTCGTCATCTCCGTCTACCTAGGTAAAATATAATAACATAAAATAAAATAAAATAAAATAAAATAAAAACTAACGGCTAAAGACAACGAATTCAAATTAAATAATATACGTGGATTATGTTAGGGCTAATAGTAAATAAATAAAAAAAAATCTTTGATTTCTGTAACTTATTCAGTTCTATGATATAATATGTATCTTGTCACGAGTAACTTTCAAACAAAATTCAACGTATAACCGATTCTATTCCATTCGTACATACGGTTAAAAAGGGGGCAAACGAAAAACAACGATGATTAAAAACGATATCAAATAGCGTGAAAAACAGTCTGTCGAAACAGCGGAACAAAAATGATTACAAATATGTGATAAATGTGATTTAAAAATAATTGAGGAATTGTTATAATTAATGACGCTTAATGGCGATGAATCGTGTCGAATGTGTTTGTAATCCAAATCATGTGAATGAAATATTTGAGAAACGAAGAAAAACTAGTTCTGAACAACCCTGAAAAGATACTTGTTAACGAATTAAATAACTATTTCCTATTACAGTCTATTGTATATTGTACCGCAGTGTGTAACAACGTCTTCATGTAACGATCAAGTTTTCGAATTGATATTTTATCTTGTATTTTTTGTATTTTTTATTCATTTTTTATTCTGTTACTTTTGTTAAACTATTTTACTTTTAATATTACAGATATATGTATGAATCATTTTGCATTTCATCTCTCTATAGTCTTTAGTCTCTCGTCATCGCTGCGGATCAAATCAATGATCATTTTCTATTTTTACTTGATCGCCACGCGATTTATTATTTTGTATCTAATTCTCTATAATTATTAGATGCCATTTATTTATTTTCATTTTTTTTCCTCTTATTTCTTAATTCTTCATTTATATCAATGAAACAACGGCTTTCTTTGTGTTAAATTGTTCACTAAGAGGGACACGTAGTTGAAAAAAAAAAAAAAGAGAAGCAAAGAATTTTTATAATAATAATAATAATAACGAAAGATTGTTAAACGAAGAAAAAAAAATGGTATTGATATTGAATATCGAAACTGAACTACGTCGCGAATAACTTATCATCGTCGGAATCTTTGCAAGTTTCTCTTTCACTCTATCTCTTGTGTCATTCGCACCTGAAGACGCTATTATACTTCTTTGTAGAGACGATATTTCCATCCTATTTCATTTTTTCCTTCTACTTCATAAACCTCTGTATTAGGTGATCCAAGTGCTAAGTTTCCGGCGGACGTTAAATCAAATTGCAAAGAATCCAAAAGTTTCGAGCCGTACTTTGTTTTTCAATTATTTTCGCTTCTCCTATCATGATTTTACCTTTTCAACTGTCTAACAATAAGATGAGTTCACGCACGCCTCAAGAAAATATATATATAAAATAAACTCGTAAAATTTTAACCATGTAAGTTTTTCTTAGTCTCTTGCAATTTCCTATCGAACGATCCTACAATTTAGCTATTGCGCAACTATTGTGTGCTTCTTCCTCATCTTAGAATAAAGTTTAATACAGATGTATGATTTTTTTTCTTGAAAATTTTAAATTATAATTTACGCGCGAACGAGTTTACACAATCAATTCTTTTTTTTTTCTTCTTTAATTCAATTTAATTTAATTTAATTTAATTTAGACTAAAATTAATTAATTCGATACGCAATAATAATGAATTTCCCCCCACGTTTTCCTAACATTTTTTTTTGTTTTCCTAATCGATTTCTACATTACCTTATATTTTTTTTTATTGAATAATTTTAGATTATATTTGGATATAGCTTATTATTAATTGAGAGAAACAACAAGAAAATAAAACACTACATATTTGACCGAGAAAAAAAAAATAAAAAATTTAATCCCTTTATCGGTGCAAAGAGGATCGTTCGTTATTACAGAGACGTCGCCACCGCGTTATTTTGTTAAGTCTTTTTTTTTTTTTTTTTTTTTGTTATCGTTTTTCTAAGTTAATTCTAATTTTTTTTTTTTCTTCATTAGGTATTATTCATATTTTTATTTGTTTGTTGGTTTGTTTGTTTGTATTGTAATTAAATATCCTGAGATGTCCTGCCTTTTAACGCACGTGTAATTAACCGTGGCTGTAAGGTAAGAAAACCACGCGCGATAATCAGTTCGGAGAAAAAAGAGAAAAAAAAAACGAAGAAAGAAAAAAGAAAACTGTATAAAAAACATTCAATTTATAAGACATAACAAAAGAAACAAAGGAATATTCTACTGATTAATCAAAAGATGAGCATTTTTTTTTTCTAAATAGTTTTTTTAGCTGTGGCAGTTTTGTTTTTTCTTCTCTTCTCCTTTATTTCTTCTTCTTTTCTATGTTTTGATGGTAAAAAAAAAATTGACAAAAACAATATATATATATACATATATTATATCAATCAACGAAATACCAGCCAAGGAACGCCGTACCGCGATCTGCTAACACTGTGTAGTCTTACCGCTTATGTAACCGTTGTTTAAAGTTTCTGGTTTACTCTTATAATCAACTTTGGACTTGTTTTCACCCTTTTCGTTAATATTTTTATCGTCAACGTCGTCGATCGATGGAAACTCGACTCGACGGACGTTAGTATCCTTTATCGGTTCACTCGAAGTTAAAACAACTTCCGGTGTTCTGTTCTCGTAATCAGGATCTTCGTTTTTAATTGTAGAAAATCTCGGACTTTCGAAAAAGTTTCTTTTCGCGATGCTGCCCGGACTGAGGGCACTGTTCTTACCTAATGTATTATTATCGCTAATGTTACCGCGCGAATTGTTTGTCTTTTTCTCAACAAACGGCGAACTCTTGACAGACTTTAAACTGTCCTCGGCAAATGGCAGGTCCAGCGTGTCTCTGCTTGATCTCAAAGACTCCATTGACGCTCCTTCAAAGTCGTCAAATTCAGCCCTCAACGGGACTTTGGACGAATTGAAGTCGTTGTAAGTCGGAGACACTTTTGAACCGTCGTTACGTGTGGTCGCCCCGTATATGGGATTCGAACTAATCTTTATCGAATTCGGTCCCGAGGGTTCGAAGCTCGCAAAATCTCCAAAATCTTGTCTCAATGGCGATTCTTCGCTACCTTCACCCTCGCAGTCGTCGTCTCTAAAATTGTGCAGCGTTGCCATTTCCAAATCCCTTTAAAATTTTATCAAATCATTTTAAATGTTGATTTAGAAAAAAAAAATTTATATATATATTATCAAATATTCGTTGATAAAAATGAAATTTTCCCAAGTATTTGCGTCCACTCACTTGTCTGCCTGCGGAGAATGAGAAGCGTTCTGATTCCTGGCCTCTATTCCCTCGGTACAGTGGTAAAAACTGACCCTCTCGAATGATTCGACGTCAACTTCGGACAAAAGCATCGTTGAAATGTCAATGAAAGTCGGTCTCTGATTTGGTTTATGATTCCAAGTCCTTCTCATCAATGTATAAAGTGAATCGGGACAATTTTCAGGACGTTCCATAACTCCGCCGTCGATGACGTATCGAAGAACCTGATAAAACCGTAATCAAACCATGATGCAATAATGAACAAAAATATCACTGTATACCGACGAGTTAATAATAATACTCTACCTGATCATTGGATAGGCCTTGATAAGGTTGCGATGCGAGTGTGACCATCTCCCATAGGACAATTCCGTAACTCCAGACATCCGAGTAGCTTGTGAATACTCCGTCTTTCAGGCTCTCGGGAGCCATCCATCTGACGGGAAGCAGTCCCTTGGTGCCCTTGCGATAATAATCCGTCTCATATATGTCTCTGGTCATTCCAAAGTCCCCAATTTTCACGGTCATATCTTCGGCGACCATGCAATTTCTCGCCGCCAGATCTCTGTGTACAAATTTTTTAGCCGCTAGATAGGACATGCCGTCGGCAATCTCGATGGCCATTTGTAATATCCGTTTCAAAGTCGGCGGTTGTTTGGAGAAGTTTTCGCACACGTCCGGTCTGTGGCTTCGCAGGTAGGTCTTCAGGTCTCCGTTGACCATCAGTTCCATAACTACAAGGGTCGGTTGGCCCTGAGATACCACACCCAATAATCTGACGACGTGGTGAGTGTTGAATGCCCTGGAAAAATACGAGATTCATCGATGAGAGATCGAATCAAACTATTTACCTAGTCTTCTTTATATACTCACTTCATGACAGAAGCCTCGTTGAGAAATTCTATTCGTTCCCTGTCGGTGGCGTTTTCGTTGACGGTTTTTACGGCGCACTTGACTTCCGGATTGCCCTTGACAACGTCTCTGGCAACGCCTTCGTACACCATGCCAAAAGACCCGTTCCCCAGTTCTCTCAACAGTTCGATTTTCGTTCGCGGAACTTCCCACTCATCCGGCACGTATATGGTGCTGACATATTCCGGATTGACGGTAGCGATGAGCCTCATATTCGGTACATTCGGCATGAATTTTCTTTTCAGAACGTAGCCAGTCGGCAGAAGTACGATTAGAATACCGAAAATTATAAGCAACGGCAGTATGAAGGGGTGCGATCCCCTGGCGTTGGTTTCCTTGATGTAGATGTACTGAGGCTCTGTGAATGCTCCGAATCCTGCCAAACTCGAGGCTCTGAGTTTTACCGAATAATTACCAGACACGAGAGGGAGATTGTAGGTTCTTTGATTGTCGAGATACTCTCGTCGCGGTATACAGACCTTCACCTGAAACAGATCAACGAGTCTCGTTTTAATGCGAAACGATGATTACTAATTTTTAATTTTTAATTGAAACGTCTCTCCGTTTCCAAACTTACAATTTGCAGATCCATATTCTTGTACTCGATCTGATAAGTGACTATCAGACCGTTCGGATCTTTGGGTTCTTCCCAGCTCAGTTTTACAGTCGTATACTGGGAGTTGTTGTTAGTTTTTATGATACTGTACTTGAAACTATTGTTAGGTATATCGTCGGCAGTGGCGAGCGACAGAGTTCTGGCAGTTTTGATACTCTTTGTAGAACAACAGTTGGCCAAAGTTTCGTTTCCGACCGGTTCTCTACACGCCTGTACTTCGATCGTATAAACGGCGAAATGTCGAAGATGTTTCATAGCGAAATCGGTCTTGCCGTAAACGGTTCTGTTGAACACGTGGTAGGTACCATTTACAACTATTTCGGAAACGTAGCTGCCATTTACAGCTATTTCGGAAACGTTTTGATTGTCCTGCAACAATGAATAAGAGAAATTACCTCGCATCCGTTTCTCGAAACAATGCTCGAGTACCCACCTCAGGACGAGAAGTGAGATCCCGGCGAAAAATAGTCGGGTCACGATAAATTGCGCTCACGTCGCGTCTCCTCCGGTCATTCGTCATACGCTTGACGTAAACCTGATTATGCAGAGCATCCTCAAACGCTATGGAATTTGTCACTTCTTTTTCCGTTGGAACGGGTTCATTGTTATCCTGGGAACAATCGCAGGTACCACTATCCTCCGGCTTGATAGATATCGTCGACTTTTCTTCCTGCCCTTTCTGCTGCCCCTCCTCGGACGAAGGTCGAAACTTTTTATCGGGCAATAGAAGCGCTGTAAAAATTAAATTTGGTTCAATTTTCTTCTTCCTAATTAAAAATCTGCAGCTTCAATACGGATACACGAATCGCACTCACGTTCGGTGCAATAATCTCTTTGATCGAGAAAATTTCTGTCGTCTTCTTCCCATCGTCCTATGATCCTGTAGTGTGTAAGATTTCCATTTTTATTCAAAGGCGGATCCCACTTGATAACGAGTTCGTTGCTAGAGTTGCTCCTCGCCTCGAGAGACCTGGGTGTGCTCGGAGCGTCCGGAGCGGTAGTAAAGTAGTGTAAGTCGCTCTGCGCACCCGACCGCTCGGTAGCAATGGTGTAAGTCTTTACGTAAAAAGCGTACTGGGTGTACGGTTTCAGCTGAGTCAATATATGCGTCAATTCTCCCGTGGTGTCGCGTCCGTCGGCGCCAGGTGGGCCTGGTTTTTCCGGAATATCAACCGTCGATACGTCGTCCACTATCCACCCGTCTCCGCCGCAGGCATCCCTGCCGTCGTACATGGTAACGTTGTTGGGTGCCTCGATTAAATACACGACGTAACCGAGAAGAGATCTTGGGTCGTGGTGATTGAACGCTTCCCACGTGATTAGAGCAGCGGTGGCAGTTTTTCTCGTAACGTAAGCTTGAAGCTTGGTGACGTTGCAGGCGACTTTGTCCCCGTTACTGTTGGGCGCAACCTCGAGTTCGGTAAACTCTGGCAGGTTCGCAGCTTTCCTGAACTTTTCTATAGTGTCGAGACAGAGTTTCGGATTAAAGTGAAAGAAAACTTTAACAGGGTGGTCTTTAGCTCGGATTTCTATCGACCTGTGAGATTCGAGATCCCATAATTCCTGTAAATTTTGATTGTCGAGTACGACCAAACTGTACTTTGCACTCTCCAGCGTTTTTCCGTGTATGATCTTGAGACTTTTCAAAAAATTCAACGATATCAGAGGGAAACTTCTGACGATTTTCAAATAACCGTCTATCTCCTCTATCATGTTCAAACTGTCCTCCAATTCCTTGACGATGTTCTTTCCCCCTCTTATCTGTATCTCGAGACTTCCCGTTATGTGCGTACACCCCCTGAGTTTTTGGGCCGAAGCGATACTGTCGACGCTGGCGCCGCTGCATTCCTTCAAACACAGACCCTCGCATTTTTTGCACAAAGATTTACCGCCGTCGTCGACCTCCATGTAACCGGCTGGACACTCGGTAACGCATGTGCCGTTGAACGGTTTGTAAGGATAATCTTTAACGATGTCGAAAGCCTCCCTAGGTTTTTTCATCTTCCTGCATTCGTTCTCCTGCACGCATCGTCTGTTCATAAATTGTAACGTAGTCGGTGGACATTGAGCGACGCAACGATTACCCGCCACAACGACGTTGCGGCATACCGAACAGTTGCCAGCCCCGGGTCCGGTGCAGCCTCCCAAACAATGAGGATCGCAGCATTCGTCGGGCGCCGAGTGGCGACAGGCGCTGCTACCGCATTTTGGACTACAAACTGTAAAATAGAGATAAAGAAATCAGCTACGTTTTCAAACATTTCATTTTGAGACGTGAATTATGGTGAGCGGAGGCAACATGAAAGAGATAATATAATACACGGCGATTTCTACGGAACCGTGGATAATAAATTCATTTTCAACGTCATCTTTCATCAGTTTTAAATTATTGTAACACGAAAGAAAAAAACCGTAGGTGGTTCGCGTAGGTGGCGAAGTAAGAAAAAAAAAATTGTATATTTATAATTTTCTGCAGTGAACAAAACAAAATTTCATTTTCAGAAATCTTTTACACATTTTTTTTTTTTTTTTTTTTGAGATCTTCTGACAAAATAGTTTATTTTTCTTGACATATCGAAATCGAGTGTCGAAAATACCATAGACACTATAGGAAAAACTTTGAAAAGCTTTCTTGAGACAAAAAAAGAAAAATTGTGTGTTCCGATAATCTTACGACTTGGGCAAGTCTCAACACTGTCGTCAAAGCCTCTCTCTGTAAGTTTATCTCGCAATTTTTGTTTATTTGTACAATCACAGCGATATTAATACGCACAAAGATAACTTTGAAATCTTTCGACAACGCCGCTCGCCTTTAATTCCGAGCTTAAAATATTTCGTTTCAAATAGGTAAACATGTATCACACATACATACAGATATGTGCGCCTGCAAACTAATGATGATATGAATAAATAAATATTCCCCCCCCCCCAAGAAAGAAGGACGAAACGTTTTTCAAGTTCAATCCAAGACACAAATGTAACATTTCTTGGATATTGACGATACGAGTAATAAAAAGAAAAAAATTGACACGTAATATGCGCGTTAATGCAGCAATTTATTTCTGTTCACTCGCTCTCTTTGTCCTCTATCTCTCTCACGCTATTTCAGCATCAAATATCGCATACCTAGTCGTACGTACGATTCCACGAAACTTTTTATATCGTACCTACGAATCTAGTAACGATTTTATTCATGAGTAAGACGAGAAAAAAAAAAAAAAAAACAACAAAAAACAACAAGGTATAGGTATAACAATTTGAAGAAAACTCACTGTGTTGACAATGCTGCCTGTTCCAACACAGAGTTTCATCCTGTTTCGTCAAACGTTTAGGACAATGCTTTTCGCAAACTGGACATCCGTTTTTCGGCTTGTTGCCCTGTTGATGACAAAAGAAAATAAAAGTTAAATAAATGATTGAAAAAGAAAATTCATACATATATATATATATACACACACAAATTGATTTTTTTTTTTTTTTGTTTTCGGAAGGATACGCTGCCACCTTTCCTCTCCGGAATCCGAAAAAGAATTTAGAAAAAAAAAAGTAGCGAAAGAAAGTCGAAAAGAAAAAGATCCTTTCCTGTAAACAAGCTTCTACGTATAGAAGCAATGTTATACGCGCGACACGTCGCGTCTCTGTCGCACAATCACAGCTAACACAACAATATAACCGCGAGTACGTACATACTGCACGTAGTACGTACAAACGTTATGCGCTACTACACCGCGTGTGACGAAGAGAGTAGCGGCAGCACGCGGTTCGTATCCGCCTCCACAGTCCTCACTGGTACGTCCGCGAAAAAAAAAAAGTAATTTCTTTCATTTTTCTTCTCCGATAACGACAATTGCTCTACTCATTCCGTCCCCCCGTAATTGACAGAATGAGATAAATAAAGAATAATAAATAAAATTCATGCATACTGCAAGATTCGCAAGTTTTCGCGTGATCCGAATAAAGAAAAGTAACGAAATTCTGACCCGTCTGAGCTCCAGGAGGTGTGAATCACGTCGAAATATACGCTTCGGTTCATAACGCGGGAGGATAGACTACGTGTAAAACGTAAAACTGTGTGTGCGATAGTCAGACTCGACACATCTCTAACAAGAATCTTTCTCTCTCGTCGTCATCGTCAGTCGGACTCGCGCGCGTTGCTCGTAGCTGTTTGAGCCGGCGATTTTCTCACTCCGAGAGAGCGAGTGAGGTGCACGAGGGGGCGGAGGAGTAACCGCCAATCGCGAAGGTCAAAAAACAAATTGCAAAAGGCCGCGTTACACTAGCAAGCTCTTTCGCGGGTATATATCAATTGTATAATACTACGTACTGCGGTAGGTACACACAATCTATATCTACATCTGACTCTATATATATATATACGCTATTCATATTCGGGGGGAGGAGACGGTAACGATCTTTTTCTTCTTTGTGGTTCCTCATTTTTTATCTACAAATACATATATTCTTTAACGCTTGCACAGAATTATCGAAAGAACAACAACAACAACAACGAGAAAATATTGATAAAAACAAAACCCGACCGATTATATGTATACATGGTATAATCGAGGGGGGGAAATTAGTTCAAGATTTAATTCACTGACACGTTTGTCGAAATTACTTGATTCATTTTCTGAGTTGTTATTTCTCATTAATTTCAATTTTACGAGCTATTATACAGGTTATTTCGACAACGACTACAATCGTTGAAAGGATTAAAAAATAAATCTCTGCATCAATAATAATCGATAAATGGGGAAATATTGACGTGGGAACCGTAGACCGTAGACCGTAGACCGTAGACTCACCGATATTACGTGTTCGTGTTCGCTCTCCTTGCCGATACCGGTGATCCGGTCCCAGTCTATCGTGTCGACGTAACATAAGGCCGGATTTTTCTCAAACCTTACGCTGCCGCGTACGATATTGGTCAATGAATGAAGACCGACCTCCTGTAGATGCATCATCTCGAAGGCGACCAGCGCGTAGTTTATGAACAACGAATCCCCACGTATTACAGTCAGGTTTGGAAACAAATGACCCACGCTCCGCAGCCCGTTTACTCTGAATGAAAAATAAAGGATAAAATAATTATCATTCAATAGATTAAATACAAATTATTGACCATATTCTCCGTTATCGACGTAGAATTTTTTTTGTGAAACACGATTCAATTGAAACGAGAGGAATAAAAATAAAAAATGATTCTAGTACGATACAGTACCTGTAGAGTAGAAGATAGCCAGTGATTTCAACGAGGTCAGGAAACGTCAGATTGGCGTACGAACTGTCGTTCGCATGATCGATCAACAATATCTGTACGAAACCTTCGACCACGCGACATCCTTCCAGTCTAGAAAATTGGCTCACGCTATTTCTCACGTCGATACTCTGACAAACTGTAATAACAAAATGACAGATAATAAATAACAATTTCATTTGTTCAATTCAAATTCTTCAAGACGATTAATTATGCACGGGAATCCGTGATTATTGTTGGAAAAAATGAATAAAACAATTGCGGTAATTTTACGAAACAGAAAATTTATTTATGGTGTTTTCAAAAAAAGAAATCGAGACAAATAACAACAGGTATACACAAGATGTCGCTGTATCGATCAAACACACACTCACACACACACACACACACATTGAGTCATTGAAACTATACGTGATATATGTTATGTTATATACTGAAATCACGGGACCGTTAATAAGACAATTTGAATGCAAGCGTCGAGTCGCAGGTTAACGAGTCAAGTTCCGTTATTAGAGTCCACAGAGTACCTAGTAGGATAACTCAGCGATTCGCGCAGTCCCGGACGTAGCTAATGATATCATGCGACTAGAGTATTAAATACCCAAACGAGAAAGAAAAAAAATTATCAAATTTATTTTCACACTTGTATCGTGTCAATCATATGTATACACAAAGTAAACGAGGAATGAAAACAAGGCGTGTGGTACAAGACTCGTCGAAGAGCGACCGGATATGGCGCCGCGAACGTCCGGTCTGTCATTCTCGATCCCCTCTCCTCCGTATCCCCCGCTTGCCTAGACTCTGCCGGGTGTCGCGCGACCGGAAGTTAACCAAGAATATCGAGATAGAGCGTAGAATGTTTATATATAGATATAGATATATGCATATGCATATGCATATGTATAACTATTACAGGAAGTGAACAATCTAAAAAGAAAGAAAGAATCTAATCATTCTCTACACCTAATTCATTCATCATTTTTCAGGACAATCGCTGCATTTCATTTATATCTTGAAATTTCCTATACAAACGTGAATGAAATGAATATGATTCAAAACATACCATGAATCTATTATAGTTTTCAGTGACAAAGCGGTATTTCGGTCAATTATTGATAGTCCATATCACATGAGTATTCAGCCGAATTTTCAAAACATTCTGTGTATAAAATTTATTTCAATCTTGGCTATGAAATTTCTTAATGATTTTGAATTTTCAAAACTGTTGTATGAATATTGAAACATTGAAAAAGTTGAATTTCAATATACAACATGTACACGTTAATTGCTTCGCATACATTTTTATGCACCTTGATACATAAATTTCTAGCAGTGTACCTGGTGAATCGTGAACGGGTGTGTTATGAGTGAAAAAATAAATATTTCCAAGTATAGGTATACGTATGGGAAGATCAGCGTTAGAGTTCATTCATAACGTAGAAGTACGTTACAACGCGTTCTCGTAATCGCGCGCAACGTACGAGTCGAACCTATACTAGCTGGTTCATACACACGACGATCCAACAGAGAGAAAAAAAAGAGGGAGAGAGAGAGAGAGAGGAAGACCCGTGCCTACGACAATTACCAATGTGTACCGGATACGCTGGTAAATAACTAGTTTAATTAATTGCTACAAAAAAAAAAAAAAAAAAAAAAAAAACAGTAATAATAATAATGTCTCGAAAACGTTTGTCGATCTAATCTAACAATAATCATACGGTATTTTATTTTATTTTTTTTTTGTTTTTTCAACGACAATAGGAAATATATACCTACGCATCCTTGATTGATATCACACGTATGAATCACACCGATTGGATAATTAACAAACTATTTACGCACATCCGTATCCTGCAGCTACTACTATTGCCCTGACTACGTGGGACGGCGATAAAACTACGCTTATATACATATCGGGACCGCGGGTTGCGTCATTGCGACGCACAGATTCCGTCAAAGACGTTATATGCTATATAGTATACGATAAACAAACATTTGCAATTTTTCTTTTTTCTCAATAACGAGAGAATACTTTCAAACTTGTCACGACACGGTCAGTTTGATTGACCACGGTGGCAACTGTAAAGAATTAAAACAAATCCCTAACTCTTCTTGATCGAATTAGTGGATATTCGAGTATGTGATAAATAACGTTCTGAATCGTGGAATGGTGAAAGAAAAAGATTTTCGAGAATACTTTCTTATTCACAATTTATACAAAGTTTGGCTATTATACTATTCTACTCCCATTGATCAATATTTCTTGACTTTCCCCTGACCAGTGGCCATCATGATTCACCCCCCGAAAATTGATTCAGAGTGAATTAACATCAAGTTATCGAAGAAAATTGTAACAATATCAATTCTCTGGTCGCAATTACGTCATACGAGTATATACCTATATATTAACCGCATGTGGCATATATATAAGCTGCGATAAAACGCTCACGATCGCAGTTTTCCCTCTCTGTCTTCTCATAAGTTAGATAATTGCGGTAGATTCTCGATTCTGTCATATATACACATATACATATACATATACATATACATAGGTATGGCAGCGTATCATCTACGATAGACGTACATACCGAGTTACCTATATACCGCCTCGTACAAGCATCTGTGTACCATTACATTGTATCTATCTGTTGCATATAGAGCACATACCGCAGTTGGATTGACCGAGTTTAAATATCTGATAAGCTCTGGCTCTGGCTACACTATATATGTATATATGTATATAATATAATATATATATACTAGGGGCTCCGCCCCTCCGCGCTTCGCGCGGCAACCCCGCTCGGCGCTACGCGCCTCGGGCACTCGGCGCTTCGCGCCTCGCTGTTCGGCGCTCCGCGCCTCACTTTTCCTAGGAATGGCTGGCCTAACTTTTTCTAACCGTCAGTGGCTGTTCTACCCATTTCTAACCCTTCTTGGGACACTCATTTTTCCTAGGAATGACTGGCCTAACTTTTTCTAGCCGTCAGTGGCTATTCTAACCATTTCTAACCCTTCTTGCAAAAACAGACGAATTATTGTTAAAAGACCTGTATGCCCTGGCCTGGACACCCAGAACTATAGCGCGATAGACCTGGACACCCAGGGCGCGATGAACCTGGAGACCGAAAACTATGGCGCGGTAGACCTGGACGTCCGGAACTATGGCGCGATAGACCTGGAGACCGAAAACTATGGCGCGGTAGACTTGGACGTCCGGAACTATGGCGCGATAGACCTGGAGACCAAAAACTATGGCGCGATAGACCTGGGGACCAAAAACTATGGCGCGGTAGACCTGGACACCCAGAACTATGGCGCGATAGACCTGGACATCCAGAACTATGGCGCGATAGACCTGGACACCCAGAACTATGGCGCGATAGACCTGGAGACCAAAAACTTGGCGCGGTAGACCTGGACATCCAGAACTATGGCGCGCGCGATAGACCTGGAGACCAAAAACTATGGCGCGGTAGACCTGGACATCCAGAACGATGGCGCGATAGACCTGGACCCCAGAACTATGGCGGGATAGACCTGGACACCCAGAACTGAGACCGGACACCCAGAACTGTGACCTGGACATCCAGAACTATGGCGCGATAAACCTGGGGACCAAAAACTATGGCGCGGTAGACCTGGACATCCAGAACTAAGACCTGGACATCCAGAACAGACCTGGACATCCAGAACTATGGCGCGATAGACCTGGACACCCGGAACTGAGACGCGGGATAGACCTGGACACCCAGAACTGAGACCTGAACATCCAGAACTATGGCGCGGTAGACCTGGACATCCAGAAGGCGATAGACCTGGGGACCAAAAACTATGGCGCGGTAGACCTGGACATCCAGAACGATGGCGCGATAGACCTGGACCCCAGAACTATGGCGGGATAGACCTGGACACCCAGTACTGAGACCTGGACATCCAGAACTATGGCGCGGTAGACCTGGACATCCAGAACTATGGCGCGATAGACCTGGGGACCAAAAACTATGGCGCGGTAGACCTGGACATCCAGAACGATGGCGCGATAGACCTGGACCCCAGAACTATGGCGGGATAGACCTGGACACCCAGTACTGAGACCTGGACATCCAGAACTATGGCGCGGTAGACCTGGACATCCAGAACTATGGCGCGATAGACCTGGGGACCAAAAACTATGGCGCGGTAGACCTGGACATCCAGAACGATGGCGCGATAGACCTGGACCCCAGAACTATGGCGGGATAGACCTGGACACCCAGAACTGAGACCGGACACCCAGAACTGTGACCTGGACATCCAGAACTATGGCGCGATAAACCTGGGGACCAAAAACTATGGCGCGGTAGACCTGGACATCCAGAACTAAGACCTGGACATCCAGAACAGACCTGGACATCCAGAACTATGGCGCGATAGACCTGGACACCCGGAACTGAGACGCGGGATAGACCTGGACACCCAGAACTGAGACCTGGACATCCAGAACGATGGCGCGATAGACCTGGACCCCAGAACTATGGCGGGATAGACCTGGACACCCAGAACTGAGACCGGACACCCAGAACTGTGACCTGGACATCCAGAACTATGGCGCGATAAACCTGGGGACCAAAAACTATGGCGCGGTAGACCTGGACATCCAGAACTAAGACCTGGACATCCAGAACAGACCTGGACATCCAGAACTATGGCGCGATAGACCTGGACACTCGGAACTGAGACGCGGGATAGACCTGGACACCCAGAACTGAGACCTGGACATCCAGAACGATGGCGCGATAGACCTGGACCCCAGAACTATGGCGGGATAGACCTGGACACCCAGAACTGAGACCGGACACCCAGAACTGTGACCTGGACATCCAGAACTATGGCGCGATAAACCTGGGGACCAAAAACTATGGCGCGGTAGACCTGGACATCCAGAACTAAGACCTGGACATCCAGAACAGACCTGGACATCCAGAACTATGGCGCGATAGACCTGGACACCCGGAACTGAGACGCGGGATAGACCTGGACACCCAGAACTGAGACCTGGACATCCAGAACTATGGCGCGGTAGACCTGGACATCCAGAACTATGGCGCGATAGACCTGGGGACCAAAAACTATGGCGCGGTAGACCTGGACATCCAGAACGATGGCGCGATAGACCTGGACCCCAGAACTATGGCGGGATAGACCTGGACACCCAGTACTGAGACCTGGACATCCAGAACTATGGCGCGGTAGACCTGGACATCCAGAACTATGGCGCGATAGACCTGGGGACCAAAAACTATGGCGCGGTAGACCTGGACATCCAGAACGATGGCGCGATAGACCTGGACCCCAGAACTATGGCGGGATAGACCTGGACATCCAGAACTATGGCGCGGTAGACCTGGACATCCAGAACTATGGCGCGATAGACCTGGGGACCAAAAACTATGGCGCGGTAGACCTGGACATCCAGAACGATGGCGCGATAGACCTGGACCCCAGAACTATGGCGGGATAGACCTGGACATCCAGAACTATGGCGCGGTAGACCTGGACATCCAGAACTATGGCGCGATAGACCTGGACATCCAGAACTATGGCGCGATAGACCTGGAGACCAAAAACTATGGCGCGGTAGACCTGGACACCCAGAACTATGGCGCGATAGACCTGGACACCAGGAACTATGGCGCCGTATACCTGGACATCCAGAACTAAGACCTGGACATCCAGAACAGACCTGGACATCCAGAACTATGGAGCGATAGACCTGGACACCCGGAACTGAGACCTGGACACCCGGAACTGAGACCTGGACATCCAGAACTATGGCCGATGGTCCTGCACATATATGTATACACACACACACAGACAGATCAACAAGTGTCAGTGTCAGATAAAATCAACAACCGTCCATAGTTACCCATAGTTACGTGGCGAACGACGACGAAGGATTTTTTTATATATAAAGAGATAATATAATATAACACGGGTTTTATATACGATAGCGGAAACTGGGTCATTATTTTCTCTTTCGGTCAATCCAACGGTCACACATTTTTTCATCTTTATATATACTATATGTATATATATAGATTTCATTGATTGATTCGTTATAGTTTTTTTTCTTCTTCTTTTTACTTCCTTCGTTGCGAAGAAGAGAAAGAGAAAGGAAAAAAATTGTCTATTTTTCTCTTCCCGTTTATCGGTTCCTCCAAAGAAAAACTTGAGCCTCGCGTCTAGACGGTGAACTTCCGGTGTTGGTCGTTAGGTCTCACTAAACACCTGGACCTATCTCGCCGCTAAAGATCTTTCGTAAAAGTATACAACGCAATCCCTGTAAATTCTATCAAACAAGTCGTTTTTATTCTCTTTCTTGTTCTCGTTATCGCATTATAATTCGAGACTTATATATTTATATACATATATAGATAATACTATAATAATACAAGTGCAGAGAAAATGAATGAATTCATGAATGTAGAAATTATCAAGTACACTTGTACCTATGTAGTAGAGACGAGTTTCAGTTCAGAATAAATAATGATATAATAATAAGAGAAGGCGAAAGGAAAAAAAAAAGGTATATATGCAGAAGAGAATATAAACGAGCGCGCGGAAGGAGTGTGTGCATGGCAGCAGAAAGAGAGAGAGAGAGAGAGAGAGAGAGAGAGAGCAGCAACGGTACAGCGGCAGTGGCGACGAGGGAGATTAAAAATTATCAACCCAATAGCCGCAGGAATCAAGTGGCGTAGGTCGTGACTCTGGAGAGTAAACGGACCCGCGAATAATCTCGTTTAGATTATATACATATATACATACATACATATACACACGGTTAGGAGCATGTGGTAGATGAGTTGACTTTTTTAATTGGCATAATTTTTTCTTTTTGAACATATTTTATACAGCGATTTTTTTCACTTCTTCTTTTTCTTTCTTTATTTTATTTTATTATTATTATTATTATTATTATTATTATTATTATTATTATTTTGGAACGTGTGTATATCAAAAACGCGACGAGACGATTCTTTCCGCGTGTAATCGTTAAAACAACACAACTCACGATCAACAAGTTTAATAACTCTAATAAATTAATATGATCTTCGGACTTGAACGTAGGATATTAATTGTAGTATAGTGTAAAACAAATTATCTGACGATTTTTTTAATAAAGAAGACAATTCCAGAGCTCTTTAATTCAGAGTTATTATAACCCAGAATAATTCTTCGCTAAAGCCACGAAAAGAAAAAGGAAAAGTATCGTTATTTATAGTTTTGAAAAAAGGGGGTGATAGGGGGCGTAATGAGAATACCACGGAAATAAGAGCTGATCCCATGACTCGATGACTCTATCCGATCGATCTAATAATAGATCCAAGACTGTGTATCTACATAGTCAGACGAGGCACAACTATGACTGTGGGCGTAAAATAGCGCCGGGTAGTAGGTAGGTAGGTAGGTAGGTAGGTATATATATACTATACCAACTGTAACAGTAAATGAGCGTGTAAAAAGTAATGGTAAGGTTCACGACCCTGCCCGTCTCGTATTTACCATACGTGTACTATTTTTACATCGCATCAATATTCAAATTAGAATTTGATTTTCTAAATTAACAACAGAGAATAATGATAATGATAATGACAATTATGATAATAATTATAATAATGATAATAGACGCGTGAGAGTGAATGAATAACGTTAACGTTAGAGGGGGGAGGAGAGGAAGACGGTGTGGCGAAGCGTGTAATTACCCACATGTCAAAGGGCGATCACCCAAAGTCTCATCGAGACTTTGAGATCAATTGGCAATAATTGGCCTGGGTCCTCGTGGATGAACCACGGTCCGGTGGGTGACCCTTGATGAATAAATAAAGACGGTATTATAATACGGCGATCAACTAGCAGACATCGAGACATCGAGACATCGAGGGTCGAGGAGGTACGTGACCTGGAAAAGGACCGAACCGTGGGACCTCTGCATTTCAACATTCGATTACCCGGACAATTAATCAATAATAATAATCCATTGAAAATACCGCACCTGGTGTGTATCAACGCACTCGAGAAAAACTGTTCTTCTTTTTTTTTAAATTTTAAATTAGGCACCTGAAGGAGGAATTTCGAGTGTTTTGACTATCGCACCTGTTTCACACTAGATGAAGAATGATCCCCGGAAATAAATAATAATTCTATCACCAACACGTGTAACTCGATAAAAATAAAATAATTGTCATCATGCATGTTGTGGGTAGTCATTTTTTCTTTTCTTTTTGTTCCGTTTTTCTCAACAAATATATATATATATATATATATATATATACTAGGGGGGCTTCGCCCCCCTGCGCGCTTCGCGCGCCAACCCCCCGATTCGGGTTGTATTCAGTAATATTTTGTACATGGTGAAAAAAGTCAAGAAGAAGAAATTGAAAATTCTGTATGGAATGAAAAAGTGTGATCTCGGTTATAGTGGTTTCGCGCGAAAGGTTTCTGCACGGATTACTGGGAGATTGGGATCCCATGATTCATATACTATGTGTGAGTGGTTTTTTACAGTTTTTAACAGTTTTCTGTATCATGACTTGACATGTCCTGACATGACCTGTTATAACCTGACATGACCCGACATGACCTGTTACGCCTGACATGAGGTTTCTGCACGGATTACTGAAAGATTGGGATCCCATGATTCATATACTAATTGTGAGTGGTTTTTTACCGTTTTTAACAGTCCTGTCCTGACATGACTTGTTGTGACCTGACATGTCCTGTTATGACCTGACATGACCTGTTATGACGACTTCGGTTCGGTTCTTTCCGGAAGACTTCGGGTCTTTCCGGAAGACTTCGGGTGTTCGTGGGGGATTCTGGGTAATCTCTGGGGGATTAGGTTAGGTTAGGTTAGGTTAGGTGGGGGAATTCGTGGGGGATTCTGGGTAATATTCTGGGTTAGGTTAGGTTAGGTTAGGTTAGGTTAGGTTGGGAACACTTTGGACAGGGGAACGGCGGAACGGGGGAAGACTTTGGACAGAGGAACGGCGGAACGGGGGAACACTTTGGACAGGGGAACGGCGGAACACTTTGGACAGGGGAACGGCGGAACGGGGGAACACTTTGGACAGAGGAACGGCGGAACGGGGGAACACTTTGGACAGGGGAACGGCGGAACGGGGGAACACTTTGGACAGGGGAACGGCGGAACGGGGAATCTTGACACGGCGGCGGCGGCGGCGGCGGGCGGCGGCGGCTCTTTCTAACTTATGCAAATTTGACCAAACAAGAATAAGGAATAAAAAATAAAATTGTAATTGTAATTACAGAAAAAAGAAAACCACCGAGGAAACAGAAGCAAATAATCAGTACGAGAACTCTTCGAGAAGGTAAATAAAGGTAATAACACAGAATCGAGGCTAATCGTCGTCCTCAGTAAAATTCTCGTGAAAGTATATAGTATTTTCTATTCTTATTATATCGTAAATTGCACGTTACCCCGAGGTTAAATGCCGAGTGACGTGGGTATAGCTTCGACGCACGTGGCATGAAAGAAAATCCGAAGCAACAAACGTTAAAGAAAAAGTAGGACCCTTCCTCTTCAATTATCCAAATATTATCATATTCAATTCTTATATCATGAATAATATAAATATAATTCGAAAATATATCGTAGATTAATCATTTTTTATAGACGAATCAGCAGATATTCAATTATGTCTGAATCAACTGTGAAAAAAAATTATTTTTTAGAATATTTTTTTATTCACAATTTATACAAGTTATGCTGCTATTTTCGTTAACCAAGATTTCCGATCGAGTGAGAAAAAAAAATCGCTCGGTATCTTTTATTCTTTCTCTTGTTTCGTATCGCCATAAAATTCCACTCGACTTTTCCCTGACCAGTGGTCACCATGCGTACGAAATGTAAACTCCAAGTAAATGATCGAGTCTCACCACCACCACCGCGACCAAAGATCTGAATCAGTTAGTTTTATCGGCGTGTTGGGTATAGGAGGCAGCGCAGGTAAATTTAAATATTACACCGACTGACTCTCGAGAGGACCATGTGTGTGTGGGTGCGGGTGCGGGTGCGGGTGTGTAGTTCGGTAGGTATGCAGGTATTTTGTACTCCGGACGACCGCCCGACCGGTGCTATATGCTATGCTATGCCATGTGGTGACGGTGTCGTTTTATCTGAAAACAACACCTTGTCCTCGTGTCAACTGTGTTGCAAAGGGAGGGGGAGGGGGCATTGAGTAACGTCGATCAACCGAACCTACACACGACTAAATCGATCGATTATTCCACCACTCATGCCTCTATTTTACAATTAATTAATTCGACATTCGATCGATGATCTCAAAATGAAAAGAAAATAATAATAATAATATAAATAGAACATCACCGCCAACAAAGTCAAAGAAACAAACAAACAAAAAAAGTATAGATACGTCATGGCAATAGACCGGGGGGTGAATCATCGAGAGTTCTCGTAATTTCAGCTTTTTTCGTTTTTTGTTTTTTTTTTTTGTTTTTTTTTAAGAGAAAGAACGATACAGAAATAGAAGATCATTCGGTTCCTAAATTTACTGTAGCCTTGCGTCGTTAACGTCACGTCGCGTCGTTAAATGATCAGCGGAGGCGTGTTTGCTACTTTTTTTTTTCCCCAAGTTCTACATTTATGCATACGAATTTCAATTTTTTACGTTTATATATTTTGGCTATAAAAGCGAAAGAAAAAAAAAATTGGAAAAATAAAATTATTTGCTTGTTTGTCAATCTCATATGTTTTTTTTTTTTTACTTCGACAATTTTAATACTCGTTAAATTCAAAGGAATATTTGAAAACTTTTACGACGTGACGACGTGTATCAATGTCTTTTCTCTTTTTGTTTTCAGATTTTTTTTTCTTCTTCTTCTTCTTTCTTCTTTTTTTTCTTAAATTCGTGTCTAACTCAATAACTATAAATTAATTTAACTATAGATACTATATATATACTAAATAGATACTATATATACACGAGACAGAGAAGAAAAAAATGAGGTTAAGAGTTTTAAGTTACCACTCGCAATGGTTTCACAGAATACAAAAGAAGACGAAGAAGAAGAAGAAGAAGAAGAAGAAGAAGAAGAAGAAGAAGAAAGAAAAATATTTTTCGTCAATAATTAAATTATATGAACGCCAACAACGTTCGGTTATGTCTGCAAGGTTTATAACCAGTGGTTTTTTATGTTTTCCTCGTACGAATAGCGAAACTAATAATAATAATAATATTTGTTGTATAAAATAAATGGACAAATATTCTCCACCTGTTTACAAAAAAGGTATAAAAAAAAACAAAAAAAAAACGTGATATTAATTAAAAATTAATGTTCAGTTTTAACATTTATCGTATTATATAATAACGACACAATTTTTCGAAGGTTTATAATTGCCGACTCTATCACCGTCTTAATCACCGTCCCAATGGATGAAAAAAAAAAAAAAAACATTCTTTCTTCATCCATAAAGAAGTGCACAATCACAACAAACATCGATTAATTTTATATTCGATCAATAAAAATAAGAATAGATGGTAGACACACAGAAAAAGAGATAAAATACTAAATAAAAATCCTCAAGAGTCAGATGCTAATTTTAAATAAATAAAAATAAAAATAAAAATGAAAAAAAAAACAATCAACTTCTCGACTACATCAGCTAATTATATATTTCATACCTATTATTAGTCATCGCACACATCTGGCAGAGATTTTGCACGATTAATATAATGACACTCTTTATATTTTAATCTGCATTGATCGTTATATTGTCTGTGATAAGAATACAATATATATTGAAGAACAAAAAAATATAATAATAATAATAATAATAATAATAAAATAAAATAAATAAATAAAGTGTCGTCTACTTTTTCTTCTCGTAGGTACAATCTTTCTTTCCTTCTACATTGTTATTGACGTCGCATATATGTTGTTACGTGTTCATATGTATGCATACACATTTTACACGTTCACATCCGTTCCCACGGAAAAATGAGATGGATGGCGGAAATGTTTTCGTGCTACGACCAACTAACTATAATGTATATGATATACATTCTATACCTACTACTGATATATGTATGTATAGGTATAATACGCAACGTAGAGATTAGATTATCATGTTATAATAACTACATAAAACGATTGATTAATTAATTAATTAATTAATGTCCACTGTGTATTATGATATTCGTTCTCGGAACAAAAGAAACAAAAAAAAAAAAAAACACCGAACAAATATTCAACTCTCTATCTCTGATTTGAATTGATCTAAATAATAATAATTCAACGCAAATAACAATAATAATGGTAATAATGGTGATACATCTATATATGTATATGTAGAGATAAGAAGCATTGACGTGTTAATTATATATCTGTTTGTTGCAAAAATCTATGAATGTGCGCCTGATCGTTATCTTGGTGGCGCCTCTGATCGCGACTCTTTATAGACTTATAACATTGTACAGCTCTTTACACTCTCTTCTGTTATGGTATGTAAAATTTTATGTACATGTACGAAAAAAAATAAAATAAAACAGCCTGTTCAAATAATCCGCCACATTTTTTATTTTATTTTTTTGTGTTCCTACCCGAGTCGAAATTTAGCGTCTACTTTAACCCTACCTAGGTTTATATGAACCTACTTTGAAGGAAACTGAACCTACAGCTCCTACATTGACCCTCTAACTCCTACAAACTTTTAAGTCAACCCTACATTAAACCTCCAACTCCTACGAATTTTCAAGTCAACCCTACATTGAACCTCCAACCCCTGCGAATTTTCAAGTCAACCCTACATTGAACCTCCAACTCCTAATAATTTGAAACCCAACCCTACATTAAACCTCCAACTCCCGAAAATCGAAAAATTACCCGGGAAAAAAGTTCGTATCTAATCATAAGTAATTATAACTAATAATATCTTATTATATGCGATTGTGATTATCTTTCAATAACCGTTGATTATTTATGCATCTTCAAAACTCCAAACGGATAGACATTTTTGAAAATTCTAAAATAAATTCTAAAAAATCCAGTGAATGACACAAAACAGCCCCCGTTTAGGAAAACGTGGGCCGAATTTTTCGACGGTTTTTTTTTCACTCAATTCGGAATTTTCTCATTTTTGAAACTGAAATTGTAAAACACAGGATCAAATTTCGAGCGTCAAATAAGGTTCAATTTACTTGGAAACGTTCGGTTCCACCAATTGACCCTTATCTGACGCTTACAATTTGATCCTGTATTAATTTCAGTTTTTAAAATCTGAAAATTCCGAATTCAGTGAAAAAACAAAAATAGGAAAAAAAATTCGTTTTTTGTCTATTTTGTGGCTGTATTGTGTATCCACTGGATTTTTTTAGATTTTGTTCAGATTTAAAAAAATGGGCATTCTCAATCAACTTCAAAAAATAATAACAAATTAACGGTTTAATAAAAATAAATCTGGACAAAATTCGGGACGCGTTTTTCACTGAACAGAATGTTAGAAAAATACATGGAATGATTTTGAATTGGTCGGAACTTAACACTGGTCGAGTTGGCGTGGGATGCCCCATATACTCTAAGAAATCAGTATATTTATGTAAGTGGATATGTATAATATGTAGTCCAATAACGAGATTCCGAACGAAGGAGAATAGGTCACTTATTGTAAGAGTAAATGAAATGTCTGACCATAGAATCCGTCGCCTTCCTTATTTTTACTAAGGGGGAAATATCTCAAGACATTTTGTTTAGTAAAATAATTCGAATTATTTCACTTCTGTCAATTTATTTTTTTAATTTCAAATGACTTTTTTCACTTCACATTATTTCATTTATTTGAACCTATTCTTTCTTCTTTTCAACATAATTTTGTTTTATTTCAACTTAATTTTGTATTTCAGATTAATTTTTTTCTCATTATTCCATTCATTCTCTTAGTTCCTTCTTATCATTGAATTTATTTCTCATTATTTCGATCATATTTTATTATTTCATCTATTAATTCTCATTATTTCCACGGTTATTTCTTGCTTATTTCTCAATATTTCACGAGCTATTGACACGTTACTTCAATGAGTTATTTCCCCCTCGATTTTCACAACCGGTTTTCAACAAAAATACAAGTAATTCAAACTGAAAAACTTTTTGAAACCTATAGGACTATGGTTATCAAATAATTTTTCTTTGAATATGCAGAAAAAATATAAGGAAAATTGTTTCCACTTGCAAAGTGGAACCGAGATCATCGTGCCGGTACAAAGGGTTTTTAAGAATTTTTGAGAATTTTCAAAAATGTCTGTCTGTTTCAAGTTTGAAGATGCGCGAATAATTGACGGTTATTAAAAAAAAATCTGAAAATGATTTAAAATTGTGAGCGAACATCATTGGTCGAGTTGGCATGGAATGCCCCATATGTGTCCATACATCATCGAATCTGAACCAATTTTTGATAAAAAAAAAAAGGGTTCATGTTCAATGAGACATGAACATGTATCGGAAGTATGGGCACGTATACGATCATAAATGGAGTGATATCTTCGGTTGGGGAATATAACCGGGTTTGTATCTGTTCATATTTGGTCACATAATATGACCTTATCTGGTAACCCGCGTTAGATTTTGTTCCGAATTCTTTCAATACCGTTATTCTGTATCCTGGCATAATATACGTATAAGTATTCAACGTACGTGGTTTTGAGATCGGTTCTCGTGACAATGATTTTTTTTAATCTTCGGTTCTCTTATATGTGAATAAAATGATTCCTTAGGAAAATAGGCCATCAATCCATTATGTAAAAATTATGAGAAAAAATAGTCGTTTTTTGGCAGGGAATACATGCAACATATGCTTTTCTAAAATGTTATCAAATCTCAGGAAAATTAATTAAATTTGGTCAAATCGCGCCGAACATTTTGTGATTATATGCCTGAATCCTGAAATGGCCTTCATTTTGTTCTAGAACGTGCAAAAAATTGCGGGAAGTTGATAGAATATTATTCATTACAATTTAATCGAATAATGAATTTACATGTGTATGCTATAAACGAAGATCTATTTCATGGTACTGCCATACATCAAAATGATCGGAACAGGATACAAGATTTCTTACGTTAATTTTCAAATATTTTGTTTCTCGAGACTCAGGATTTAAGTTTTACCGCTTATTGTGACCGACGCGACACCACCAGCCGCCGCCATATTGTTTGAATACGTCAACGACAGTGAATGTGTTGTGCGCCTCGATCACTGGTTTGAAAAATTTTTCTTCGAGTGTTCACTTCTTCAACAAATTCGAGTTTGAACTCTTATATCAGGTGAGTAATAGTCCATCATTCACACATTTTATATAAGGAATATCGCCGAACAAGTGATATTTCTATGCCCTGGCATCCTGTATCGTGCTCCCTAACCTAACTTTGGTCTGACGCAATCGTGTTCACTGTCTCAAAGTGACTTGAGACTATCAGCCCGAAATTCTCTCTTCAAGTATCAAACAACTAAAAAAAATGTGAGCGTATAGAAGCTTCTTTATCACATACAGTCTAATATAAAACAATTATGTGATTATTCACCAAATATAACCTTTGCCTCTAGTTCTTCTGATCGTTCACAGTGAAATGTACATCCAATTGAAATTATTGTTCCAACAGGATATGTGTGATGTTTTCAGTGTGATACATCATTACGACATGTCTTTCCTGACGATGAATGGATCGTCGAGTCTTTCAGCGATCGACTCGCATATTGTCCGACGAGGAGATGAAGACTTTGGATGAAGTATGTATTCACTTGAAAATTTAACTTTCACAACTCATAAGAACATACACATTTTCATGGATTTTCGGTGTTTACGTCAGCGCAAGACAATACAAGGGTAGGCCAGCAGCTGACTTGCTCAGCGAGAAGAATATTTGGGATACTACTACAGTGGCGTCGGGTCCTGATTCGTAGTTTCGGTAGTTTACTCTTTACATGATGCCTCTGTTTTTCGTGAGGAAGCCATATGTTTCCTGCAACTAAATATGAAGCTGTACTATTGTATGTTCTACAGAAAGGGACTATATTTTTACACTCCAATGTTAGACCCTAAAGAACCAAGAAGTAAGCAAGTTTTTGTGGCATAAAGTCTGACTATGTAAGATCGAATCTTACAAAGATCTTACAAAGCATGCGTATCTAGATTATGGGAGTACAGAGCCTGGTATGTAATTCTAGTCTTCTCGCTATAGATTAGACGCAAGGAAACTCTTCGTTGAACCCTTTCGAAGCTCTCCGAAGAGGTCTGGCGCAAGGTTCTTGTATTTCAATTTTCATCTCATGGATTTTTACTTTACAATTGTGGCCCAGGGTCTTTCTTAATCCTTAACTGGTTTTAATTCACATATTATGAAATGATATTATAAATTGATAAATATAAGTTCGTGCAATTTCACACCCCTAAACTTTTCAAGCTATGTATTGTAACATAACATTTGAAAAAATTAAACACACAGAATTCAATACATCAGATTCCGATAATTTTGTATACTTATACGCTCATTGAAGTGAATAATTTTGTATCTGAACATAACGGAGAAAAAAGATTTTTTCGAATATTTAGCCAGTCGCTGTTCCTAGTTCATAAGACGTCGACCACAATCAAACTTCTCCTCTAGTCGCAGCGCAGAAAATTAAGAACTGCGACTGGCAGAATATTCAAACTATCGACACAAAACATTGTTATCCAATCGTGGCACCTATTGTAAGAATATTCATCATTCACTGATCGAAAAATTAATAAATCCATATTCATCAATACACTGATAAATACTGATATACTATTTATACTGATAAATTACTGTTATAAAATATTATGATCTTACAGAATAAAGAAACGTATATTAAATTGTGAAATCCTTGTCTATAATTATTTCGCAGAATAATTTCATGAGCTATAAATCTGATCAGATATAATCATACTTAATCGAACCATAATTTTCACATCCAAATTTATGCACAACGTTTGTATCTGATCATCTCTATCCATATCTGACTCTATACATGTCCATGTCCATGTCCATGACTAGGTGGGGCCATTTTCGGATACATATAATCATGTCTGGTCACTTACATATGGGGTATTCCATGTCAACCTGACCAATGATTTTTCCTCGCTATTTTTTATTCGTTTCGCGATTTCTTATATAATTTTACGATATCAAATAAGGTCTCCTGAAATTTTCCAGATTTTTCCCGCCTACCGTTTATTTTTTATGATTGTTCAAACCCAGCTCAAAATTGGATTTTTTTTCAATCTGAAAAAATTCTCAAGAATCTAATTTTTCATTTCGATAATTTTGACACCCGTTCGATGGTCGGCTGATTTTTCGTTCCATTTTTTCTAACGCATCAAACATTTCGAACGAATAAAACGCCATGTTTCAACGTTACAAAAATTCTCCAAAAATTAATTAATTTAAAGTAATTTTTGAAAAAACTTTCGTAATGTTGAAACGTGGCGTGATTTCTGTGCAAAATGTTACAAGTGCTAAATAATTATAGAAAAAAAATCGGTCCATCGTCGAACGGATGTCAAAATGATCGGAATGAAAAATTTGATTCTTGATCATTTTTTCACATTGAAAAAAATCCAATTTTGAGATGGGTTTGAATCATCAGAACCCAACGTGAATATCATCAATAAACCTCAATATTGATATACATAGATCCGGATTTGGAATTGTTTCTTATCGCTGCTCATTACAGTTGACTTTATTGACGTAGAGTTGCGTTTGAGTGCACTCCGCTAAAAAATGTATTAATTCCGATTGATTCTGATTGAATATACTGAAAACACGATCAAACGCATATAATAAACCAATTTATATTCAATGGAATTTGAAATCGTGTTTTTTACATCATAATCGGAATCAATCAGAGTCGATCATGCACATTGTCAGTGCAGGGTAGGGTTTGGAGCGTCAAGCGAGGGTTTTAAGCAAGCAGGTTAAACCCTACCTCTGGAGGGTCAAAGGAGGTTTTAAACAGACCCTACTTTGAAGCTAAACTTGGTAAAACGGGAAATTTCGGACATTTTTAGCGTCAAAGTAGGGTCTAATATTGCATTGAAATAGAACCTACTTTACTATCTCTAAAGCCTGCATAGGAGCTCCTACATAGGGTCAAATGTAGGCGCTAAATTTCGACTCGGGTATTTTTATTTCCTTTATATTTTCACTCCTACTGAGAATATGATATGGATCTTGTGCATGTAAGTAGGTATACAAATCAAATTTTCTGGGCTATTTCAACTGAAAGAAAAAAAAAAGTTTATATATAGAATATCAAAATCGCGACATGTTATAATTCCTAGTCCATCGAAAAAAAGGGGAATAAAAAGGAAAAGAAACGTTTCGAAAAGAAGAGTATTTTTTTGTACATACATTTATGTATACATATATGGTTCTTATTGGTTCACGGTTTGACTGGCGCCATTCCCAAGCCTTCCGCACCAACCGCCGTCGCATAAATACGCTTGTTTAGTCAAGTGAACGCCAGAGATCTCGCGCCATTGACACGTGCCTCCGTAAACAGAATATATATATATATATATATATATATATATATATTATAGTGTATATCACCGTTTCGTTTCTCTCAGTAAAGTAGATTTTAAAAAATTAATAAATAGATAAATAATAATAATACATAGATCGTTGTTTATTTTTCTCTTAATGATAATCTGGTTCATTGAGCCTTTTTTTCTTTTAATCGACAGTAGTATATGTATAATAATACTTAAATATGTATTGAGAAAAGAAGAAAATTTTATTTTATTTTCATTTTCATATCTTTTTTCTCATGTTATTGTTCTCTGTGAAGATTTGAATAATTATTTATACGTTTGGTGCGTGTGTGCAGACGAACTGGACGAGATAACGAATTAAATATCGTTGTTGTCGTCGTCGCTACCACGACCACCACCACCGCGGTCCGGTATATAAAAAAGTGAAGAGTGAAATGAGATAAGATTGTTCATTCACTTCTGGAATAGTAGATTGTGTAACAAGGAGGCAAACTCGGTCTTTTCATGCCGAGCGTAAGTTTGCAATACAAGTCGTAGACAAGCGTGTACGCGAGGCGAAGACGAGTATTGCAAATACGCGAGGCGAAAAGGCCGTTGCCTCCTTGTTGCACATTGTACTTTATGTAACAAGAGTATGATCTACGCGTTTTGAGGTTAGGTCGAACCGTCGAAGAATCTGACAGCGGACTCGCGCTGAGTACGATGACCACCACTTTTCATTCCTAGGACAGTTACCCCACTTTTCTAGTCCTAGGAGTCAAAGTTATACTTTTCTGTACTGTGTGCGCGCGCATTCGCAGCTCACTCCCACTGTCATGGAAACGGCCACTTTCTGTCCCGAAAACTACCATCGAAAAACGCGTGAATCATACTCGCGTTATATAAAATTCTTATCACCCCACCTCCCTCGCGGTCGTATATTAGTCGATTAGTTGATTCAACAATATATATACAATGTAACGCCGGTAGATATGTGATAAAACATTAAACGATATTAAAAGAGAATTTTTTACACTTCACTTCGACTCTCCGTTTGAAAAAAAAAAAAAAAAAAAAAAAACGGATAAGAAAAAGGAGAGTCAATCCACGTAGCACGTTTCGTCAGACGATATACATATACGTACATCATATATAAACAAATGTATATAATTCGTAGCGAGGTCGAGAGTTGCACCGATTTAACCTTGCGTTTTATCCTAATATGACGCACGCGAGGAATAATAACGGTCATATATTTCAATACGCAATGACACAACGATCTCTAAATAATTATTCAATTATATTACATTCGTTCATTCGCTCATAATATCAAACAACGTCCAACGTTAGATCGATAATAAATTAGAGTAGTATGAGAGAAAAAAAAGGAACTCACTATCTCGTTGTTTCGGTGGTGCGGGATGAGAAACTCCGGTCGATCCCGAGCGATTGATTTGAGCACTCGCCGTCGTGGGGTGGATAACGTTTAAAAACACGACGGTCAATATCCAGATGAATTTAAAAGTAGCCGAATTTCGCCAACTTGATTTCGAATCGTTCCTCCGTTTCCTCGTCGTCGAACACGTATCGCCGATACCGGACGACGATGATGCTGGTCGGGATTTTGACGGGAGGTTGCCGGGAGGCGGTGGAGGTGGTTCCCGGTCCCGATGCCATCGAACGACGCTCGAGGCGGTTCTCAGCCACTGTCCTACGTCGTTTTGCCGACGACAGCAGTCCATGGCCAGAGGTTCGCTCCTCAAATCTCGATGTCGATCTCGATTTCGATAGTCTTCGCATTTTCCTTCGTTGCTGTTGTTGAATTTGTCACAAGTTTGATAACCTGCATTATCGCAAATTCGACGATCCACTTCTCTGCCTCTGCGCGTCACGTCGATTTCTCGACGATGATAGTTTTCATCGTCGCCGTGAAGACGTTCGCATATTTGACACTGACTTTTACGATATCCCCTCGAATCTTCGACCGATATCGAATGATTTTGACAAGTCCTGCACACCACGTACGACGTCATCGCGTCGACGTCGTTGATCGTCGTTGTCGCGGTATTTTTAATCTGATGTTGCCTCCTCGGACAATATCGGTCACTTTTCATTTTTAAACACAATTTTTTAAAAACTACTTTTTCCTCACACTCGTGTTTATCTTGTCTTATTATTCTATGTCGAAAAATTGTTCCTTTCTTATTTCACTTTTTATTTTCATCAAATTAATACGATTCAATTTGTCATCATCCCCGCTATCCTACAGCGTAGGATTGTTCGCGTTTCAAAGACATGTTTCGAGTTTATCTTACTCCATTTCTTCCTTTTTTTTATTCTTATCTTCCTTCGGTATTATTCATCCTCACTTTTATCCGCGTTCTTATTATCCTCGTTAAACACGCGCACCAACTGCGGACCCAACGTAAATTGTACACTTTAAAAATCGTATATTATTTTGGAATTTTAGAATTTATCGAAAAAAAAATTATTTCAGGTTTCACTATCGTTTTTTTTTTTTTTTTTTTTCTTGTTTAACGTAACTATATTATCGCACCAACACGACAGAACCAACGATACAGCAAAATTATATCAATTTTTAATCCAATTGGCATCGGAGAAACTCTTGCAGATCGTGAAACATGGTTTTCTTTTTACCTGTAAATGAAAACAAAAAAAAAAACATATTATAAACCCTCATATTTCTCGAATAAATTAAAGATTTTTAATCTTATTTTTTCATTTCCACTTTACATGTAAGTACCGTCTGCAATAACGTGATGATAAAATAATAAATGATTCACACACGCGACTTGTAACAGATGACGATATACAAAATTAGTTTCGTTTCTGTCTCCGTTTTTCTTTCTTTCTTTCTTTCTTTCTTTCTTTATCGTTTTTATTATTATTTTCATTTTTTCGATACATTCGTTTAATTATATTCATTGCAATACGTATATGTGTACGTATTATCTCCCTCAAAGTTGTGAAAACAGTATGTATAACATGTCCATAAGTCAAGATACGACACGAACGTGAGCGAGATGAGAGACAAAAAAAAAAGAAGAAGAAGAAGAAAATATAAACACAAACTCTATAACGTAAGATACCTTCCATATACATATATAATAAAAGACCAACCGCAGTCTCTGAGTTGAGTGGCAATGAGAAGAATGATTATTCGTTACTAGGCACAACACACATATAAAACGCAAGAAGAAGAGTGGCGTGTGTTTTGTATATTTTTCTATTTCAAAGAAGAAACACAACGCTATCGCCATCCACCCACCCACTTCGAAGGTACGACGCGCATGCTCGAGAAGAATGAGAACGTGATGAAATTGAACCGCTTCTGGAAAATCGTGGCGGAAATAGAAAAAGGTTAAACTTTATGTACAATCTAGTAGACAAGAAGAAGAAAAAAAAAACACTAACGTCAAATAAGAGATTGACGAGATAATAACCGTGCCAACGTCGTGGGAGGTGCAGGCGGCGCAGTCTATATCCTCTTCGAGAAAGAGAATAAGAATGAGAACGAGAAGGGAAAGAAAATTTCAAGAAAAATAATAAGAGGAAGAAAAATACAGAAGACTGCAATCTGCAACGAAGCGACGAGGGGAGTAAAGGGGTAAGAGGAGAGGAACGATACGATAAGTGAAAGGAGAGCTTACTAGACGAGGTACTGTGCGTATAGTATATCTATTTGTTTATGTTTTTCTTTCTGTTCAATCTCCTTCTCTCTAATAAGTATATATTTGATCTTGTTTGAGAATAAAAATAAAAGAACATCATGGTTTCAAAAAGCACGTTAACATCGCCACGGGCGAATCGGATGATCGATGAATCGCAAGAAAACAAAAATCAGCAACAAAACATCATTTAGATTCTAGATATGAAATAATTAATTAATTGATTACAAATCAAATTTAAAAGTAAAAAAAAAAATAAAAAAATGCGCGGATTCAAAGTACAAAAATGGTTAAAATAATAGGAAAAAAATAAAAAATGTTTAATTGTGTTCATGATCGTCACTTTGGTATAGATCGATCTATATATTATACCGCATAAGACAGTGTTTAGTTTGTTAAAAGTTTTTCAGTCGCGACAGTAAGAATGAGGCGCCAGCCAGCTAAACGCGTATGATGATGATGATGATGATGATGATGATGATAAAAGAGACAGCAGCACGACTCAGGCGGCGGGCCGCGCACGCTTGCTCACTTGCCACTACGTAGTTAGGCTACGGCAGTGCGTAAATTTAAAGAAAAGAAGACAACAAAATTAACAATCCAAACCAAATAAGTCTAATCTCGACAAATGCGTTGTACCTTGGAAAAAAAAAAAAAAAAAAAAAAAAAAAAAAATTAAAAACGAGTGTAAAGTTTATTTGTTCAGTATCCATAGAACGTCTCAAATACTTGTTGAATGTAAAGAAACCTGTATGAACAATTTATTTTTATATTGCGTAGTTAGAAGCACAGAACTGTGAGCAAAAAACATTTGATATTTGATCAGAAAAAAGGAAAGAAAGGAAAGAAACCGCACACGCGACAATATCCACATATACCTCTTCTAATCCCAGCCACGTACGTGAACGAAAACAACAACAACAACAACAACAACAACAACAACAACAACAGAAAAGAAGATAAATCCTTGATCGAACCCCGACGAGGGTTGATCCTCGACTAACCACTAATCGCGTAACTCTTTGGTATAGAGTAACGATCATGAGGAGAGTAGGATAGGTAGAAGAAGGAGCAGCCGAGCTCGCGGACGCGACGCGTAGCGTCGTAACGGTTGGTATTGGCGCGTAGCGATAGACGACGATATATATGCGACAGTGTACAGTACAGGTATTCCACATAATCGTTGCGGAAGCATTTCTGTTTTTTTTTTTTTTTCTCTCTTCTCTTACTTTTCACTTCTTTCGAATCAATGAATGGTCTTTCCCTCACCGTGCGTCGTTGCGGAGGGGGCAGAGGAGGGGGGGAGAGGCTAGGGCACCAGAGGGGATCTTGGATGGTGCCAAAGCGCAGCCGCTAAATTCCCCAAGACGGCCAGAAGCGGCCCGGCCAGGGCCGTAAGCACCGCTAATGTTTCGACCAGTATGAAAACTGTTCAATGCAGGGTGGTAGTGGTGTTTCGTCTTCGGAAACGAATCCCGCGTTTTAACCGGAGAAGCGTCTGAAACATCTAAAAAGAATAGAAAAGGGTCAATCTGGTATATAATATTCTAGAATAGCGAATTACTATGCCATTAGCAGGATTATTGGTGTGCCTGTCTCGCAAAGTATAAATTGAGTCTTGTGTAAAAAAAAAAAGCGTGTAATACGCAACGGATAACTTAAAAAAGATACGCATTCGTTGGCGAACCATATACATATATATTAAATTATTATTCCGTACGAGTTCTTATTAATACAGACATGTACATGGTTCTTATCTAATCAAACTTGTACGAAATGTAGACCGTATGATAGTTAGTTGTTGTATCATTTTTGTGAACGATCATAACAAGTCGTATGAACATAATACTTTAGCGCGCAATTGTTATTAATAAATCTATATATTATTGCTTGCGAAATAAGTTCATTTAGTTTTTTTCATCGACAATATTTGACTAGTAGCTAAATTTTTTATTTATTATGCACGTTGCGTAGACGTACATGTGCAAAAACAGATATTTTCTCTATCTCGTAACGACTGAACGTTCGTCGACGAGTTTTGTAATGTTTGTTCGCGTAAACAATAGGAATTATTTAACCTCTCCCTGTGTAGCGAGTACTGATATTGGCAAACACGCTTCTTCTTCTCGTCACAGTTCCCTCTTATCTTTTTTTAATAGTTATTTTAATACCAACTAATGTAGGTAACAATACGAGAGAAATAATAATATTTATATTGAAACAATACGTAAATACCAGCAAATTTTTTTCACAAATTATTATCTATAAATTATTTCAATCTTTCATTCTTGTCTTGTTTGTATTCGTTCACTTGAATTATAACCGTAAATCAACCCTCCTTATCGCACCTAGTGAATTTCTCAACAGTCATGGTAAGAAAAAAAATAACGTTTGTAAGTTTGTCACCTGGTGTTATCACTGACGTAAAGCAAGAAAGAAAAAAAAAACATACGTAGGTAGTAGGTTAGTCTAGCTATGTAGATATAAACTGTTGCCACGAAAACAAAGAAAAAAAAAAAACATATCGATACCGAAAGAATGTTACGATAAAATTGTGAATGTAATAAAAATGAAAAATGTACAGTTAGTACTGACGATAAATTGTGAAGCTGAAACACTGTTATTTGTACATAAAATGTGAGTATATTCTATACGATCTGAGATTACAGGATAAGTTTCTTTGAAGCCGTGGGAGATTAGCCAGAGTCTTTTACAGTAATTTTTTTTTTGTCGTTGAAAAATAAAAATGATGATAATAATAGTCAATATATTAATACAAATGTTATCTCTATCCTCTCCCTTGGTACACCTATAGCTCGACATACCTACACACACTATCGTGAGTCATTCCGTAAGAGCTGTTATTCAATTACCTACTTCATTCGATGATGTCGCCTGCCTGCCTGCCTGCCTGCCCGCCTGGTTATCTATCTATGTACACCTCTATCCGTGTGTATAAGATGTACACAGAAATTTTTATTGCTGTTTATTAACATTAATTGAATAATTTATGATCAAATAACAATCAAGTGGTGTTGTGTCCGAATCGAAGATAATATTTGATTTGAATATACTATATATCTACTATATTCTGTGTGTATGATTGCTGTTGATTTATTTTAGTTTATGTTTTATGGTACGTTATTTTATTTATTTATTTATTTATTTATTTATTTTTTTGTAAAACTCAATTGCGCGAAAATTAAACCCCGAGTGCTATATATATAACATAATGCTCAGTTCTCGTACGCCTACAAAGTTTCAACGCAGCTGTTCCCCCGAAGGAAGAAAAAAAAAGGAGAATAAACGTAAATCCCCGACGATGGAGGGAAGAAAGAAAAAAAGAGGAGAAGAGAATGAATTTTCTCAGAAAAAAAACCTTCTGACCCTCAACGTCTGACCCAAAAGGGAAAAAGTTATTGTCGATACACAAGACGAGCGACGAACGAATACAGAGGCTTCTTTCACTGCGTATTTCATTTCTAGTATGTAATATAGCAGGTATATAGATGTGAAAAACGAAAAATGAAAAGCATCGCAATCCCAGAAGAAATCCAGGTGTCTGTGCATTCTCAGTTTTATTTTCTGAGAGGAAAAAAAAACGTAGAGGCATAAAAGTCCGTGGGTGGTGTAGAACGAAATTCCAAAGTGTGAGCGGCCGCGCGTCACCGAGAAGAGAACAATAAATTAATTATCCGTCCAATCGACTTGTTGATCGAATGACATTCCGTTCCGAGAATCATTGAGACAATTGCTGCCTGCCACTCATAATGAAGATCGGAGAGTTCTTTGGCTTTGGCGTCTAGATAATATTCGACCCTACCCTCAACGTCTCATCTCCTCGACATCTAGATAACCTCAATAATAAACCCGAACAATACTATATATCCCGCCTTGTTAAATTATTCTAAGAAGACCGAAAAAAAACAAACGATAAGGAAATTTGTATGTTTAAATAAAAACAGTAAATGAATCGCGTTGTGCATCGGAGTAAAGTCCGCCCACACACAGAGACCGAAGTGGTATGTAGGTACACGTCAGAAACGCAACACCACCGTCTCTAATCCGGTGGTGCACACACTACGATCTACGTTTTGAGTGGCGGGGTGGGGCGAGCTACAGGGGCAACGGCTTCATTCACCACGTGCCCTGATACTACGAGTGACGCGACGGCTACGGGCGAGGCGAGGCGAGGAGACGAGGGAGACGTAGGGAGGGTAGCTGGAGGGGGACCGAGTCGAGAGACGTCCGAGTGCACGTAGCGTGTACTATACCTATCTACCTATCTACCTATCTACCTATCTACCTATCTACCTATCTACCTACCTACCTACCTACCTACCTACCTACCTACCTTCTCGTCTCTACGCGTTCCGATCTCCGAGCCTCGGCGAGAGCTCAATGAGCACAGAGTGGGGGAGACGGGGTAACGCAACCGAGCAAAAGAGAGTACGAGAGAAGAGGGTCGATAATTTAAACGGAGTTGCCGGTTCCTCCGGTACGCCACGCACCTTCTTCTCTTCTCGTCAACGGATTATGGGATCTATCGACGTGTGTTAACGAATATAGATAATGGCCGTTTTTTTTTTCCCCGATACTCTGAAAACCGAAGTCGAGCATCGAGAAAGCTCGGCTGCTACAGAGACCCTAGCGACCCTTGGTGGCTAGTTTTAGTTGAAGCCACCCTTCCGAGAAGGATAAACACTTTGGGCGGGAAAATTATACGCAAGTTTGAAACGAAAGAAGTAGTAAAAATGAATCCGGTTTTTTTATTATACCAGACTACACTGTATAGATAATTGCTTCAAGCTGTTATTTATGATCATCATACTTTAATAGCCCCCGATACACAATTTTGATTGTTAATTATTTCGTCATCGATCGGTCGGAACATATGGTGGAGAGATAAATCGAAAACAGAGACTATTCTAGCTACCTCGTATCAATGAAAGGCACTAAAAACAACATCTAGAGCTCATCGACCTCGATTCAAAGACGACTATAAAAACGGTAGTAAATGAAACAAAAAAAGAATCTTTCATTCAACAATTACCAATTTCGAAAAAAAAAAAAAACAACAAGATTGAAAAAGAAAATGAGAACCACTGCGTCTGAGGGTGGTTAGAAAAGTACAGAGCGCAGTAGTAGGAGGGTAGGGATGAAAAGTGGAAATAGGAGGGTTGACAGCGGTCACGGAGGCAGCAGCAGGCAGGAGGGGTATCGGCGTCGTACGTACGTCGTTGGGAGGGCAGGGATGGGCAAAGAAACGAAACGGGTGGCGGACAGGGTGAGCGAGGAAGGAAAGGGAAGTATGTAAGAGGAGGGATGGTAGAGGGGCAGCCAGCCAGCCAGCCAGCCAGCCAGGGCGGAAGTATCCGAAGTTATAACAGACAAACCTCCATCCTACAACTGCGTCGCAGCGGTCGGAGTACGCTACGTCCAAATATATATATATATATATACATACATACATACATATACATCTGGGGTGTAGAACCGCGAGACGAGGAGAGAGGAGAAGGGGGGCTCGCACGGATCGATCAGGACCAAAACATTGCCACATGCCCTGCCCAAGCTGTGCGAACGTTACGCTGGGGGGCGGTTTCCGAGAATTTATACATATCAACAAAATACTACACATATATATTCAATGAAAAATAATTGTTCAGCGATATCATTGACAAATTCGTCGAAACGTGATTTTTCTTTCCTATAGAAATTTCTAGCCACCGAGGGGGCAAAAAAAAAAAATGGCTACTACGTAAACGAAAGCGCGTCTTTAACGATGCACTCGAGTACGACCGTGGTTGGACACGTTGCACGTAAATCTTACCCGAGTGAATGACCTTGGCGGGTGTACATACATAAAAGAATATCGATTCCTCGGTATACTGCGTCGAAGAAAAAACCTCGATCTCTACATACGTGTCTGTGTTGACGGTATATGTAACACAGAACTCACGTATGCACACCCACGCATTCACCGAACGAGAGAGGGGGTAGAAAAAACAATAAACAATATCGAAAACTCGGGGAACCGCAATCATCTAATCGCCTAGTGTTACTAAAAATTATTGATCATCGTTACCTGTACCGCAAATCGATTCCGGATGATAAATATTCCCTGAAAGGGTAACAATAAACAGAATCACTCGGAGAGAATCCGCGTCACTGAACAAACTCCCCTTTCGTGCATCAGGGATCGACGCGGTTACGTAGTTCGAACGTAAGCGTACAATAAACACACTGCTAACAGTTCGGCACGAAACGTCACAACAATAATACGAAAGCGTGCGCCCAGCAAGGTAGCGTTCCGCGAGTCGAGCTACGTACGCTGCTCTCGGCGTAGGGGCGACGCTACCGCAGCTGCGCCTGCGCCTTGGCGCAAAAACCTCTCCGTAGTAAAAGACGCGGGGGTTATACCGGCAGGGAAGGAAGGTAGTAGAGGGATGCCGGGGATCGTTTGACGTAGGGAAGTGCGCAGCGAGTCGACGAGGGCGGGTCCTCGGCTCTCGGCTCTCGGCTCTCGGCCGACACACGCTGCCTCGCCGACTCCAAAGCTGCACCGCTATTCGATAAAAATCCAATTACTGCGGATACTGCCTGCTGCATGCGTCGGTCCTTATGCACCGGGTCTATTCCGCGAAATAATAATGGCTGGCATGGCTGGATCTGTTTCACAATCAGCGATAAATGTTCAAAATTCATGCAACAAAAACGCGCATGGTTCGTCAGGGTCGCTCCTAGGGAAAGACGAACGTCGCGTGTTGGGTGAGAGAGAGAGAGAACAGAGAATAATGGAGAGTGTTAATACCGCCGCGCGTCAGTCTGTGGTCTGACAAGAGAGGAGTCTTGGCGGCCGGTAAAGTAAGTAAGTTCGTATTTCAATAGGCCAAGAGAGAGATTCAAATATGGCGCCGAGGAGCGATGGAATGCGGTTGTGGGTAGCGAGTCATTTGTTTTGGTCGCTTTGTTTTGACCGTTTAACTATTGTCGTAGCGGTCGTCTCGCGCTCTTCCTTACAGTAAGAGACCCCGCGAATCAATTTATCCTGAAAATGTTGAAACGTTAAATTGGCTCGGTTTATACCTGGGAAGTTGTCCCGGGACCCTAAAACCCAAAGCGGAGTTTCATGTTTGACGATGAGAACCGACCGCTGGCTCGTCTCGACCTTCCAGACGTCTGAAGGTAATAAAAATCACAGGCGCAACTCGAAAACAAAAATCCTGTCCCGCGAGGAGCGTCGTCTGTCTTTTAAAATTGTCTGTCAAACAAAAAAGTAAGGCGTAATAATTCGAAAGGGTTCCCTAAGACCGCTTCGTACCACGGGCGTCCCGACAATCGCCGCCACCGCCGCCACGGCCACGGCATGGCAGCGGCATGGCAGCGGCATGGCAGCGGCGCGCAGCAGGTGACTAAACTTTTTCCAGCAATGGCGGCCGGCTTGGCTTGCCTTTTTCTCATGAATGACTGGCATTACTGGAATTCCGGAAATTCCAGTACCACTTCTTTTTGACCCAATCGAATCCGACCGAACAACACCGCGGTCTCTGTATTATTATGAATAACGAGCTGGATCAACGATCACGCTAAGCTACTGCCCCCTGGCTATCCTGTATTCGTATTCAACGATATTATATATATATATTAATCGTAAAAATCTCAGAGAAGATCGAAAGTAGTCCAAGACTTTTTCAATTGTTTACATTTTTTTAAAATTAATACCGAATAATATATATATACATGTAATTATATTATTTATTTCATAGGCCTAAAGCCGCTATACCATAACCGCCATGTTTTCACGCGTTATACATACACACGTTTGATATTCACGTACACGAACGAAGGTGTGTAGTGGTTGAGAGGTAAAGAGAGAGAGAGAGAGAGAGAGAGAGAGAGAGAGAGAGAGAGAGAGAGATGGCGATCGCTGCCTAACTGCGCAGTAGATATCCGTGTACTCTCTCACGGTTTCGATACACTTTTTTAATTGACCAAATTATCGTTCCATCACCGTTAGAAATATATGAATGATGCCGAAAACTATTTTTCTCGCAAATTCTTCTGTTATTCGACGCGGAAAGAAGGAAAAAAAAATATATACTTATAAACACACATTAGCGGTAGAGACAGACACACAAGAGGATTTAAGACCTTCGAGTAGAAAATAATCTGACCCTCGCCCGTACGGCGTGTAACTTGACCTATTTACCTTAAACTCACGTTATTACCATCATCCTACAATCCGTTTTGTGCGAAATAGAGGTACTTATTTTTATTCTTAAATAACACGTCCGCGTTACAGTCCCCTATATCCGTTATACATTTTTTTTTCCTTTTCCATACATGTTCTTCTGTACGGTTGCCGATTTGTTTTCTTTTTTTTTTATTATCATTACTATTATCCTGTAACAAACGACGCACAATATCTCAAACGTACGTGCCCATCGGCTAGATTTATCATTTTATTACTATAAGTATTATTGTACGCGGCCCGCGTGAACGATGTACACGTGTATGATACGTGTGCGTGTAAAACGCGAGTACGGGAGACTCCGCGTCAGTGACAATAATAGAATGTCTCTATCTCTCTCGGAACCGTTTCGATCCACTCGTCTTCTTCTCTTTATTCCATACATTTTACATTTAAATCAAATTATCCGTAAAGTTTGAAATAGAAGAAAGAAATAGAAGAAATAAAATCGCGACTCAATTATATTTTATATCATCAAAAATAAATAGTCTCCGGTCTTCGTTACATTCTATTAAAAAAAAAAAAAAGAGAAAGAAAAAAAAACAGCAACGAACCAGAAACCTCCCAGAGGGAATATGAAAATGATTAAAATTTATTCGCGAGCACGGGATACGTTTACTCATAAGTTTTATAACTAGACGTTCTATCTATCGAGTTTTTGTCTCTCTGTGCGAGGATGGAGGAGGGAGGAGGGACGCGGGACGCTTACGCACGAGACGGGCCGAGGAAGGGAGGGGGACCGGACGACTACGCGACGCGTATAGGTATCTGTGTGTGTTTTAAAGTAACCGAGGAGTTGGGGAGTCGGGTAGGTATGTAGTACGGACTACGGTGGCGCGCCGGTACACCTATAATGTAATAAATGTACGTGTACAGTAGCGATCTTATTGCCTCGTGTTCGCCTCTGGCGTGTACGGGATAAGGAATCGACGACGCAGGGCGTGTGTATATCGCGTAATAAATACACGCGGGCACGTATTGAGTTATTGAAAGTAGTAACGACTGCGTGCGTAGCGAGGTAGGGTTAGGCAGACTCGGGGAGTGCATGTAGCATAGGCATGGCACACGGACAATGATGAGTAGCGTTCGTTTGAGAGCCAATGGAACCACGCGGAAGGGTAAAAAAACGGCGGCGTGCGATGTATTGGTGGTTACGTTTCTGTGTGACAAGAGAAGAGACCGAAAATACGACGTACTAGGTAGTTTTCGAAGGGGTGGGGGGAAAAGGGGCCTAGACAGAGGCTAGAGCCGAGGTTCGTTTCGACGTAGAAAGAGACTGGAGAGAGGCTACGAGGGGGCTCACCTTGTGGCGTTCCAAAACCTTCCGGACGCGATATATATTTTTCGAATATTTATCCTCGGTTTAGAGGCAAAGAGAGTTTTGTCGTATCACACACACGCACACACACACACACACGATGTTTTTCACCGTAAACACACGGCTACTGCGTTTTATTTGTACTTGTATACGTGTATGTATTATTTATCCACCGCACATTATGCTGCGTGCGAAGGGGAATTAAACGCACACACTTTCAACACAACACGGGGTGAGAAAACGACACCATACGGATTTATAACAACGTGACAATATCAAACGGCTTTGAAACACTCGATTATTTACTCGAATTATTGTGTATCGCATCACATCCGCGAACGCGGGTTGTTTATTTACTACAATGCGAGCCTCTGCGCGTATAACCACGAGAGGACATGAACCATGCCCGTATAGCCGCAGCCGCGTCTCCGTACTCTCGTCGTACTCTCCTTGAGTGAGCAAAACAAGCCCCGTGCGCAGTGATACTCTGCGCATACAAAATAGCGACGGCGGTATACGATGGAACGCGCGCATCGCCGCGCCGCGAGCCGACTCGACCCGACCTGACCCGACCCGACCCGATCCGCCTCGTCTAGAGCGAGAATATTTTTTCCCCACTCGCAGGCGCTCCGAAACCGTAGCGATTCCTCGGGCCCCCCTGCTCCTCCTGCCGCGCCGCGGCGAGGGTTCCCACTACTACAAAACTGTTACGATACGTTCTTGAAACGTTTTATCGAAATATAGCCAGAGTAGATGCGCGTGTATTGACGCTTTGTCGGAGTAGGTGGGGGCAGCGCGCGCGGTTTCTACGATTGATACGACTCGACGAAATTGCTTTTCACAAAATGCGTCTGCTTATTTCGTCGTTCGATTATACTTTTTCTTTTCACGCGATTTATTTTCATTCTCTTTTTGCGAATTTTCTTTCTTTGAACCTCTTCATCTTCTTCTTCACCCACATTTATTCACCATTCGATTCAGAAAATGTTGTATGTATTATATGGGGTTCATTGTCCTCTCTGGAATGGCAGACTATTTCTAGGAAATTCCCGGCTTTCACGCACGGACGGACAACGACATCTACCGGATATCTAAGCGAGAATCCTTACCGACAGCACCCAACCATCGGATCAAATGCGTTTTATCGACCGAGTTTCAAATATGTATGAACTTATTTGAATGATATTTTCTCCAAATCTGCACATTATTGAGTTTCAAAGTCAATTTCTTTCTGTTAATTCATTATAGATCAGATTTGAGAAGGATATGAGGAGCGGGCAGAATAAGATGATGCGTTGAACAAAATAAAGCAAAGTATGATTCACGGTGATTTTTGTATTATTATTTACTAACAGTGTAGAGACGATTTCCGAAAACGAAGATATCAAACCGTCCGCATGTTTCCGCATACGCAACGCTTATGATAATAGTAATACTGTATATTGATTCAAAAACACCGACGTTACTACGATATCAATTAATAAAATGCTCGCAAAAACTTCTCTCAATCGTGTATTTTTATAGACGGAGAAGTAATTAACGACTATTGACAAATTTCGTACCTACTAACTTGCAGAAAACGATAAAAACACACGATTAGTGCAGTTACGTTCAATTCATTAAACACAGTATTCAGGTAGAATTGTAAATTGATTTTTCACAAAACCCACATCATGAAAGAATGTTTTCATCAAAATTTGGCAATTGAATGATTGTAATTTGATTTCTGAGACACCCGCTGCTACTCTACTATCTATAACATTATATAAGTTATTGCAGTTCGTTATTTCATTGGTTCCGATTGTTTGGTTTTTTTTTTTTTCGATGAGAAACCTGATTCAGTTTTTTACCTATATACATAATGCCTTGAAAAAATGTCATTTTATAGATCTTCTTTTCAAGAATATAAACACCATTTCAGATCTTATATTTTTCAATAGTTTTTAATATTATTTCTAGACTCTCGTGTACCGTCGAAAGAATATTGAATATTTTTTCGACCGGTTATACCTGGTAAAAAAATTATACTAAGTTTGACGTGCTTTGCTCGTCAATCGCTTCATATACTTTCAGCCTTTGTTGTTTTACTTAGAAAATTCCTGTAAAATAAAAAACATTTTAAACACCTCATCTCCACTACCAAGAACCGCTAATTCCCTCGTAGAAACATATTTATTCACTCACATAATCAGTTCTGGCAGTTTTTTGTATCTGCAAATCCATTTATGACCCAATCCCAGAGACTCGTCTATCCGCTCCATCTGTATACGCTGAGTATCATTTCCGTGATATCCTAGAGCGGCTTTGTACAACTGTAATTATATAATCATCTCTGTGATAAGGAAGGAAAAAAGCTTCTTCCGATTCAAGTCTAGTTATATTATCCAACGGCCAACCTTTTCGCCCAAGAAAAATGGAATTATGCCGTCATCTTCGGCGTGCATAATCATTATCGGACATTCAATGTCCCTGACATGTTTGTCAGATTCGAATCTGAGGTGATTGTCGTAGAAGGGTTGAACCACGAGCCAATGGAACCAGGGCAAATGTTTGAATACCTGAAATTAGGAGCATTTAAGTTATTTAAGGAGGTCTTCAACAGTTTCTTGTCGGCTGTTTCTCACCTGGGCCAAGGGATGCTCGCTAAGTTCGTCGGCGATATTGTTGAAAGGAGCTTCTAGAAAGAGTCCGCTCACCTGAACACCTTCGCGTGCGAGTAGAGCCAAGACGTGCGAAGCGACGCTGAAGAAAAAGAAGAACGATACGGATTAGAGAATAAGAAAGGCTTCTAAAGATATCCATGCCGGATATAGAACGGATAATTACGCAGTGCCCAACGAATGTCCCCAGACGTAGATCGGCGCCGAGTATTTGACTTTCTTGATCAGCCATTCAACCATATATTTACTGTCCGCGACTACTCCAGTTTCCGACAGGTCGACATCGTCGCTATCTCCGTAGCCTGGGGACAGTTCAAAACATTGAAGACTTAGACACAGTTAAAGGGATCGTGAATTCTACGACGCTGATCTTACTCCTGTAGTCGAAGCACACGACGTGATAATCAAGGCTTTGAAAAAGCCTGTACAATTCGACTCTGTGTCCGCTGGCTCTGTTACCGCTGTTTCCATGCATGTAGAGGAACACCGGTCTCTTTGAATTTGCCAGAACTGCTTCGTAGGCTTCGCTAGTGCGGGGAATCGACGAGTTCATCAAAGATCTGGGCAAAATTTGCCTGTGAACAAAAATCATGGTGTAAAGAACGATTTTTTTTATCAGACCTTAGATCAACTAGAGCGTGGCTCTCACCATGCTCCGATCTTGACTTGTTGATCCGTTTTCACGTAGAAATTCCTGGCACCTTCTATTCCGACCGCCTCTGGTTTGTCAAAATCAACGCTCCGGGGCCAGTAAACTGAATCAACCAAAATATCTGATTTTTAAACTTAACGTAGTTGCGAAGTTCTCGAATTCAAGTGTTTTCACGTGGCAAAGTGACTTCAATTTAATGATTCAGACTATGAGAGATATAGTTTTGGCAATATTGCGAATTTTTAAAAATCGTAATACTTCAATTAGCCACGTAAAAACATGATACACAGATAAAAGGAAATATTTTTCAAGGATAAAATATAAAAGGTGTAAAATTGATTCAAGGCTGAATTTCTATTCGATAATTGCATTGTTTGCTGGTACGAAGGATACATCGTTGTGCAATTGGACTTCTGTACGAATCGGTATAACTTTCGATTGAGTGGACGACGAGTGAGATACTCACCAAAATTGAGGAACAGTATCTTCTGCTGTATCGTGTACGAGTAGTGAAAAATTAGCGGTAGTATTCCAAATACTATCAAGTAGGTGACAATCGAGACCTTCATCGCCCAAAGTAGACATCTGCAAATACCACAGTGTAAGAGATGAAAAGTGATTGAATTGGACAAAAATAATTTTATTTGTCAATCTGGCGATGAAAATGATGAAATTATGTGTTTCGAATGTACGAATATCACAGTTTTTCGTAGGTACAAAGAACTACGTCCGGAGAAACCGAATTTATCTTCGACACTCTTTTGAAAATTACGCAATCGGTTCTGTGTGGAGTTTCATAAACGCGATGAATGAAAGTTGTTTATACAGTGAAATTATGTGAACGATAATGAAAAGACGTGCCTCAGAATTTTCATTATTTAGAGCGATGAATAATAATTTTGTTTTTCTATCAGAGGATATCAAGAAGCTGCGCAAGTTCGTCGCTGAACTGTTACTGAAAGATTGATATCCACGGTACACATAAATTAACCAGTGTCTGTTTATTTCCCCACCGCCGCTTCGACTCTCTTCAACCGATTCCGGGAACAAAGTTCCAGTCGTAAATATGAATTTATATGAAATGGAAAAATCCACGCTAATCCCGATCGAATCGCAATAAAATAACGCGTCATTATCGTCAGTGCTAATCAGACATTGGTAATAAAAAAATAAGTTACAAATGACGCAATGGGATCAGCATACAAACAAGTCTACTTTCATAGTTTATCGATTTTTACGATTTCCGCGATTCCATCGATCGTCGAACAGATCTGATATTCAGTTTCCGAATGGAAGTTAAACGCCAATTAGCACCTCCACATATTTCCTGTGTTGTATATATTATCGTTAGTGAATGTCACAAATGCGAGTATAATGAGGCTTAATATATGAAAATTAATCAAGCGAAATGAAATGTTAACAACGCATAGGAGGCGGCAGCCGGATATGGGAGGAACAACAGGGACGTATTTAATAAAACTATCATATTCAACTTCGCTATAAAGAAAGATTGGTCATCGAATTTTTTCTCTTTCAATTAATAGCTGCGCTAATGAAATAAATTTACATTCCAACGAGAAATAGAAATAGAAATAAATAAATAGAAGTTAACGTACATAGAAAAATTAACGGAAGATATCAAAGTGCGTTACGAAACGTACTAAGAAAATAAAATCGCACCATCAGCGTTTTCGAAGCTTACTGAATTGAGATAGGAATGGCTAAAAAATAATCGATTATTCATCTCCGATTAATCGAGTATAATCGGTTATTTTCGTCACTCGATTAATCGGAAGCATCGATTATGTTTCCTTATAGTCGGTTTAACCATTAAATAAGAGAATTCTTCACTTTTTCTCATACTTCTAACCCAATTTTTTTTTCTCAATGAATTACGACGAATTAAAACGATTATTTTTAACCGATTAAATCGCGTTATGTAGGATTATTTTTTGGGCATTCCTAAATTGAGCAAAATATGAACAAGTCAATCGTCGCAGTCATAGCAACGCTGAACAAATACGCGACGTACACCTAACGATTCTTCACATCGATCCAAACAACAATCAAAGTTTCAGGTGGCCCTTATGACGCACTCCTGCGACCCTCGGCAATAAAGACACGCGAGATCGTTATCGTCACTGACGAATCAAAACCGTACCAAACAAAGATAGTATCCGTTCTTGTTGTGATATGTGAACAATAGAATTATCATCGGCACGATACAGACGACGCCTATGCGCTGCGGGCAGATAGATCGAATAAAATGATATTGCGACAAATATTTAGAATGAATGCAGTGTGTTATAACGATGATTTGGTTGCTTCTTTTGCCAAGAATTTAGGTAGAAAACTTACGTTACATTACACCAGAAAAGAATCGCAGCCAGAGACAGAGCCACAACCAACAACCGAGAACAACGTCGACCCTTCATCGTGATATTGTTTGTATTTTTTTTTTTTTTTTTAAATCTTTTTTGTTCTTATCTATCAGATATACCGTTCTCTATTATTCAGGCTCGAGTATCAGTTTTCACCAGGGTCAATCGACTCATTCATATAACAAAGTGACACATTACTACCTGCCGGTGAAAAATAATTCATACATAAATAAATACGAGGAGGATATTAATAGACACGTTGATCAATCAACACATTCTCTTCAAACACATGCATGATCTTTGTTAATATAGTGAAAAAGCAGTTTGTCAAAATTGAGGAAATCAAACACCGGATAAATAGAGGTTCCGTTGCGATCCATTGATTCATTAATCGTGGCTATAACAGTTTTCATGTTATTGCCGCGATAAGCCTTCGGTCACATCGCATGTGTTACATATGTGGAATTCTTTTTCTCTTCAGTCGTATCGTTACGTAATATTTCAAAGTTAATTTTTGCCAATTGACCTTGAGTCTCGATGGGCTTAAACAAAGGGCAATTCTACTCGAATCCAACGAGTACGCGAACGACGAGACGAAGGTTTGAAATAATTGGAGAAACAAACGGGTTGAGAAAAAAAAAATAGTGGATAATATACCTTTTGATAAAACGCTTCTTTGGTAACCAGTGTGCCATAACAGAATAATACAATTATGCGTCTAGATACAATAAGAGAAGAAAAATAAAAGATCTTACGGAAAACTCAGTTTTAACAATAAATCGAGGTACAATTGGTTTCACCTAGTCACCGCTATCATTTAAACAGGATTTTCCTAATATAACCGGTGCTAGAGCCTCGCTCGACGGCTCTTCTTTCTCTAATTGTGATTGTTGGTTAATTCTTTTGTCCCAAATAAGTTGCAGAAACAAAGGGGGCCTCTCTCTCTCTCTCTCTCTCTCCTACGGTTTCGACACACTTTGATCAACGACCTCAACGCGACTGTCACCTCTCGGAGTTCTGCTGTCTGTACACCCAACAATTGACACTTTGGAATTAGCAAGCTCCTGTTGTTACCATAGACGAATTAACCCCACCTCGGACGAACCACTCTGCTGTCATAAAAATTGGCCGAGCGACGCGCGACGCGTTTGCATGTGTGCGACCGGGGCGACCAGCGCGACACGAGACAAAAGAACGACGCGATCGTTTCGGCGCATCGAGCGACCGCCTTGGGAACCTCGTACTCCGCGATCGTTCGTTAGACAGCAGAATAGAGAAAAATGGCGACCACCGTTGATCCCGTCAGGGAGCAATCCCTTCAAGATTATAGGAAAAAGCTTCTCGAACACAAAGAGGTGGAATCCAGATTGAAGGAGAGTGAGTAGACCGTAGACTGTGCGACGCACTATTAATCAATCCAGGTTTCGATTATCCGCGCGTATTTGAACGGTTTGGGCTAACATAACCTCACTTCACACTCCCGACTTGTTTTCGATATATATCCGCGTATGATAGACGGATTCTAGTAATTAAAGCCGCCGTTTGTTGCTCGAACGCGGCGTGATCGAATGACCGGCTAAAATTGACCCTGGGTTTCGATTTTCCAGTGCGAGAGCAGCTCAAGGATCTCACCAAGCAGTATGACAAGTCAGAAAATGATCTGAAAGCCCTGCAGAGTGTTGGACAAGTAAATATACGACGTACACAAACAAACTACTGTCGATACTCGAACAAATTTCGAACGATCTTTTCTGTATTTTCAGATCGTCGGAGAAGTACTGAAGCAACTGACGGAAGAAAAATGTAAGAATATATCGATCTATTCGAATTACGATCTTAGAATATAAATAAAACGAGTTAAATAAACCCGAATATAAATTTCAGTCATCGTCAAGGCGACAAACGGTCCTCGTTACGTGGTGGGATGCAGACGCCAGCTGGACAAGAACAAGCTAAAGTCAGGAACTCGTGTCGCTTTGGACATGACGACGCTGACCATCATGCGCTACTTGCCCCGCGAGGTGAGATTCCGACAATCTTCGTTGTTTTATTGCTTTTGTGGGGATTATAAACCTTCGCCTATTTTTGTCCTCAGGTCGACCCCCTGGTCTACAACATGTCTCACGAGGACCCAGGCGACGTTACGTACTCGGAGATCGGGGGTCTGAGCGAACAGATCAGAGAGTTGAGAGAAGTTATCGAGCTACCGCTTTTGAATCCCGAGCTTTTCCAGAGGGTCGGAATAACCCCGCCCAAAGGATGTCTGCTTTACGGACCTCCGGGAACTGGAAAAACTCTGCTGGCTAGAGCAGTGGCCAGTCAGCTCGACGCCAATTTCTTGAAAGTCGTCTCCAGCGCTATCGTCGATAAATATATCGGAGAGTCGGCGCGTTTGATCAGAGAGATGTTCAACTACGCTCGTGATCATCAACCCTGCATCATATTCATGGACGAGATCGACGCCATCGGTAAAATAGCAGGAGGAAATAAATAAGCAGGGAGTCTGCGGGCTCAAAAGTTCTAAATTGCAATTTGTATCTCATATTTTACAACTTTTCAAGTTTCTAACGAGTCCCAGCGAACTAAACATTGCAAAAATATTCACAAGACCACAAAAAGACGATAATTTCTTGATAATTTGAGTTTGATGAATAGATATTCATGTTTTACAGAGACCCCAGACTCAGAAGAGAGTGAAAATTGGCTTTTGATTGATTGTATCTGGTTCTTTCTTCAAAGGTGGTCGTAGATTCTCGGAGGGAACGAGTGCCGATCGTGAAATCCAGAGGACTTTGATGGAACTGTTGAATCAAATGGACGGTTTTGACTCCTTGGGTCAGGTCAAGATGATCATGGCCACCAACAGACCGGATACGTTGGATCCGGCTCTGCTCAGACCCGGAAGATTGGACCGAAAGATCGAGATCCCTCTGCCTAACGAACAGGCGCGATTAGAAATTCTGAAAATTCACGCCGGTCCCATAGCCAAGCACGGAGAAATTGGTACATAGCTAAAAAAAATAGCTGTACCCCATAATCCAACGAGTTTCCTGATAAGAGTGCTAAAACAATTCAATTTATTCACAGATTATGAAGCAGTGGTCAAATTATCGGACGGATTCAACGGCGCGGATTTGAGAAACGTCTGTACGGAGGCCGGACTTTTCGCGATTCGATCGGAACGCGAGTACGTCGTGCAAGAGGACTTCATGAAAGCCGTCCGGAAAGTGTCCGACAACAAAAAGCTCGAGTCCAAGTTAGACTATAAGCCCGTATAATAGTTAAAACTACATTAAAATTCATTTTTCTATCGAGATATCAGTTTGCTAATTATTGAAATAAAGTCGATGGGTGGTAAAACATGTACGCGGTCACCTTCACCGGCGATAACATTTTATTATTCGAGAATAAAATTATACATGAAACTGAAACCATAAACAACGGTTATTAGCCACGTCATTCCGCGACCTTGGCCAAAAGACGAGATCTTTTTCTGTCCTGGTAATCTTGTACGTTGTCAAACTTTCTTTTATACAAAATAGGAAACAGCGTTTGTTTGTTCAAATTATTCCTCAAGACCTTCCAAGATTCGTTCATCTTTTCCAATTTACGATTAATTATCTCGTCTTTTTTAAACTCTTTGTCGTCAAATCGGTAAGCGGTCAGACCCCGATCGCTCAGTGCCCATAAAGTGTCGTTATTTTGCACCAAACACTCCAACGGCTCTTCTTCAAGCTCCACCGTTTCTCTCCGACCGACGGTCACACCGTTCTCAATGCTTCCGGAAACGTTGTACAAGAATAAACGTCTGCAAGAAAACAGCGTCGCGATAACAACGGAAGTTTTTTCGTCGATTTTGGCCACGGTCAAATGTTTCAGGGGCAAAACATTGACAGATTCGTCAAGGTCGCAGTCTTCGAGGCATTTATTGAACTCCTCGACGTCCCGTTCCTTCACATGCTCGTTAACGTCGACGGAGTGCAATTCCTCGCCGGCTTTGTAGTCCCAGAATTTCAGACATCCGTCTCCCCCGCTGGATACCAGGATATTTTTGTCGTGAGGCAGCTCCTGGACGTTGGTCACAAACTTCTCGTGTCCGAGACAGTAGGACAATATATTGTAACAATTCGGATACAGAGAGACTCTGATCTTCTCATCCCTGTCCGCGGTGACGATGTACTTCTGGTCTTCGGTCACCAGGAGGTCGAGCAGCATCGACAAATGTCCGAGAAGCGCGGTTCCCTCCTCTTCCGGTTTCCGCGTCGAATAAACGTAGGCGTCTCCCGATTTGTCGGCAACGACGACGTCGTTGTTCGGCGAAAATCTAACCCTGCTAGCGGCCCTGACCAGGGTTCTGTTGGACACGAGCTTTCGAAGCTCTCGTCTGTACAGACACAACTGTTTTCTGTTCGTACAGACTAAGAAATACTCTCCGTCGTCGGAGTAAGCCACGTTGGTTATCGCGTGATAAGAATCTATGTCAACTTTATTGTGGAGAATCGCGTCCTTGGACAGTTTAACCTGCGGTAAAACCAGCTCGCTCACGGCACCGTCGTCTACGTTAAACGAGACAACGTTTTCTCCGCTGCAAAGCGTTATCTCTGATTTATATACGGAGAAACTCATCTCGGTGGATTAATAAATTACAAAACTGTGTGTAAACCGTGAGATCTGCGACATAATAGGTTAGGTTAAGGTTAGGCTTATATTTATTCGTTTTATACTCGTTGGCGGGTTGAACAGCGACGATTAACACTTTCGAAGAGCCTACTCGTCGGTTTTAATGGTTGTTTATATGTTTTGCAGTTATAACAAATACCGAGACCACGTCGCGGTTATTATTTGACGCGAGTCTGGGAAGTGGAAACTACTGGCAAAGTGGCAAGTGCCAAGACACTCGAAACACTCGAGACCGGTTCGGGGCTTCGGGCATGGAGTGTAAAACAGTCGATAAGATGGTCCAGCGTGGATGAAAAATCGATTAGAAAGTGTGAAGATGAAATATTTTCAAAACTCGACTGCGTATAAAAAATTACTCTTTATTTCGTATAAAAAAATATAATACATGGTATAAAAAAGGTATTATTATATACAGATAAAGAGATTAGGGTTCATCTACATCGAACGATTAAAACAATATGAAAATACATATGTATATGAAAATTAATCATGAATCTTCTTTTTATTCAATTCCTTTTTTTCTCAAGACTTGAACGTATAAAATGTTTCTGAAGAATTTGGCACTAGTTAAATTACGATTAGCACCTACTACGATACAATTGCGAGCGGTTTGGGTGAATTTTCGAGTTTATTTCGTCGCGCTTCGATTGTTTATTGAAGAATGTCCGTCTTGGCGTCCTCGTTGTCCGAATTGCTTTCAGCAACGTCTACAAAGGCCGTTGACAAATCGCCGGCCAATTTGCTGACCGCTTGCGTGGTCACGTCGTACATGAATATCTCCTTTTCTCCTCTCGAGTCGTCCACTGGTCTGCAACGGTGAATAAAATAAAATGATAGAAGATAATAACGGAAACGATACGAACACCGTGCTTAAATACACCAACGTCTTGTAAAATTACAAATTTGGTACAGAAAAGTGAATCGCTATGCATGTTCTCTGAATTTGTGTACTAAATTCATCGTATTTGCGAATCAATTTCACTAAAATGTTAAGGGGACCGGTGCAGCGTGATTCACGAAATTCTCCGTACTCCGAAAATCATTCATATCCTATCCAAAGTTCATCACACATCGAAAAGTGGACTTTTTCAAAAATCACTTGTCGTAGAGTTTCAGGTACACGGTTGATCCGATTATGTCTTTCGACGTCTCATCTTCTTCGGAGAGCGATCCTTTATCGTCTGAATGAGGGAAATTAAAAAACAAAATCTTTGGACCAAGTTGTCAGCAAAATAGTGACTAGATTGTCGCTAGATTCCGATAACCAATCGTAACTCATCACAGGATTTTTTTCGCAGTTTCCCCCATTCACATGATGAAAAATCGCTTTCCAGAGAGACATAATCGAATGAACCGTGTGTCTGAAACCTCACGACAGTCTGAAAAGTCAAGTTTTCGATGTGCAACGAACTTTGACTCCTGAATGTGAATAAAACTTGCAACCCATTCTCGAAAGTAGAGAACAAACATTTTTTACAGCGAACGTAACGGGAAAAAAAAGGATACCGGAAATGCAATTTCTTACGTCGTGACGAGAAGAACGACCGACTGCCGCTGAGGATCGGCCCGACTTTCCTGTTCGAGCCACTTCTTGTAGTTTTCAGCGTTCGGTTTTTTGACGACCTGCTTAAGGGCATCGCCGGCGAGAAATTTGACGGCCTGTACATCGTTCAGTTTTCTCGCTCCCCGCGATGCATTGACCCGTTGACTGCGCTCTTCCCCACCGTCTCCATGAAAGTTGTAATCAACAGGCGCGAGCACAACGACGCTCGTGATCTTTCTACCGTTGAGCTCGGGCACGTCCGGAAGCGGGAACGCGGCGCCGCTCACCTTCAGCGGAAGGTATCGATTGTACCGCGAGCTATCCTTCGGCCCGATCTTCACCGGGTCGAGGTGGGTCGCGTCGTCTCTGATGTGCTGCTCGGCTATGGCCTGTCCTTGGGCGGTATTCGGGTCAAAGTGTACCACTTTCATTTCGACGCCTCCCGGTCTGAGCGTCGCCTGCTCCACCTTGGGAGATTTTTTATCCTCGCTTCTCGAGGTCGCCTTCGGCCCCTCGACGACGGACGGTACGGGTTCGCTGGCCGCGGTCGCGGCCCCGCCTCCGGCGCCGTAAAAATTCGCGAGCGCCTCCGGTGGGAGATTCTCGATCGGAATATCCCCGACCTTGTCGTAGTCGAGGATCTGGATATCGGCGTTGCCCAGGATGCCGGAGCTCAGGAGTTGCTGTCTGATGTCGTCCGGCACCTCGTCGGGGAGGTTCGCGATGTTCTGCTGTATCTTCTCCTCGCTCTTCGGCGAGACGGTCGTGCTCGGGGTTTCGGTGGTCGTCGGGGGACTGGGCCTGGGCGTCGTAGCCGCCGCGGTGGTCGGTCTCTGCGTGGTGGAGGACGGACTCTGAAGATCGACCGAGTTGCTTACCGGAGTGGCGTATATCTTCTGTCCCGGATTATTGAACACCGGTCTCGACGTTCCCCAGACCGACTGAGAATTACCAGACGCCAGCTGCGGCTGGGGTGCCGGTAGATTCTGCGAGAAAAACTGCTGCTGCTCTTGTCGGATCTGGTAGCTCTGCTGCTGGCTGCTATCCTCGGCCACGTACTGGGCCTGACGATTCCTCTGGAAGTGATCAGCTGTAACGGGACTCCGCTGCGCGAACTGAGGCTGAGGCTGAGGCTGAGCTATCCCTGGGAGCTGGACGTGCTGTGGATTGGGAGGAAACGGTCCCGGATGTGAGGGGTTCTCGCGGATCGCGTAATGCTGTTCCAGCTTCGGGACAGCCTTAAGGATCTCGCCCCCCGGCCTCTCGGCAGCCGCGGCGGCCTGCTGGCTCTGCTGATACTGCAGCTGCTGCTGGTTGTACTTGGCCTGCTGTTGCCTGTACTGCTGCTGTTCCAGTATCTGTTTCTGTTCCAGTTCCTGCTGCCTCCTCTGCTGCTCTTGAATCCTCACCTGTTCTTGTTGCCTCTGCTGCTGAATCTGGACCTGCTGCAGCCTGTGGGCTTCCTGCTGTCTGATCAGGTCCTGCTGTCTCCTCTGTTCGTAGTACCGCTGCTTCTCGATCTCCTGCTGTTGCTGCTGCTGCTGCTGCTGCTGCTGCTGCTTCGGTACGCTCTGCTGCTGATGATCGACGAACCCGTTGACCGGGATCGGTGAGCTCTGCGTAGGTCCGAAATTGAAGGGACGAGTCGGCGAGGTCTGCTGGTTCACGTTGCCTCGGTTGTTGAAAGAGTTGAAAGGAACTCGCTGCTGCACTTCCGGCAGTCCCTGGATGGTGATAGGCAGCCTCTGCGGTCTCCCAACCAAGTTGGGATTCCTCAATGGAATCTGAGGCTGCTGAAACTGCGGTGGAAACGTCGGTCCGATCGGCTGCTGATTCGGAAACGAGTTTACCACTCTCTGCTGCGCGAGTGCCGGCGGGAATCTGTGCCCCGGATGACCGAGCGGCTGCAGAGGCTGGTAGGGTCCGTGCTGCCTCTTCGGCGATCCGGCCGGGTGTACCTGCGGCGCGAACGGCCTGTCCTGGTCCCTGTCGCTCCTCTTGTTGTGCTGGTTGGGCGGCACTTGCTCGGTACCAAAGGTCACCCTGATCCCGCTGCTCCCGGCGTGATAAACCTCGCTGTCCGGCCTGATCACGGTCCTCAGGGTGGTCGAGGGCTCCGGAGGCGGAGGCGGAGCCGGGGACGTCGGGACAGGGCCTTCGTCGTGATAAGCCCGTTCGGATTCCGGCTCCTCGTTGGTGTGTTCCTCGACGGGGTTGAGCGCGGGGATCGGGGCGTCGTAGACGACCCTCGGCTTTTCGTCTCCGTGACCCTGCTTCTTCTCGTATTTTACGTAGAACACCTGGACCGGTTCCTTGGTCGGTCTCGGCAGCGGCTGGGGCGGCGGGGGCACCGGGGTCGGCAGACTCTCGTTGGATTCCTTGATTATGATCTCGATAATGGGCTCGGGCTCGTTGTAGTACCCGTGGACGTCCTCGTTATAGAAGGAATCGTCGCTCTTGGCGCTGGCCAGGGGATTGTAGAGCGGATCTCTCTGCGAGTACTGGACGATAGGTTCCATCTGGACCGCGTAGGGAGGCGGACGGGGTCCACGTCTCGGGTAAAAAGCGATTTGTTGTCTCTTCTCCCGCGATTTATCAGCCCCCTCTTCTTCCTCGGCGGAAGCACGGGACAGGGCGAGGAGGAGCAGCAACGCGGTCTGTGAAATGAAACCGATCGTAACGAGGAGGTATTTGACAGAAAAAAAAGATGAAAAATTCGGAATGTTCGATTATGCTGCAGCGATCGAGCCTAACGTATGCGAGCTGTTTATCTGACACACGTAACCGACTGACCCGGTTTAATACGAGCGAAGAGCCACATATCCTGCACCCGTAGCCCGTAGCCACGGGATCAATTGGTATTCTAGTGGCATCGGAGACACAGTTTTAACCGGTCCCTGATAAACAATTCCCGGTGACAAACTGCTCCCAATATGGTAAAGCCGAGGTGGAAGTAGGCATACGAAACCGTTGCGAATCGACCAATACAATTTCACTTCGTTAGCGTTATAGCGTTACAAGGTTATTTTCGAATTTTCGGAATCTTATTTATCGCCCGCGCGTTTCCAACTGTAAAAACGAACCACCTTCGCGTGTTCAACTTGAAATATACCTACAAGAAAACTGATTCGTATAATGATTTAAAAAGAGGAGAGACTCGATGTTTAATTGGAATTTCTTTTCATTATAAGCCTAATTCGTTTCGCACTGAGAGTAAAATGTAGCTGTACAGGTATATTAATTGTTACTTCCGAGTGACCGAGGCGGGGGAGGAAAGACGCTCGCGGTGCTAATTAGGAACGGCGAAACTAGTATGTAAATTATGATTAGCCGAAAGCTTCATTCACGCATCTGAAATTTAATGATAATACGACAGTGGATGAAGAAATAAATATATACTTACGAATTTCAACGACTTCATGACGTTCAATCTTTTTCTTCTTACTTATAAAATATGTACAACAATTTTCACTGCATTTATATGTGAATGATACACACAAATTGTCAACCCCCGAAGGAAGCGGCTCTGTCGACGTCGCTCAACCGCCAGTCAATTTCAGAGCGTCATTACACGATAAAAAAAAAAAAGAAAAAAAAAGGAACCGGTTGTACCGCGTCGAAGCCGCAGCTTGCAGCAGGAGTCACAGTTCTCGACACGACACGTCTCCGCGTCTCCAGTGCGTCGAAGAGGTCTCGGATGAAAACTGATTGTCAGGTAGGCAGGATTCCGGCTGAGGAGCCTCCCGAGTTCGTTTCTCTCGCGCCCCCACCGTGGCTCCTCTCACCGTCCGCGAAGAGCTCCGCTCTAATCTTTGATGTGTACACGCTCGGGCACCTTTCTCTGACTTTAATATACCGCATTTTACATCCTCATGATCGCTAGAGCCACGGGATACCGAGGTTTAATTTTATGCCTCTTCGGTATTAGGTATTTCTCTTTTTCTTATTCTTTCGGGCACCGATGACACGCGGCCGGGTCATGCGAGCCTCGCGCCGGGGACGTGGACTCCGATTTAGAGAAGTCACGGACTTTCTTCACGACATTCTTCTGTTGAGATTTATTCGACCTCTGCAAGGTAACGAAATTCAAATCTCTCTGAGTCTGTGTGGGTAGCGAAAATGACAAGAGAACACGAATCCGATATCCGTACATTCGTTTTTTTTTTCTCTCTCGATACTCGCGAATGCTTTCTTTTATATTACCCAACTCTCACGTTCGAAAAATTGAACAATTTCTATCGTCGATTCAATTACGTGTGAAAAAAAATCTGAGTTTACAGCGTGGGACGAACTTTTCGAACCTTGACTCACTGAGAGTGTACGAAATTTCGAAAGTAGGTGAATCGAACGTATAATATGGCTTCCGGGATTTTTGTCTGGACGATGCGTGAACCGTATCTCGATGAAATGTCACGGCTATATATTATAAAAATACGCGACATTAAATCAAAATCGTCGATTATAATCATCGAACGATGTTATATTCCCCTATGTTCGAGGAAGGGAAGGTAAAACGAGTATTTGGCGAATCTCCAGGTGAATAAAGTACGCAGGCATACACGCTTCATACCACAGTGGGTTAATACGAGTATAAAGAAGTGTGCGTCCGTCCTACTTGGTATAACTTTCACTTGCACGTCTGGCGTAAGAGGTCCAGACAATATCAATCCGGGATTTGTCCATTACAATGATTCAATATTATCCATATGCAAGGGAAAACGTGTCTTCGAATTACGATAAGATTGGTAGAAACTGAAAACTGCAGGTTATCCAAAATAGGAGAGAATAAATATCGCGATACACGGTTTGAACCCTATTGCAAAATCGTGTTAGACCCCACGCGTTTCAATTTCATTCGTAATTCCGTACGTGAGCAACTATGTCGGAATATAATTGTTCACACGAAACGAGTACTAGAATGTAGATACGAAGAGTGCGTGATACAGTTTAACCTGTTGGAATAAAAACAGAGTCTAGTTTGTACATCGCGTGGTTTTACAATCGCATCTGCTACGAACGTGACAGGTCTGGGTACGTGTGAGTGGAGAGGTATGATCGGCAGAGTACACAGATGTAGGTACGATGCCTGCAGCACCAGCAACTTGGCGATGTAACGTAACTGTTGAAGAGTGAAAGTGTTGCTAAGTGGAACGAGGGAACTATACTTGCTTTTATAATTAATAAAATAAACTGAACTCGAATTATCTCGCTGCTGCATGGTACTCATCCCCATCTCTACTTGTCCATTCACATGCCTAATATATGTACGTGCTCTGAACTATTTGTACATCATATACACTGTTAGAAATATCTTGAAATTTCTCATACAAACAGGAATGAAATTTACAAATCCTGGTGATTTTAATGAAATTGATATAAAACATCTTTGAATTTCATATTTGTGTCTTGATATTGAAAAAACATACCGAGTTTTCGATCACTAAGTATATCTCAATATTGATACGGTTCTATAAAATGTATGAAACTGTTTTCGACAAAGGTATTTCAGTCAAGGGTCAACAGTCCATCCAATTAGAAGCGTAAAATTTTCATTTTTTGGTTGATTCTGCAATATTTTACGATCCGATTCGGCAATTATTGGAGCAGTGGAAACCCATTTTTGAATGAAATTATCACGAATTTTCATATCATATGAGTATTCAGCCGAATTGTCAAAACATTCTGTATATAAAATTTAGTATAATCTTGGCTATGAAATATCCCAATGATTTTCAATTTTCCAAACTGTTATATGAATATTGAAATATTGAAAAAGTTGAATTTTAATATTCAAAACTATACGTTACGTGCTTCACATACATTTTTATGAAACTTGATACAGAAATTTCTAACTTTGTATTATACCCCACATTTTACACAACACCTTTGGAAATTCTCTTTTCCCTAAGCAAAAAAATAAAATGAAAAAATAAGGTGTGTTCAAAGTTTCCCGCTAATTTTGTACAACCGATGAGCATACGGGATGTACAACGTTATGGAACGTACTTTCGTTTGAAGAATTTGCGTGCAGCTTCACGATTCGTAACTTCGATTATTAATTGCAGAGTGAAACGTGAACATACTCGAGCAGAAGAAGGACGAGGACGGGGATAGAGATAATGGCCACCGTCGAGGAAAGGAGGAGCACGTGCAGCACGTGTTTGTGTCGAACATGCGATAACGTGAGAAAGAGGATCGATCAAGCTTTCAAAGTTCTCGACGAGTACGAATGGCTCCTCGACGCCTATATAGTGGTTCGTAAAGTCTGTCATTAAATAATTCATGTATTTAACGCTAATCGATGTGACCGCGTGATGCCGTATATCCGCTAAATAAAACATGAACGGAGATGATGCGAGCTCGTGGTCCGTGGATTACTCTACTCGATACGCATGCTCCCTGCGTACGGGCAATCGGAGCGGCAATATTCGAAAACCACTTGACAAAATATCATCGAAATTACACTATTTTTAATATTCGTCAGGATTTTTATGAACAAGATTTATGGAAGAGGCTCCCTTCCAGCTGGGCGAAATTCTTCGAGGATACTTCGCCGAGGGAACTAGGATCGTGGATTCTTAACGAGAATCGGAGGTAACGATGAAGAAAAGAACAAACCACTAATTCCAACGATATCTGATAGCGATTTTAATTTCAATAGCAGCAATCGCGTTTGGCCACTGTCGTTGGAGGCGCTCCGCCGAGTTGTTGGACTTTTGCAACTGAACCGATATCCGAACAGCGAGAAGGGCCTGAGGTGCGAGAATCCGGGGAAACCCCGAGCTGTGCTGCAGTCGAAAGAATCGACCTGCCGCAACGAGACGCGGAAGAGAAATTCAAACGGGTGCACGAGTCACCCTAGATTGAAAAATTTATTCGCCAAGCATATAAAACCGAAAAAGAAACACGAAATTGACGCAATGGCGAAGGTAGATAATTACGCGAAAGCGTCTTTTCGCGATCGCCAATAATTGCCAGCGCGATGAATTACGGGGACAAAAATCATAATTGCAGATAATCGCGGATTGTGCCGCATCATCGAACTCCGAATGCGCCGTCGACGTCGGAGCCGGAATGGGACACTTGGCGCGAACCCTGGCTTACAAGTACGGGATGTGTGTTACGTGCGTCGAGCAACAGTCTGTTTTGTCAGAACAAGCTCGGTGAGTTTCAGGTTTCATTACAAAACCGGTCAAAGAACAAAACAAAATTATACGATCGCATAGTTTGACATCAATTTTCAAAACTCGTTTCAGGAAGTTGGATTCAAACTTCGAGACAATGGCTTCGAAGTACGTGCCGAATCTACGAGCGCAAAAGCCTGAGCACGTCTGGCTGAAGTTGGAAATAGACTCCGAATCAGGAGCCTCAATTTTTGTGGAAAAATTGGATCAGGAGTTCAAAAAGAAATTCAAACTAGACAAAGATCTCTCGGGGTTCGGTCTGATAGGATTACATCCCTGCGGGGACCTGGCTACAACCCTGTTACAATGTTACGCAGAGACCCATCGCTCAAAGTTCATATGCGTCGCGGGATGCTGTTACTTCAAATTAACACTCGGGTTTGAAGTTTGATAAGATACTCTCAACCTCAGGCAGTTCATTGATTCTAGATCTTTATAAACTTCTGATTGTACAAGAAGATAGACTTTCGCGCTACTGGATCAAAAGAAGATACGAAGACAGTTGAATTCTGTTCAATTTTGAAACTGCACTGAGAAAACAGTTTATTTATAGTTATTATTGGCTAGTTTTGGATATTTTTTTTATCGTTAACAAAATTCGGTTGAGCTCAAGAAAGTTTGGACCAAATAGCGCCGAGTACAATTTGTATGTATAATTGAGAAATCGTATTTGCCTCAGACAAAATTTTGCCTACGACGGTGAAACATTCATTTCACGATATCCAAAACCAGCTGCGTTAACTATGAACAAACTGTTTTCTCGGTGTGTTGAAAACCGCCCAGTAACTGTTGAGTCCAAGCGGTGGGTAACATCGCTCCGCATTGTCGATTCATGAACATTCTAGCTCACAATTCCTATGCGTCGCTTCAGTTATAACGTGAACGATGAATTGTTGGCCTATTTTTGAACTCACCACTCAAGACGACGTTGCTTCTTGATTCCAGGGACGATTCTGGAACGCCGGGCAGCTATCCTCTCAGCGATTACCTGCGTTTGTCCAAAATTAACAAGCTTTCCTACGAGGCTTTGGAAGTAGCTTGTCACGCGGTAGAGAATCACTGCCAGAAATTGAAGTCTGCAGACTACTCGGACCTGAAAGTAAGAGATAGATTCACAAATTAATCATACCGATCAGCAATTGAATGAATTGACTTCTACCGGTTCTAGATTCACGCGTATCGAGCGGCGCTGGAGAGTCTGTTGGTTGGAAAAGACCCTGCGCTTCGTCACGGTCCGGTAAAAAGTGTGAAATTGAAGGGAAACACGACGTTCCAAGAGCGAGTATCAATTCCACAGTCTCATTCCTAGATAAAATTTGACCTGAGCTTACCTCATCTGTATTCCCCAGATACTGTACATCGGCGACAGAGGTCCTCGCGGTCGAGAGCCGCCCGTCAACTTTGGAAGAATTTGAAAATCCACGAATCGTTGAATTGTTGAATAATTGGGAACGCGTGGTGATATTCGGTTCCCTCAGACTGATGCTCGCCCCTCTGGTCGAGAGCGTCGTTCTGTTGGACAGATTTTTATATCTTTCAGAGAAAAACTTGTCGCCGAGATTAAAAGCCGTTTTCGACCCGCACATATCGCCACGAAACTTTGTAATAACTTCCGTTAAATAGTTGAATAAAATATTTTTACACCAACCGTGTCTCTCTTCTTCCCTATCAACGTTTGTCAACTGTTTGTAATGCCGGTGAGCACAAGTTTTTATAAAGATTTTACCGGGGATCCACCGTCTCGAGTACATACCAAAAATTGCTCGGAACGACGGAACACTGTGTTTTGTTTTATCGCGACAATTTATTCGATTCACCCGTCGCTCTTACCTCACAATCACAACTTATACAACCGTAAAACTGACTTTCCGGTATTGCACTGCACGACTGTCAATTTTTTTTGGTTTCTCTTCATGCAACCACTGATTTTTAGATCGCAGGTTGAATTTCGAATCCAACGGAAACACGGTGGCGTCACCTGTGAACCCGCGACGGAACCGTAATTTTTTAAAATCAATCCACCGAGCATCCGACGATAACGGTATTCGACGAAATCAATGACACCGCGATGTTAGTTCTGATCACGTGCAACCGGTAAGGGAAGTTATATTCGTTTCACTAAATGCGCTTTTCTGATCGTCGACACGAACGTTGGCCCCTCGGATGATTCGCTGCTGCGCATATAGCCGGCGCACTGCGTTTCACGGAGGTGACCGAACATCGACGGATCGTCACGAGCGAGGGGGGGCTCTAGTGACGTCACGTCAAACCAGCCAGCAGAAGAGATAAGAGCGCTGAGCAGAATTAAGAGACAGCAAAGCAGCTAAAAGGATAGTCGAATCTACGCTTCTGTCGTGTATCTGACAAATAACTTGTGTACTTCGAGAGGATTTAAAAAGATATAGACAAAATGTCGTACGCTTATCTGTTCAAATATATAATTATCGGTGATACGGGTGAGTGACATGGATCTAATGAAATCACAATGAATCTCATTCCCGTACTAGAGGTTGCCCCGATCATCTGTCCGTATTACGCGTTGTCCGTGACAGCTCCCATTGTTTTCGTTTCATTCAACCTCGCCAATATTCAATTCTCATTCGTTACCATTTACCGATCATCGCGCTGTCTCACTCCTTCCGATAAACATCGGGAAATTATTTGTCACGCTATCCGAAAAACTGAGATACTCCCTGTTGGATTTATTTTTCTCAAAATGAAAGGAAAAAAAAATTGAATCTATAAATTTCTCCAAATCTGAGCTAACCTCATTTCCATTCCAATATCACTTTAATCGATGACCAATGATCATGTTTCTTCGTCATCTCATTCTTCGCAGGAGTCGGCAAATCGTGTCTGCTCCTCCAGTTTACAGACAAAAGGTTTCAGCCGGTCCACGATTTAACAATCGGCGTTGAATTCGGAGCACGCATGATAACGATCGACGGAAAACAGATCAAGCTTCAGATTTGGGATACGGTGAGCTTCAACTTCTCGTCGACAAATTTAATTTCCTCAAATTAAACCCACGACCGTGTCTCTACTGTATTTTCGTCCAATTCTCTCAAGGCGGGACAAGAAGCTTTCCGTTCAATCACCAGATCGTATTACCGAGGTGCAGCGGGGGCTCTGCTGGTCTACGACATAACTCGCAGAGAAACGTTCAACCATCTGACAACGTGGCTGGAAGACGCGAGACAGCACTCAAACTCAAACATGGTGATCATGCTGATCGGAAACAAGAGCGATCTCGACTCACGGAGAGAAGTAAAGAGGGAAGAGGGCGAGGCATTCGCCAGAGAACACGGGCTAGTCTTCATGGAAACCAGCGCCAAAACTGCGGCCAATGTCGAGGAGGCGTTCATCAACACAGCCAAAGAGATTTATGAAAAGATTCAGGAAGGAGTATTCGACATTAACAACGAGGTGGGAGGGAAATAATAGGATCGTGGCTCTTTCCCCTCGTTCTTGTGTCAAATATGAAATTGTTTCAGGCAAACGGGATCAAAATTGGACCTCAGCATTCCCCGACGAGCCCAGGGGGTTTGGCAGGAACCGGAGGTCAGGGTGGTGCCCAGGGCGGCGGATGTTGCTAGGGGCTGGGGGTCAGGTGTTGCCTGCTTCTGTGCGAACTGATCTGAACCGATCCCCCGATTCCTGCTCCTCGTTTGAACCTGATCCCCTGAGAAAAAAAAAGAAAAAACAGAAAAAAAAATGAAGGAAAATTTGTATATTCATTTGTATATTCGTGTACGTCGCGTGTATCGAGGTAGAGACAAAGAGGCGGATTAGAATTAGAGAAACGGTTGAGCGATAATTGGTTTTGATCCGTTGGTAACGCAATTAATGAGAGCACTGGTTAAATACATGGTAAAGATAATTGGAAAGAAACGTTGAAAGCAGTGAAAAAGTGAGAGGAGGCAGTTTGTCACTTAACAACGGTACGCAAGTATAAAATTAATTTCACTTCGTCAACATAAGTTTAGAACTTTCGCCGTATTTCATATTTAGAAAAATGTACGAGAACGAAACGAGTGGTTATTCTCGAATTTTAAAGTACACATAAGAAAAGCGCTCTTTGTATTCTTGAACGATAGCGATCAATGGCCAGTATGTCCAACCAGATCCCTCCTAAGGCTCCTCGACGATGATAGATGTAGTAAATATTGTTTTCTTCGTTTCTTCGTTCCTTTGCTGTCGTGTTTTTCTTTTATTGTTAGTTCACTTGGAGCAGGAATATTGGCTTATACTAAATTGATTACCTAACGCGACGACATGTATATGAACGTACCATCGATGTACCTATATGACGAATACAAAGATAAGTTTAAATTAAACAAAAATGAAAGAAAAAGAGAAAAAAGAAACTCCGACCTAGATCGGAGGCCTATGTAACCAAATCAATGTTTTTGTTTATAGATAAAATTGAAGTAAACGACGATCGATTTTACGTAGCTTCGTTAACTTCCGTCGCCTCAACGAGAGAATGGTTTTATAATTAACGGAGAGCTAATTGATGAATCGTAAAAATATTGAATAATTGATTAATACGTTTCGCAGTACTTCATACTTCTTTTTACTGGTACTTATCGATTGTTAATCACTTCCTCTCCGTTAATTATTACTGTAATTTTCTTGTTATTGTGATGCAATGTTATCGGAAGATGATGTGCGCTATTTTACTCAATACATCAGCTTGGATTTGTACACTTGAATGATTTTGATAATAATATCTCATTAATTATACCAGCGAGAAAGCAGCGGCGTCGACACCTTGGATCAATAAAACTGGAAATTCATCTTGATCAAAATAAGAAATCGAATGTTGTACAAAAAAATATGTGCAAAAGGAAGCCTTTGTAATAGACTTGTTTTTCCTTCTCTCAGTTGAAAAAAACATACCACCATTTAGCGCACATGCGACTTCATCAAAATACCATTATATTTTAGTCCTAGTCAATATAAATGAATGTCCAATTAACTTTATCACGAAACCACAAAATCCGAAGAGTATGAGGTAAATATAATACAAAAAAAAAAAAAAATTATGAATTTAGTGGACTTGAATTACATTACAGTTAACGTATATTATAATACATATGATAATATATTTCTGCAGTTTTTTAAATTGATGAAATTATCGATAAATGAAGAATTTATTCTGATTGATACGATAATTCGTTGTGATTTATATAATGTATTGTTGGAGCTTGGTAACGTTAATTTATACACAATATATGTCCAATTACAATTATTTAAATAGTAAGAAACATTTTATCTGTACGTCAAAAAGAAAGAAAAAATAGCGTTTTAAAACATTTTGATCACGCTTATGTACCTTTCTTTATCATTATTCGATAATATACGCTGATTTTCTCATTTAATTGTGCATTCCACTTACGTTTTTGAGTACCATTTCTCGCACTACTTTATTTTCTTTTCTCAATTCTTCATTTAGGCAAATTTTGAATGCTCTGAAACTATGAGCGAGCAAACCGAAGGCCCGACGGCGTGGAATTGACAACATTTTTCTTTCGCAATGAAATTTACAAATTCTCATTTCATTTCAGAACACTGAATGAAACTTCTAGTAAGATCAGCCTGCGTCCAACGTTCAGAGTTACACAAAAGCGCATATTGGTCTGGGCATGATGAATAATGATGAAATAACACAAGAATATAAATAAACATCATATGATATATTTAAACAACCAGTAGTAACAAAGGTAGGCATCTCTCATATGCACCCATATAGCAACAAAACAGCATTCTTCTCCCTATTTCGTAGAAGCTGATTATACTTTTTGTGTGTATTATAAATTATACATACACATTCGGAAAATAATAGTATTAATAATAATAATAATGATAATAATAATAATTGTCTATTGCAACTTAACTATAATAATATATATATATACATGCATGATAGTATATCACAAAGAAAAAAAAAAAACTTTCTGTGTTTTTATTGCGTAGCTAATTCAATTTAATTTAATTTACATAATTTTTAATGACTTTACGCTCCTAAATAAAAATATTTTATGTATATTAATACAAGTATACACAGGAATATACAGGCTGAGGCAAAAATAAATTGTCACAATTTCATATCTCGAAAACTATCAGAAATCCAGAATAAAAAGAAGACTTCTGACGAACGTGTACTTTCAATCATCAATTTCTACGTATAATAAAAGCTCATAAAAAAATATTAACAAGTCTTTTTCCTCCCGATTCTGATAACGTGTCCGATATATGCGTACTCTCAACGCTAAACATGCCTCATCCCGTATACGTATCATATACCTATACATTCATCTCGTTAAAGGATATCGTTTCGTATATACCATTATATTAAATTAAATATATATATATTTTTTTGTTTCTTTTCATTTCTTTAAATCCATATTTATCAATTCTTTTAAATAATTATTAGTAATGTGTATAATATCTATTACGCTTCAAAGTACAATTTAATCATGATAATAATAATAATAATAACTAGCGCACATAGCTATTTCTTTCATCTTCTCACAATCATTGCGGCTATACCTATGTATATACGTTTCGGTTTATGATTATTTTTAATTATTTTTTTCATTTATCTTCAAGTTTATTCATCAATTTATTGTTATTTGTGTTATTCCTATTATGATCATTATAGTAGTTACATTACTAGTATTATATTATTGATTTTTTTTCATCGTTTATTATATTTAATTAATATTATTAATAATTTTTTTTTACATTTTTTTTCTTTTTTACTTTTTTTTTTTTTTGGTCTTACAGTGTAACGTTGCTTCAGTCGTCTTTGGCAGAGGTGTGCGGTAGTTACAGCCTTGCACAGAACCTGTATGATAATATTTATCTTCTTGTATATCGATAGATAATAGATAGATAACTTAAAGACGTTTTATATATTCTTTTTTTTTTCTTTAAATCATGCCTGTTCCCTGAGTAGTAGGTAAGTTACATACAACCTCATCAGTCTTTCCCATTTCATTATACATATTCAAATACCTACAAATTCGGTCTCGTTGATCGAGAACAAACCCCTCACCCACGCTACCTATTCAATTTTTTTTTTTTTTTTTTAGATTAATGCATGTAGGTAAGTGGTAAACAGGCTTATAGAATTTTTTATACATTTTTTTTTCAAAGGCAAAAAGGCCCCTAATTCATTATACATCCTAGCGTTCAGTTAGTTTTTCATTAAGAGTATTTCACCAGGAAAAACTGGACTCGTTTTCATTCGTGGATTCTAGTGTGTAGTTACGATGAAACAAATCGACGCAAGTACTTGTATATCATTCTTCTTTTTGATTTCTTTCGATAAACATTTTTATGTTTTACAGTAAATTGAGGAAGAGATATGAAACGAAACAGTTACCGATGAACCACGAGAAGACTAGTCCTGGTTCCTGGGTACTCTTAGTATTGGGTATACCCGAGGCACAGTCACAGTATGTGGGTAATATTCAAAAAAGAGAAATTACCATTACGATTCGTTCCCAACGTTTGTATAATCACAGAAAACCGAAGAATATAATATATATAATAATATATAATTGAACAGGAAAACAATAATAATAATATAGTAATAATTAATAAACGTGTTATATCTTTTTAAAATATGCAACAATAAAAATAAATTTACGTGCTTTATATATTCCCTCCCATTTATCTTCAATCTTTCAGTTTTTCATTTCTCCGTTTTCTCTCTCTCTCTCTCTCTCTCACTCTCTATGTATATATATATATTTTCTCTTCATTTTACTATTATTATACAAATCTTTCACGGGAATATCAATTTCTCGATATCCACCGTACACATGATAACACCCTTGACTCACTGAGTTTATACAGCAATTATTATTTACCCTATCTAACTGCTGAAAAAGGAAAGAAAAAAAAAAGAAAAACTCAACAGCTTCGTTTAATCAAAACCTATCGAAAACTCGTCGCTTAGTAACAAGGTAGGCAAAGCGTGTGAAAACTCAACGTACCTACTTCTATTTACAACGATTCTAAAAAGTACTGAGATAGGAATGGTGCGATATCCGCGTCTTGCACAACTCAACTCCCAAAGGCAGCAGCGTTACGTCACGGAAAATGCATAGGAAACAAAAATTAGTAGTTCAAATACTACACTGTTATCATAACAATCATAGGACTAAATAAAAAATGTTACTCTACTATTATGGTAGCGAGTCGCTTGGGCCGTTTCCCAGTTCTTTGTTTACGATGTACGATCGGATCTCTTTTACCAGGTCTCGTCGTAGTCTCCGAAGATTCGAAAGAGCTGTCCGAACTGCTCGTATTTTGTTCTAACTTTCGTTTTCTCGCCCTCGTAACAGGCCCCCTTGCGTCACCCCGAGGGCTCGTTCCATCGTCGGCGTCCCGTTTACGTCTCTTGGCTCTAGGTCCACCGGATTGATCCGTTCTCTCCATTTTTGGTGCGCTCCTCGGCGAATTTGAATCCGAAGACGAAGAGAGTGAGCTGAGATATTCGTTGACTCTTTCCTCCCCAAAGTCAAAGGCGCTCGGCTGTGCGGGCGAAGCCGAAGCTGCCGTAGCAGTGGCGCTCGGAGGTCTGAGCAGCTGAACGGACATACTCGACGAGGTGTTAGACGCGGACGAAGAAACGGAACTGGAAGTAGATCTTTTGTGCAACTTGCGACGTTGCGCGAGCTTAGCTCCGTCCACTTCTTTGAGTCTGAAGCTCTCGCCTCTCTCACCGGTTCCGGCAGTGGATGATGAGGTGGCAGAGTTTTCTGGCAGCGGAGTTATGGGCGGTGCGGCAGAGCCCACGACCCACTTGTGATTAGCGAGTTCCGAAGCCGTGAGTCTATTGTTGGGATCTGCGGTCAAAAGCCCCCTGGCAACTTCCTTGGCGGATGCGGAAACACCGCGCCAAACTTCGCCGTCAAAGTCTATGTCTCCCGCCTTGACTCTCGACGCGAAATCGGGAGATCCTGCGCGGAACGGCGGTCTTCCAGAGAGCATGGAGTAAAGGATGGCGCCGAGACTCCAGAGGTCACAGCTTTCGTCGTACCCTTGTCTGGCCAGAACCTCTGGCGCGGCGTAAGGCAGGGTGAAACAAGGCGTGTGCAGAGGTTCTCTGCCACGTCTTATCCTGGCGAAACCAAAGTCTACAACTTTTATTGTCGAATCGTCACCAGCGTTTGTAAATACTATGTTTTCCGGCTTGAGGTCTCGATGAACGACGCCTCTCGAGTGCATAAATCGAACCGCCGAGGCCAATTGCCGCATAATTCGACTCGCTTGGACCTCGGAGAACGGACGAGATTTTCGCATCAGTTCTCCGCCCTCGAGAAGCTCCATAACTAGGTAAGTATGGGCTCTGTCTTGATGAACTTCTATCAGTTTCACAATGTTCGGATGCCCTTGGCACGTTTTAAGCAGATTAGCTTCCCTCCCACAGTCGACCCTCCGACTTACTATCTTCACAGCAAATTCTTGCTGCGAACGACGATGCCGACATCGTCGACATACCGAAAAACTACCGTCCCCGAGCGCGTCCTTTCGAGGATCGAGTTCGTAATTTTTGAAAAATGTAGACTCCTCAAATCTCGCGGCTAAAACGTCAGAAGCTGACGGACGCTGGTGCTGGGATCCATCGTTCCTGAATATATCTTCGCTCACTACGTTCTCGGCGAATAAAATCGACGGAGCAACGTAAGAGTAGCCCTAAAATGGGAAAACAAAAATAAACAAGATTAGAAACGTGAAAAAAGATTCTGGAATCCGAGTTTTTTTCTCAATTTTCATCATTCTTACCCGAAATAATTTGTCATAATTTGGCGGCACAACGGCTGGGCTATCCGCAGCTACCATTTTTGTGAATTCGTCCGAAAAATTGCTGGTGTCTAGCTCGTGAGCTATCCTAGGTACGAAAGGTGGAGTGATTTTGCGAGTCTCCAGAGCACTCCAGCTGAAGGAAGGCGAAGCGTTTTTGAAAAATGCATGCTCCTTGAGTTCCTTGGCATCCCTGGGTCCCCCGCCGAGCCTCTGTCTCGGATCTTTGACGAGCAGACTCGAGATAAAGTCGCGAACCGAGGTGCTCAGATGACCAGGAATCGGGGGTTCCGTTTTCAATATTCTCCTAGATATTTCTTGCTGAGTATTTCTCTCCCCCTCGACGGTGAAGGGCGAAGCACCGGTCAAGAGCTCGTAGGTCAGTACTCCGACGCTCCACCAGTCAACAGCCTGTAGAGAAATTGAACAAAACCAAAACGAATAAAAGTTAGTCACTCGCACGGGGTAAGGTTTTAAGGTGTTAAGTTGAACAATTTTCAACCACTCACAATATCGTGCCCCGCAGATCCACCCCGAACAACTTCTGGGGCCATGTATTCTATCGTACCGCAGAAAGAATAAGCTCTGGCGTTGTGTTCTCTTTCGTGAGGTAAAAACTCTTTGCTAAGGCCAAAGTCTGTTAAAACTATATGACCTTCGTGATCGAGTAGAATATTCTCTAGCTTAATGTCTCGGTAAATAATGCCCAGCTGTAAGAAGAAAAAAACGTCTTTAGTTAGAATTAAAGAAGAAAAAAAACTATAATAATTCGGATCATCGATATACGTCAATACAAATATCCATCGAAATATATAGAGACAAAAATGTATGCATTCTATAAAGTATAAATAGAAGGTCGCCGCTTGAGTTATTTTTATTTTTATCTTTTCAATGGATATTTATTTATGTATGAAAAAAAGAAAGATATAAAGAAAGAAACGAAAAATAGAAAAATAATACGTGTAGTACGGATACTTGAACAAAAATGAATAATAAATAAGATAAATAAGAAATTGACGTATAAAATAATATTAATATACCTTGTGCAGATGTTCCAACGCCAGTATTATCTCTCCGATATAAACTCTAACTTCGTCTTCGGTAAAGTGTTCGCGTTGATACAAATGTGTAAATAATTCACCGCCGCTAACGTAGTCTGTGAATGAGAAACGAGCCTATATAATAACATTATAAACCGATAACAATGATAATCCATTTATCACATGTGTTTAAAAAACAAATGAACACGCGAATCAAAATTTCCAAAAATTCAGAAGAATCGAAGAATCAAAGAATCCACAAATACACACCTAAAATCAAATGAAGTTTAGCGTCCGTTTGAAAGGCGTAATGTAACGTGACCAAGAATGGGCTGTCCCTAACAGCCTCGAGGACTTGTCTCTCGGTCTTCGTGTGCTCCGTAGTTTTCTTTTTTTGTACTATGGAAGCCTTTTTGAGTACTTTCATAGCGTATAATCGCCCCGTATCGGCACCAGTCCTTTTTCGCACGAGGAATACCTTGCCGTAAGCTGTAAAGGGAATGAAAATGAAGAACATATAGATAAATTAATGCACGACGAATGAAAGAAATTCAACAGTTTAAAAAAAATAAACTGTTTTCCATTCATTTTCTATCTTCAATTTCTGTAATAATGAATAATTCTATACTGACCTCCCGTTCCAAGCACCTTGAGAAGGTCAAAATGAGACATGTCGACTCTTTGACCTCCATTGTCGGCCAGATTAACTGCAAAACAAAAAGAGAGAAGATATGAATATAAATATAAATGAACAAGAAAAAAGAACAAAAAATTGTCTTTCTCAAGAGAATGATTCGCAAAAAATTTTCAAGTAAAGACAAAGAGAGGTGAAGGTGAGTGGGAGGGAGGGAGGGAGGGAGGGAGGGAGGGAACTGAGGCGACGAAAAACGAACGGTTGGGGAGACTCTACTCGATTGTTACCGACATTCAGATATCTCCGAATATCTAAATCCACGGAAGTAAATCGCAAAATACAGCTCTGTAGCGGAATTCTACACGTGATTCCGCACAGATATGTCCAAAAATATTTTGGATTCACTAAAAAATGGAGGAATGGCATGGTTTCTACGAAGTCATGATAGTAATTTCGTAGAAACCATGCCATTCCTCCATTTTTCAAATGTTTGGACATATACGAATCCCTTCCGCTGCAAGCGAATTTTCGGGATGATCTGTCGGCTATCGGTTGCCTCTTAATAACATCGTACGTATAGCTAGAAGAGTAAAGATTTCGGGGTAAAAATATATTTACGCACGATGATCTTACAGGACGCTAGTTTGAAAACATATCACATTCATAGCGAACTTTTCTTTCATGTTGCTATGCGCATACATACATACATACATACATACACAATTTCTAAAAATATATAATATTTGATAAATTGCAAACGCGTGCGTAGAAATCATTGTTGCGCATACTTCTTTTACGAAATATATAAAACGAAAATATCTTCAACAAAAAAAAAAAAAAAAAAAAAAAAAAAAAAACTGAATAAACGGAATTCGGCTTATAGTAAAAATATAACATGTGTCGCAATGTATTTCGCGAAAATGTATAATCTTGACACACAAGCATCGATCGTGAGGTTGCGTAAGAATCGAATTAAAAATATTTTTATTTATAACACGTATATTTGTATGATTATAAATTTGGTAGATTAGAGAAACTCGCATCGCACCTGCGACAATATCGAAATTAAAAAAAAAAACCTAAGACTATCAACAGTCTCCCTAATAATATACGATAAGTATACAAAGAATATGCGCATTGCGACTGTACGGTACGGTGTGAAGAGTCACTGAAAAATCAATCAGATAATCCCCACGAGAAATTATCGCGTTCATTGTTTCATCGAGTTGCCAGAAATGATTTAAATAATTCGAGTCGCTGCAGACTAGGATTTAGGAATGCGTGACACCAGGTGTCGTAGTGAAACGATCGATCGGCGTCAATCAGTTTCCATATATGAGAGTAAATAACAGCGAGAAGATTCCCAACAGATTGCGAGAAGAAATTCTCTTACGAATTTGCAGTTATCCGCGTGTAGAAAAGAAACCACGCGCTGTGCAAAATGACTCGTGTGATTTGTGTCAAGGTGGTGGTGACGGCGGCCATGATCGAATTCAGGTACGTACATACACAGAGTTACAAACGCGCTTGTCTGGAATTTGACCCAGTTATAATCGGTAGTTTTTCAAATTGAAAACTTTTACCGTACGTGAATAAAGAAAAAATATGTATAGTATCAAATTATGCGCATCGAGTGAAGAAGAAGAAGAAAAACAAAAAAATCTCGTCGTTTTGTTTTCAACATATGACTGAACGCACGTGTGTAAGAGACACAGAAACGGTAAATTTCCGCGGTCTCGATCAAAAGATACCCGTTCAAGCTGGCACAAGGCAGGAGAGGAGGATCCGCTGTCGTTAAAACCGCAGTCCGCAAAGTAAGCTCGGGGGGCCTCCTCGCCGCGCGCAGTGCAGAAGTTCCGCTTTTGCTTGACCCAGATTGCCAGCATTCACTCGCTATTTCGTAACGGGACCGACTTTCTTTCGGTTCTTCGAACGCGACGAGCCGCTACTGCTACTGCAACGGCAACGGCAACGGAGCCAAGAAGAAATAGCCCGAGACACACCGGGATCGGGCTTTCTTCTCATCAAACTTGAATCATCGTTATACGATAAATATTCATTCGATTAACAAAGGAAAAAGAAAAGCGAAAAAAAAAATACAAGGAGTAACGCGTACATGCGATCACGTATTATGTATTTCAAAGACAAACTTTTGACCTTGACGATGACGACGATGATGCAACGAGAAAATGATATGTGTTACGGTATTAAACAGTCTACGAGAGACACACAAGTTTCGCGCATATGTGATCCCAGTTTACAGTATAATATACACACAGACACACACACACACACTCCGGAAAGATCGCAATATTACGCAACGAACGTTTTCAAACAAATTTGTTATTGATATTACAGCGGTGACACGCACGAAAAAAAAACCGAGGAGAAGAACAGAAATAAAAAAACCAGCCAATAGACTACTGTCCGTTTTACACGTATTAACGTGTTAATGAACACGGTTCACTATTACGCCTCTGAAGATACACAGCGGTAGCATCAGTCAGTACCAGAGCGTTAAAAAGTCTATCGACAGACGGGCATGAGAGTTGTGCATACGGTCTCGAAAGCAGAGTGAAAAAAACAACGGTCGTGGTATACATTATCGATGCTTAATACAAATATATACTTGCTTACCGCAAGAACCGAGTTACGTATATATAGCTACATTATCATTGGATAAAAATATGTTTTTCGCTTCAACTCGCATATTCGCAGTGTGTCGGTGACTAGATTCTCTTCCGGGCACATAAATGATATATTCTCTCATATGTACTTCAGAGGAACATTGTCGAATGGGAGAGAGAACTTTCTCGCAAAAGAAACCAAATACACCTAAACGATAATCGGAACTGAGTCGAAACCGTGCTGGGTGGGGGGATCAGGAGCTCCGTCGCGAAAGAAAAAGTGAATTTGCATCATTCGCTTGCCGTTTAATAATAATAATAATAATAATAATAATAATAATAATAATAATAATAATAATAATAATAAAAGGACAATCAATTTCTCAACGAAACTCATTACAAATAAAGATAAATTGTTGTTCATAAAAATTGCCAGTTGCGTAAAAAAAAAGAAAAGAAAAAAAAAAGAAAAGAGTAAACTTGTTTGTCGAAAGCCAGTGTGTTATACTGTATATATCGTTGTTTGTTTCATCGTTGTATGTTATCATTGATATTTGTTGTCTGAATAACCGAGCTGACGCATACGGTCGAACCCGGCAACCAACAAGGAAATAAATAAACAAATCCACTAAAGCTCGGTATGCATAGGTATATGTATACCGTGGCCATTCTTTGTTTTAAAAATAGATAAACACAAAAGAAAACGGCGAGCAATAATCTGTCCCAAACAACCGAAACCGACTCGGTGATTGTTGGGGGGCAACGAGACAAAGCGAATAGTCTAGTACCTGCCCACCTCGGGACTCGGGAGTCGTTAAAATTCCCTACTTACGCCGATTTCCTTATTCTACGAATCATCGTTGTCGGAATGCTAATTACTTTTCTCAGGTATGAACGCGACCGATCAATTACGACGGTTTAAAATCCCCGATCACGTAACCTGGATTTCTAAAATTATCGATCAATCGCGTTTACCTCTGGCTCTCCGTTCTTCGTGGCTATCGGTTACGGTTTGCAGGGTGGGCGAAGCGGGCGAGTCACTGACGTCCAGCTCGTTAATCGCCTTGGCCAAACTGCAGGAACCGGCCGATCCTCCGGATCCACCTGATCCGGTCCACTTGGTCCCTCTCCCGCCGATCGTCGGGTGATCTGACTCCCCGATTATTTCGACGTCGCTACCGTCCTCGAAGTATCCGCTTTCGTGTTCCGGGTTCTTCATGGTTGTCAACAGCTGTCCGACGTAGTCGAGCGTCGAAACGGTAAAAACCTCACTTCTGCTCCACGCGTTACGAGTCTAGTATAGGACGAGACAGCACTCGGCCATGGTCAGCTGACGAGAACCGCGTGCGTCTGACAACTGGTGCACCACCGCGGCGTGCATCGAGCGTTTCGCACACTCGCGAGTGTGTCGAGGTCCTTGACGCGGACGATTCAACAGATTTCAATAGTTTTGTCCTCTCGTCTTATTCCTCAAACTTCGAGTTGGTCTTTAATTGTTATTTTTAGTACACTCGGCGAGCCACTTGGAAGCCGTTTGCGACACGAGCGTCAATTCGACACTGCGATAACGACTGGGTGTTACACCTACCAATTATTCCACGGCAGCAGTCGGAGCGCGTGCATGTGGTTAACATTGACTAGACGTACAATTTATTCGTCTTCTTGCTCCTCCCCCTTCTTATTCACGGTGTCACATCGCATCATCGAAGGACACAGTCTTTTGATTCTGGTCAAAATAACTTGACCGAATTTGTGTAACTTCTCCGTAAAATCTTGGTGCGGTATCGGTGTCTAGACCGAAGAAATTGACCCGTGCGCGCGTGTCACAATCTGCTCGAGCACTCTCGCTCCTTCTCTCGTCTCTCTCGCAGCCTAGTACTACGTGTACTGGGAGGTGGGGGGTCGTGATAAGGCAAAAAACCTTCTCAGACGAACAAAAAAAGAGCTAACTAAACCAAAAAAAAAAAAAAAACAATAGCTGCTGCTGCTCGGGATATATTTTCACGAAATATCGACTCGCTCTTGTCCCACTTTCACTGTTCGAACCAACTCAACTCCACTGTGTGTGTATTGTGTCTGTTACGACGATCGACGTTGACAACGATCAACGATATAATCCATAAAGAAACGAGTCGAAAGTCTTGTGGTTATTTCCGAACTCGGCGAACGAGCGACCGAATACGAAACAACAGTCTGTGACAATGATACGCAAAAACGCGATCGCAGACGTCGCCTCGATCACCACTACGTGTACGCGCGTCGAGCGGTGCTCGTGTCCCGCTGGCAACTGACCGTAGACACCCCCGCGCCTTCGGTCGGACGAGGTGGGGAGGGAGAGAAGGGATTCCCCGCCTCTTCCCCCTCCGGCCTCGCCGACCGCCTGACTAACAGCTGATTTGGAAAACACGAGGGCACCGACAAGAATTCGTGGATTTTCGACTACCGCGCGAAGTAGGGGAAGCGAACGAATTCCTCACTCCCAAGGGGAGATAAGATCCGCGACGTTATCGGTGTCAGCGGTCGCGTGTTACGAATTACCATCGTCATTATCATTATCATTATTATCCTTGTATGTTATTATTGTTGTTGTTTTTCACGATTTAGACACACTGTGACCGAGGAGGTTGGAAGGGGGGATAAGTGGTAATTAATAACCGAGGTGGTAGAGACGGGGAATTTATCGGGAATGTTTTTTTTTTTTTTTGTCTATGGAGAAGACGAGGTAATAACGGTAACCCTGAGATTTGGGTTGGGTTTAGCGACAGCCTACGGTGCCTACGCTGTGTATGAACAAATGTTGCGTAACTGTTTGCTCGCTTTTCGTCGATATGTTTTTACAATGTTACATATTTGCGCAATAATCCGCCAAATCGAATTGGCTTGTTTGCTAGAAAAATAATCGTTCGATACATCGACCGGAATATTCCGGTCTAGAGGAAAATAACCGGAACTTATTTCGGAATAATGAGGAAATGACTGTTTTTATTATTGTTTACAGACTTTGGACGGACTGTTGAAAATTATTTCACCTACTACGGAGTCGCAGTTGTTTAGAATAATATTTATTTCCACAAGAGTGTGAAACTTGACGTGTTTATTGCGCAATTGGGTATATTATTTCGGAGATGAATAAGAAAGAAAGAAGCAAAAAAATAACGAAAAGAATAAACTAAAAAAAGGTTGTTTTCGAATTCATTGAATAAATAATGATAGGTTGAATAAATACCGAATGTCAGCACGTGGGTGACTGTCATCTCCGTCTCTAGGTGTTTCTCAGGTGGGGGTAGGGGAGGCGGCTGCATGGTGGCGTCGCACGAGGCCGGGACTTCCATCTCTGGTTATCCCTCCGATCTACATATACTTCGATTATTGAATCTATTTATTATCCCAGTTTTCAACCTCGTTTATGTAGTCTAAACGATGCCGATGCTGAATCGCGGAGCGCCTGGCTTCCTTCGGTTTTACATAGACGCCATTTTATTGAGCTACGCCTTGACTATGGTTTTATACAGAGTTTATAAAGATTACGTCTTCCGTTTTTGCGGTAAGCTCGTGTTATTATTGTTATGAACCTCGAGCCGTCGAATCTTTGACGAACTCTGCCATCGGAACCCGACGGTGGTTACAAAATCTTTTCAGCTTCGTGAAAATTTTCCGAAAAATATGATCTTGAGTTTTTTTTTGGTTTTCTTTTATCGCACATCAAGCTATCCATCATCAATATCAATGAACCTGTTACGTGACTGTATACGCAAGAAGAAGCTGTCCGAGGACGACGAGATAAAACGAACAAAAAGAAAACGACGAATCGTACCTTGAAACTTTTTGACACTGCGACGCGGCCACGTCAATTCGTAGATTTGTTAACGACCGTTTATTTATATCCATACTTTAACGAGGTCTAAAATTGCACGTAAATAACCTCCACGGAAATGTACGACGCGGATTCGTCTTTCTTTATACAATCTTTACGATAATAACAATCGTACGGGTAATGTGTAGTTTTTTAGTTTGTATTTCTTTCTTTTTATTCCAACGAGACAAGCAATTCGCTGAATCGAAGCGATATGAATTCTTGGTGAACTTTAGACGCGAAGTAAAACCAAAGTATAGCTGATAAAGTTGACGAGAACGCGAAGTGCGGGCCGAGAGTGCCGAGACTCGAGATTAGAGATTAAAACACATGACAATCGTCGGCCATGTTTATTCGACTGTCAACTCTCGGCGGGTTGCGAGAACTGAAAAAAATAACAAGTTTCCTTTCGTCGAACACTACCGCATTTCGCCACTCGGGGATTCACTGGTTCGCTTTATCTCTCCGGACGAGTACATAATCAACTCTGCACACGGTTACGCGGTCCAAGGTTTAACCCATTTCCAACTGTTTAATTAAAATCATGTGCTCGACACACTCCGCGTCTTCCTTCAACGCGGACGCCTGCGTCCAGTCGTCCAGTGCCTGCCTGCCTGTCCCCGGTCCCGCGTACGCCGTGTTGTGTCTTCTTTTTCTATTTCTCCGCGGCCTCCCCGCTCGCCATCTACGAGATGCTCGACAAACTATCGGACCCGCGTAGACTACGTTTCAAACCGAAATATCGGAGTATAAATTAGAAAAATAAAATACGATCGTCTTGTATTCATTGAACCTTGAGGAGATCGACTCTCGAACCAGCTGCAAACGAGACGGTACGCACTCGCGGAAGTTGACTGAGAGTTTAAAAATAGAACGACATAACTTAACTCACGTGGTCCGCGGATCCTGATCGATTCTAATTACACCTGCTTCTGGTTTATGAAATGCGAAAACCACCGACCCAGGTATCTATGCTCGCTCCGCGATTCCCCTTTCATTTTCCTTCCACCACCTGCGACACGGATAACTACCAGATCTAAAAGCGGCTCGCAGTTGATTCGTATAAATCAGTCGGAGACAGTGACCTAAAAGAAGCGCATACGAGTTTACATAAGTGATAAAAACCGAGCGGAGTATATATAACTGCTGCTGATAAGAATGAAAATAACATAGTCCCTCTATCTCCTCGACGTCCTCAAAACATTAATAATTCATTTGGATTAATTCAGTTGCTCGCGCTGCACGGTAAAAAGCGAAAGTGAAAGCGACATGTTTTCAGAGAGCTTTCCATTCTTCAACAATTACTGGCACTATATTCTGATTGCTTTTATCTCATACACGGTACTCAACTTTGTTACAAAATCCTTAAAACCTGCAAAAAGTACTAGAGAGACGTTTTCAAAAGACGAGCGATCAGGTACTTCTCGCTATAATTCAAACCCGAGTCTCTCGAGCTCTGAAACTTTTCTATTCCAGATGAAACCGACGAGGAATACTTGTCCGAGGACGAAGATGGACCCTCGCTGCCCGCCGACCTGGAGCACATACCCTACATCTACGCCAGGCCTTCCGAGGAGCGGATACTCCAAAGGGCGAAAGAGTTTTACGAGATCGCCTCCGCCAGGCGCACGGTCAGATTCTTCAGTTCCGACCCGGTGCCGAGAGAAGTGATTCGCGAGATCATAAGAACTGCGGGTAATTAGCTGGAGCTTTTGAATCGGGATCGAGGATCCAGATGCTTCTGTTTTCATTCCAGGCACAGCCCCGAGCGGAGCGCACACGGAGCCGTGGACTTTTGTGGTGGTGTCCGACCCACGGACCAAGAATAAGATCAGAGAGATAATTGAGAGGGAGGAAGAGGTGAATTACAAGAAAAGAATGGGGAAGAAATGGACCACGGATCTTCAACCGCTGAGGACCGACTGGGTCAAGGAATATCTGACCACCGCTCCGTACCTGATTATGATTTTCAAGCAGATTTATGGCGCAGGAGAGAACGGGAAAAAGAAGATTCACTATTACCACGAATTGAGCGTTTCTATAGCTTGCGGTATACTTCTGGCGGCTATACAGGTGACTGAGAATCTTTTTTTCACAACCAGACGGTGAATCTATTAATACTAATTTTATATTTTCCATCATCCGGGCTTCTTTGTTCGATTCATATTTATTATCTGTTAAGAATGCTGGACTAGTGACGCTGACCTCGACTCCTTTAAACTGTGGACCTGCTCTACGCAAGCTTTTGAACCGGCCAGACAATGAAAAGCTTACGCTTTTGCTTCCGGTCGGATATCCAGCCGCAGATGCAACGGTGCCTGACCTTCGGCGTAAATCTCTGTCAGAGATACTCGTTGAAATATGACGATTCCAGCATTTTTTTATCTTCCGATTCTGAATGTCGTTCGATCAGATAAAGAAACAAAGGACAAAGATAATTTCCATAGCTGAGTAACAGCGTTTACTTACTACTAGCTTTAGCTTGACTGTAATCAGAGTTGAATAAAATTTTCAAACGATTTGTAAGTTCTTCGAATCCAATCCATTATTGGAATTCATGTATTGTTTTGAGCTTATTTCCTCTTTGTTAGTCAATATTCAATGCCTCTGGAATGCGAGCGGAGAAGTTTGTTATCCAACGGCTGGGAATTTGGGAGTAAACAATATTCGCGAATCGGTCTGAATCTTTGCACAGCTGCGTTAATACTTGGAATTGATTCATATGTAAGTCTCAGCGCTAGTTAAACAGATTCGAACTAATTGTCCTCGAACTTGGAACGAACATTTCTAAGTCCGGTGATTCCTTGAAAATGTGTTTGCGGTGCAAAAGGACAAGCCTGAAGTGTACATTTCGGTTTATATCGCGAAGAAAAGTAGCAGTTTGTAGAGATAAAGATTCTACACCATTTTCTTCCTATATTGTGACGAATTTTTGTTTTGTTATTTGTCTGTATAAACCAATCTTTTTATTATTTCAAAATTGCATACATGACGATAAAAATAAACGGTATAAAAATTAAATCCAGTATCATGTTAGGCTAAAAATGATCTTTGCGCTATACATAATACGTGTTGTACAATATCGTTATCATTTTTCCTTCATTCTTTTCCTTCTTTTCTCTGTTTAAAAATTTCGCCAAGAAAAACTGAAATGAATAAAAATAAAAGGAAACCGTAAAAGAAAAACTACTTGTTCACATAATAATAATCAATGAATGACGGGCACCAAAAATCACCATGGCTTCTTAAATTAAGTACACTCGATATATAAAATATAAAAATACTGGGATGAACAACCAAGAAGATCGTATCGTAACTCGTAATGTATAATAATATAATCATTTTTTTTCAGCAATATTGCGTTAGTCACTGTTATAGATCTATGCTGCTACCAGTAGCTACAACATATTTATTTTCATTTCTCTTTAAGTGTAAAAGCTTGAGTATCATGGTACGACAGATAAACAGACAACGTTCTATCTATTGTTATCGATAATTATGGAACAATTATGTATTATCGTTACGTTTTTTTTTCTTTTTTCTTTTTTTTTTTTTTTTGTAGAGTGTAATTTATGCATTTTTATTCCGTCGTCAATATTTTGTAGGATTCATTGTATTCCGATCAGCTATTATAGCGAGGTGTTGCTACATAAAGTAGTATTCATTGTGAAATTCGAAGATCCGGAACTCTACTGAATTCAAGCGTTTTTAGTTTTGTATTTATTTATAGTTTATAATAGATGACCAAAGTTTCAATTATTGTTACGTCGATAAGAGTAGATTTCAAATTAGAAGACCAACCCGCTCAATTTCTAAGATAATCTTAGTCTCCTCTCGTAGTCGTTCTATATTCTATTCATCCCGATGTAAAACCGTTTGTCTCGTCTTGATTAAAAAAAAAAAAAAAACATTAAGAGTCAATCTATCGTAGAATTAAATGTTACTTGTAAAATCGTACGTTCAAACTAAAATCTCACTCCAACTTTGATCGAAGTAAACGTACGAATAGCTGCCGTCCAATATCTAAAACTTTAAAGAATCATTTTCTCCAAGCTTAGCAATTGACTCGTTAGAGACCCGATTTGAAAATTATAATACTTGGCTAGTCAATTGGATAAGATTTTTCTTTTTCTCAAGATTAAAATGTAATCAATCGTTCTTCTTCTAATTTAAAATCTTAACTAGCTGACCTAGAATTGCGTTAGATAGATCCGGTGTACTATCTCCTTCGTACTCTCTTTATTATTATTATTATTATTATTATATCTCTCTCTCAGACTCTGTCTCAGAGCTAGTCACGCCGATGAAATTCAGCTAGGCAGAGTTGACAGGACCAGGAACCTTCGGGCGGCGACGATAGCGGCGGTGCCAAACAATACATGTGATAGCCACGGTCGCAGTCGTCGCAAAACAGCAGTTGATCCTAGGTCGAGATTAATTTGGTCATTAGAACCAAATTTAGGTGATAATTTTTTGTTGTCTTCTACCAATGACGATGATGATGATGTTGATGATGATTGAATACTTACATCGTTGTCCGAGGTACCGCATATGGAGCAGCATTTACACTCGATACACTGCCACCTGTACTTGCGTACAGACACGATCATGTTCGCGGTGAATTGCAAGCAAGTTGGATGCCCTATAACAAGAACGTTTGGTATTTGTTGACACAGGATCGCTAAGGAGGGAGGGAGGGAGAGGACCGGCGGACAGACAGAAAGGGGTACTATATACCGGGACATTTATTTTGTGCCGAAGAACAGTGAACTCCAAGCTATCATTTACCATAAAAAATTTTTTTTTCATTCGAATCGATTGACTATACAAATGAAATGAGACGCAGGTATAGCAGCGTGTACTCGTTTTTTTTTCTTTTTTTTTTTCTTTAGACAAAAAATTTGTTCACAAGTGCCTTTAGTCCATGATAATAGAACATACATAACATACAATAAATAATGAATATCTTTCACCTTTCCTCAGCACTAAAACGTCCAGAATAATGAAAATGCTACCAATAATATCCGCACAAACTTTGCTTTATTTTTCTTTAAATACTTATTATTGCGTTGCAATGTTTTTTTTTTCATTTGACGTTGCGTTTTTTTTTTCTTGTTTGTTTTCTTGTTTGAACATACCGTTATTATTATTTGGAGTAATAGGTGGTAAGTAATAGCGGGGGGCGTACCTTGGAATAGTTCACGTTCTTTCTTGCGCAGCACAATATAAACGTCGCAGAATAGCTTTTTCTTTCTATCACACCATCGCTCTCTCTTTCTATTCCCTTCAATATTATATTTATCTTTCTGACTCTTGTCTCTCATTCCCTCATAGACACACTCACACACACACACTCTCAGCACTAGGGTTTCTTTATCTAGGCGTTCGCACGCGGCTTACATACAGTAGTAACGTACGTTATATAAATTATGATTACTTAAATAGTAAAATTTGTAAGCCTCGTAGGTATTGCTCAATTAAAATTGCCTAATAACAACTCGTCGATATTATTTAACAAGGAGGAACTATCGGCATGCTCGTTATTATATTATAACATATGAGTAGTACGGAACGAACAACGTCGAAGACTCAATGGTATAAAAGAAGAGGATCCTTTGAACCGGATACAACAACGACCGCACACCAATTCACAATTTACTACTCCAATTATTCTTCTTTCGCATTGATTCCCCTGTGCTGTGTCTAATAACTCATATGATATTTGCTTTACACATTGATATAAGCTTTTTACTCCTCGACGCCTAGCAAAAAAATGATTTTTCATTTCATTTCAGTTTAGTTTTTTTTTTACGCACGATCCGATACAATCTCTGGCGGAGTATCGTCCCCTAGTTTAACATAGATATAACATTTTACGTAACTAGGAGAGACTTGATACAAACTAAAATCATTCTCTGAGATTCTATCGTAACTGATATATTATTGTTTCCGTCCTCCCTTACAAATACTTGATTCATCCTTATATTTTTTTCAAAATATCTAATAAATATTCATACGCGTCATTGTATGACTCGCTTGATTAAAATTGCGCTATAATAATGAATAATGATAATAATAAATGAGCTTGAATAGAAAAACAGTCGACTCGCCATTAGGAGAAGAAATTAATGCCCAACCAATAATAGATTTAAACTAAAAATAAGAACGCGGGGTAGAATAACGATAGAGATGAGAACTAAAGATTCAGGGAATTTTCAACCATTTCTTATACTTCGAGCTGAATGTTAGGGACTTCATAACGAATTCGCCGTGGAAAAAAATTCAGCAAATCGTTCTCTTCTTTTGAGAAACAAATAAAAATAATCAAGGTCTACAATCTTTGGAAAGAGATTCTAATTACAAGTGGTCTCAATCGAGACTGAAATAAATTTTTTCTAATCCATAATTATATGTAAAGCTCGTAACCATTTAATCTAAGACTTGTAGATGTCTTTGCTTTTGATAATTGCACCTCCCGACGACGTTGGATTTATTGATAGATTAATTGAGAGTTGCGGTACTTTAGCGACTCCGAAGATCGAAACGAAAAGAAAGGAAATTAATTAATTTATATATTATTATAGGTAATAATATATACGTAAAAAAGGCTCAATAACGACAAGCTAGTGGATAAGAAAAAGAAACAATTTTTTCAATAATCCTAATCAGATATAATAAGTTTTATAACTAACAAAGTCGTTCCCTGCTAAGATTGAAATTCGCGATTAGTTCATCGCCATTAAATCGTAGAATTTAATGACCTTCCGAAAATTAGCTTAGCACGAAACGACCCGAATACCAAGAGTAAAAATTTGTCTATGCTATTTTAATGAATTTCCGTCTATCAAGTGGTATCAGCTATTGCATAGCGTGAGAGTAACGAGTGCCATTTGTTTAAACCTCTCATTACGACTCTAAACTGAAAGCAATCCACAATCGAAACGATAATCTCCTGCCTCCTATACATAATTACGTATAAATAAGAACAGGAAGAATTTCGCCAGGGAATGAAACGAGATAAATTATCGACCAACTCCGACTCAACGATTCATCTTGGTCAATTATGATTAGCCCTCCTCGAATATTTGCGCTTAGTTTTTTCCTCTGGCTTACCTGAGCGGCCGCAATCGCTGCAAGATACAAGCTCCTCAGAACCGCCAGTTTTTTTATTTTCTCTCGCGTCGCCTAGGCAGAAGTCGCAGTACGGAGACGGCTGGGCGGCTTTGCCTACTTTCTTCTCTCCGCTCGGTACCGGCGTCGGACCCCCTTCGGGTTTTGCCGAAGAAGGAGATGGAACCCCGGTGCCGGGTGAAGGGACCGCCGACTGCAGATCGTCCTTGGGGTTCGATACAGTGGGTGAGGACGGCGCGGCTGAAGTTTGAACTGCCAATGGTGGTTGTTGTTGCTGTTGAGGTACTGCGGCTCCCCCGGCATTTGCCGGAGCAGCTGCAGGCGGTGGTGTCGAATTGCTCGACGAAGCAGTGCTCTGACGACCTCTTCGCGTACCACCTAATCACAAACCGACCACATACCCAGTTGCGCTTTACGTCTCTAACCGACGTCCATGCACACCGATCGACCGATAACTTTCGTATCTTCGATTCTTTTTTTTTTTCTATACTTTCTGTCAACAATTTATTCGGCTAAGAAGGAGCGAATGACACGAGGGAAATGTTTTCCTCGTAATTATAAAATTTTGGTACGTCAATATTTGATTAACCGAATAAATTGTTTCAAAAAACATCTAGCGAATCAAACCAAAACAAACGCAAAGAAAAAAAAGGTAAAATAAAAACAATTAAATAACTTCAAAACACAAACAAACAGGCTGCAGACTTTTTTCTTGTCAAATGTTTTCACCACCACCTTATCTGCGCATTCAAGTTATGAATACGGCATGAAATACCGATTTAGAATAACAATGATATCAGATTCAAACTTGAAAAGATACGAAATAAGCTTAAATAGCGACTAGGATATTTTATATGTACTCGTAGATGGCTCGAATAATTGTGATCACAGAGCCGCAACAGCATTTGGTTTATTCAAGATTTCTATAATTCAAGTTTACGTTAATGGAGGAATTTCATTGACAGAGCAAATGATAAAATAGATCATTCCATCTTGTTAGATCTATCGAGCTGAATAGCATGCTGAATACAGGATGAACAGGGTCTACTAAAACACACACGTACCAAACACTCACGCAACACGAGTACGCATAAAAACATCAATTCAAGGCGGGGGTGGTCAGATTCTGGCATCAACCGAACCGATAGGTGATCGATATTATACACGTCGAAATGATTTCTCATCAATTTGCCAAACGCGTTGACAAAAATTTACTCATCTACGATACCTAGCGGTTGAAGGGTGCCAGAAAGGTGACACGATGATTTTGTGAGTGGGAATATAGAGACGTGAATCTGGAGTTGAGCTCTGAAGAGTTCAATAAAACCAGGCAACGTAACGGGATGGAATATTCGATGGGGTCATCGGTACGGAGGCGGGGCGGGGTGGATGAGAGAAAACTGAGCTTGATACTGGCTCCAACCTGGCTGATCCAAAGCGTTGACATCAGCTGCGCTCCACGATTCAACATCTGCGGGACTGGGACTTGGTTCCTTAGCAGGATCGCCAGAGGAGGTAGAGTGGGAATGACCGTAATGGTATACCAGACCGGGTCTGGTTTTATACCGAGCGCCGCACACTGTAAAAGTGCAAACACTTGTTTTCGCGCGGCAAAAATTTGTTTTTTTCATGTTTCAATGTAAAAACCAATATAGTTTTCTTACAGGCCAAATATTGTCGTTCTTCTCTTTTGATAAATATACATTTTTGTTTTTGTCTCTGTTATTTTCTCTTTTCTGCCCGATAATTGCTGGGGGAGTTTTGAGGACGAAAGCCAAGGGATTGTTTGTTTGTTCGTTCAAGGATATCACTTGCACACTTTCCGCACTAATACGCATCCCTATCCACCGATCATTGATCTCTAGTTTATGGACAAGCAGTGAAGGAGTTTCCAGCCCAAGAAGCAAAAACCAATACGATGCAAGGCTTGATGCTTGAAAATACCTACGTTTTTTTTTTCAAAATCGTTACTAAGCGAGCCATTTCACATTCTCGCTTGGTAAAGTATTATTTCCAAGTAGTATTGAACAGGTTTAAAGACGTTTTCTTTCTCCGCTACCGAAACTCAACTTGTTTCACCGAACGTGACTTTCAGTGTTTGTTATTTCAATTCCTTATTTAAATGATATTAAAAAAAAAAAAACGTCTTCAGGCTTTTGTTGAATACGTAACAAAATGATGTTATTGTGAAAAAGAATACAGATGCAAGGCACATTTCGATTAATTCAAAGTGCTTTAATTTCGAAAGAATATGGCAACGGAAATAAGAATCTGTTAGAATAATACATCTTTACCAGAATTGAAGAAGAATGTTTTCTCAGTCTGTTAATAGAACTTTTAAGAATGAATAGAAGCTTTGTAAATGAAGAACTGGTAATACAACGTAGCCAACAACCGTGTCAAGCATTTTGATCGACTTTGTTCAAGAGATAAACATTAGAGAAGAAACTTAGATCCTCGTGCTCGAATAAACAATCGTTTTCTCGGTGTCGTTAGGTAAAGTTAGTAACTGTTACGTAAACTTTTGATTCCAATTATTCAGTAGCATTACCGCAACCATACTTTTATCATCAAAGCATCAGGGAATTAATATCGAGTAATTAGGGCCTTTGGCATACCAGAATATATATTAATTAAAATACTCCATTCCCCGACGTAAAATTAGGCAGTGTGTTACGCTAAACGATTCAAGAATTTATTTTGAAGTATCTCGATATGTTTTTTTTTTGTTTTTTGTCTTTTTTTTGTTTCTTTCTAATATTTATATATTATTATATGATTATATATTCCTTTTTGTTTACCTTGGAAAATAGTCGATAGGTATCATGGTAAAAATATAATAATAGAATAAGATTAACAAATTTTGTAACTGCTTTAGGCGTTAAAGAAGTTATTACTTATAACGAAAACAATAAACGATAGAAGTAGTAGTAGCAGTAATAATAATAAGGTAATTATTATAATCATTTTCTTCCAATCAATCAAAACAATAGAAGGTTTTTGATCATTTGTAATTATATCTATGGTTAAACTTACGGTCACAAACGAATGGCTTATCGGAGTCGACGTTGTCGTAGTTTGCTTTTTTACGTCCACGACCTCCACCCTGGACGAAATATCGGACATTAATAATAAAGATCAAAAGAAACTTGGAACTTGAGACAAGAACAAAGACTATATAAATCACCTTTGTTCTCTTGGGGCCGGGGCTATCGACGGAGGGCGGGTGTCCTCTGATGGGGTGGTGGGCTCCCCCCCTGGGCCTCCGTCTCCTTCGTTTGCTGCTGTAACTTTCCTCGTAGTCGTAGTCGCTGTCCGGATCGGCTTCCTCGAAAGCGTCCATGTCTATCATATCCTGCTCGTCGTAATACCAAGCGTCTTTACTGTGTTCGTCTAAAATAATTCTTTCCTCAGAATTCATGGCTTCTGGTACGGTAGAAAAAGTAGAAAAAAAACCACTATGAGCCTTTTTTCATCACGGCTCTACAGACACGGGATAAATACAAGATGGTCTATCCAAAGGGAGCGGCGTGAACCAATCGGGCCAGCGACTGTATCAACGATTACTCCACGGCTCTTAGACACCCGACTATAATTATGTAATGTTCGAGACGAGCCTTTCAGAGCAGCAGAATCTTTGCTATCGTCGTTCAGTCCGATCGGGATTCCGTCTACTCCTTCGATCCCGTCGTCTATCTCCCCTCGGCCTCCCCGCTTCGGATGGAGGTAGTGCATCAGATACTGTCTCCTCTTTTTTCGCCATCTTTTGCTCGGGTAGGTGTAGACCTGACCGTGCATCAGGCCGGGGATTCGCTCTCGTGCGGACATGAACAGCGCGGAATGATTCTGAGCGACTCCTGGTTTGGCCGACGAAAATCAGAATTAAAACTCCGCGCCTCGGCGAAAATATTTTTTGGGGTTAAAAGTCCGTTTACCGGTCTGGGAGTCGAGGAAAGGCATGCGGAGTCTCCGTTCCCTGCATAGTCTCGTGTTGTAATTCGACGAATTCTCGATAGCTTCTCTGTAGGCCGTGTCGTTCAGGAAGCTGCCAACGAATCAATACATGAGTCGGGGTTGGGAGTCGCGAGTTGAACGGGTGCGCGAGGCCGTCGAAAAGCATCGGGATTTCGTTTAACGCGTGGATCGTCGTCAAGGGGGTTATTCTCTATTTTCTACACACTCACCTCTCGATTTTACCCAAATTCGACTCGTTTACAACTTGGATCAGGTGATGGGACGCTGGCATAGCTGTCACCGCCGCCATCTTCAAGCATGAAGCACTATGCGATGCATCGTTTACGAAACACCGGAAATGAACCGAAACGCCGACTCGACGATCGATAGACGGCCGGCTCTCAGGCCGGAAGCGCGACAGGGCCGAGCGAATGACAGAAGCCGAGGGCGAAGCTGTTGTTTATAACCAAAGTAGACGGTAAAAATTGACAAAATTCCGACAAACCTGGTGTAAAACTGCGCACAAACATGTCAGACGGTAATTAAGCAGATATTCTCTCATCCGTCGATCACGAAACGTCGAAAGATTATGAAAAATGTTTCACATAACCCCAAATTTAGCTACCTAACCTCCAAAAATTTATTCTTCTTTCATCAAAATATTCCGTGAGGTCGAACATTAATTTCTCCGGTCAACTAGTTTTCCTTTCGTCTCTGAACTCTTCTGTTAATTCTTCCAGAAGAAGTAATACGCCGTCGGTTGCTGATAGACGGCGACGGTACGGGGGATGACCGAAGGATAAACGTGCTGTTGAAGTCGTTTATAAAATGGGCAAATTGTCCCGACCCCGATAACACGATGCACGAGAGGATGCTGTCGCAGTTGGCGCAGTGCGAATTTGCGCAGAGAAAATCGCGCCTGGTGTCCGGCATGAGTCAAGAGGAGTTGAAAAATTATGAAAGAATGTCTACGGAGATCGGGATACAGATCGAAGAGGCCAAGAAAGACATCGAGAGAACTAAAGTCGAGTTACAAGAGGCTAAGAGGGTTCGGAAGAACAGAATAGAGTACGACGTTCTGGCCAAAGTGATCAACGAGCAGCCAGACAGAATGGAGACCGACGTAAAACTCGCCACTTTACGCAAGGAGCTGGGAACCTTGAAGGTTTGTCGACCAGACAGAAGAAATATCGTTCTTTGTTTCAATGCTTGATTTATTCCAAGTACCAAGTTTTTCTTTCCAGATTCGGTAATACAAAAATTGGGTTCATATTTGCAGGAAAAATCTGAACAACTCGAACACAAACTAGAAATGAGGAGAAAACAGTTTCACGTTTTGATATCCTCGATCCATTCTCTGCAAGGAATGCTGGACGAGTCGGATGAGGAAATAATGGATGTTAGTTTAGAGAATTACGAGGACGTCGACGTTTCCATGTCCCCAAAAGCTGCCGCCTGGTAAATCAAACGATTAAAAAACATTTGATAGGAGTTCATCGCTATTTTTTTATTCTTCCTTTATGTACAGTTTTACAGTAGCCGGTATCGTTAGCCGCTTCTCATCTCCCTAGTTTCAATTTGAGCTTGCTGGTCTTCGGCACGTGTCTGATAGTGAGGGATAATCTAGCGCTCCTTTCTCTGCGTTCATTTTCCGAGTACTTCTCGCCGCATAATTCCAAGTTCTTTACGTTGTCCGTTGAAACAGTGTCCGAGGTTCTCTCGGCTATCGCGTGTAGGTAATCGTGGTACAAGTCGTTTTCGAGAACCAGGAGGCTTCTTCGTTCCAGTAGTAGACTGAACTCCAGCTTGGGTGTTTCCTGACGAGTTCAGTAGACCCAGGGAATTAATCTATTGAGCAGATATTTCTCTTTTACAGATACCCACCACGTGGTCAGTCTCATTCCGTTTGTAAAAATCCAGAAGAGTGTGGGAGCCACAGCTGATCGTTGTGACGACAGGGTGAAACAACGGACCGTCAGAATGTGCCTGCAGAGAAAACGAAGAGTCCGTGTTTACCCGAAAGTCTGCTCCATCTCACGTTATTCGCTGATAATTTAAATCTAATGATTAACTCGAAACGAGGCTTTTCTTTGAATGGAAACAAGATTGTAAATACGTCAATTTGCAACATCGTTGCCGCGTGTCCGGTCAAGATTTACCATTATTCCTTGTCCAGGCTGATACTCGTTTATCAGAACGTGATTCGGTTGTTTTTTATCTTCGAAAATCCTGAGCTCCGATATCTTTGTCACGTACTTGGACAGCCACTGGAAGATAATTTTTGTTGAATAAGTGAAAACTGTAATAATACTAGGCTATGAATTTCCAATAAAGAAACTAAACGATCCATCGATAAATTGTAACCAAGTTAAACAATAAAAATATGAACAGTCGATCAATCGCTTACGTCCGGTATCGCCTCCGCTATCATACCCTTGGGATGGGGAATCCCTCCCCAATTCTGAAGCCTCCGATGACTGAGCTGCGTCCACTTCGGCAAGGGACAACCGCTGACCCGCTTCAAAATTTCATTCTCTTCCTCCACGGTTATAAAGTTCGGAACGTAGCGAACGGTCGGTGGGATCTGAAGGAATTTATCACAATGATAACCGCTGCCTAGTGCCGAATTTGTTTACGATTACATAACCTAAAATACAGACGACTCAGAGGTTAAGACACCGCCGGTATTGACCAAAAATACCTTCGGCACTACGTAGGCTGCTGAGACACTCGATTCTTCCTTGTCTAGGTCCATTTTCTTTCTTTTTCTTTTTATTCTGCCGTTGGGATGACAGGCACAGTTTCTTTAGGTTCCGAGGCGTGTTGTGTGAGATATCGATTAGATCGTAATCGCGATCTGTCATTTCGTACCCACGCGGTCGTTGTCATGGATTCGCGCGCGTCATTACGAAAAATTGATCCGTTTTGAACGAACCCGTGTATTGATCACGTTTCGCGCGATGTTTGGTTGAGGAATTTGGAAAACCGAGGAGAGAAGCGCGATGACGGAGGTCAAGGTGTCGGGGGACACGGGGGAAATCAACGGGAAGAGGTAAGACGCTGATTTCCGCTAACCCCGAAAAAGGGCTCGAAGGGCGAAACGTAAACAATTTTTTAAAGTCAGTTCAAGCCTTCCCTGGGGGAATTACTCGGATCCTTTCAAGTCAACGACTGTCTCGTCAAATTAATTCACCAGGTTCGTTGGCCGCCTTAATTACCCCCTGCGAATTTCTATTCGCGTATTTCTACACTTCTTACAGTTTTTACTTTACAACGAGTTCGAGAGTACGGCCGACAGCTTGGTTCACGAGGCCCCTAAACTCGGTTTCGACGTTCTCTCCGAACACCTTTGCACCAAACATGCGATTCCCAGGGACGTCTGTAAGGCGATCATCTCCCAGTACGTCGCTGGAGATTGGAGGAACTTTTTCAACGTGAGATAATTCGCGGTTTCCTTTTCCAATCGAGTCTTTTAACTTCGACACTGTGTCATTCTAGCTCTGGGACAACTTGATACCCCAAAGCATCAGGGATACCGCAGAATACAAAATTCTCACCTTCAAACTACACTTGCATTTTGCCATCTTACCGCTCAGGATCAAGCGGCTCGATATTCAAGCGGATAAAAGTGGGTCGATCGCTATTTTCTCTAGATTATTCATTCATTGATCGTCCGCCACTTTTTCACAGGCCTGGATCACTTGTCCGAGTCGCAGACTGCGAAGATACTCCAAAATGCTGCGGAAATGTATTCCTTCGGGAAAGAGGTCCGATTCGCATATATCTTAACTTGACCGACGATGAGATCGCAGAGAGACCACTTACGCTATATTCTTCATTACCCATAGAAGGACGACGATCGATCGAAGAAAACGATGACCGAGGCTATGGAACAGCTGAGGATATACATGGAGACCGACGGCCGAGAGTTTGAGGAAAAGAGCGAACTCCTATCTCTGTTTGCTCTCCCTTGCTTGGACGAGGCTCAGACTTACGCTACTTTTCCTGGATTGTTTCAAACGAGCTGGATGGAAGAATTGACCAGAGCTGTTCAAGTCTTTCTCATGAATCGCAAGCAGGTATCGATACTCTGATAACGAATTAGCTATTAACTAAGACGATCGGTGCTATAATTTAATTTTCTGCTCAGGTTCGATCGACTGCTTCTCAAAAGACGTCCACCGAGACTATGACCACAGCTAGCCGACCTTACGTCTGTGTCCAAGGAAACGTTGTCAACGTTCCGCTGACTTGTGAGAATCTGAAAGATTTCGAGGACAAGTTATTCAGTATGAATACTGCCGGGAAGATACCTATGGTGGGGAACGATCTTCCAAAGATTCCTTTGGAGATAACTAGGAGTACCATAATGGGTCTGATTCCTCAACAGTCCGTCGATGGTAATATGGATATTGTACCAAACGACAGAAATATTCCAATTTTTAGAGACCTTGTTGAGGAAGCGGATAACCGGATTGGCTACTGTTCCAAGCATCAATCTCACAAGATCCATTCGAAGTAAGAAACGACAAGCGGTTTCGACAATGGTGGTAACGATTTGTGTTTAATTGATTTTTTTTTTCTTGTTCCGGGAGTAGAAGCGCCCAGACAAGGATCAGCACCGTGACTACGACTACGAACTTTATATCTACCGGCGACCTTTGCCAGCCCGCAACTATTTTGAATTCTTCAACTCTTGAGAAAAGTACAAAGGTCTCGACTCAAACGAATCAAGAATTAGCGTTGACGAAATCTCACTTGTGCAACGTTCAGTCTAATTATGAAAAACTGAAGATAAGATTTCACGAGCTACATTCTGATTATCATAAACTGATCGGAGTCGCCAAGGAAATGACCGATGCGCTTGAAAATTCTGTTTGTGGAAATGTTGTCGATCTACAAACCATGCTGGAATCTTGTATATCGATATTTCCTGATTTGTTCAATCATAATATCAGAGGAAATACATCGGAGGTGAGATGGATATTGATTTTCTTTCAATCCTGAACTGAGGAGATATTAATTCAATTATTGCTTCCAGGCAAAGGCGCTCCTGGATCAAGAGGTAGAATTGAAACTAACTGACCTCACCGCAGCATCTCACCTGGATCTGAATATCAATCCCATACCTCCAAGGCTACTAGATTATAAGAAAATCAAGTTTCATTTGATTAACGGTAGCGTTAAGACGAAGTTGTTGCTCTTGCAAGCCTTACGATGGGTGGGACTCTTTTTTCATTACCTGGACTGGCGGTATTTTATCGAATAAATAATGGTCAATCATTTTTCTAGAAAATTACACTCAGTCAGCCTGGAGACCGTGACGAAACGGTCAACGAATACTTGCGAGGAGATCTTTTGGGTCTACATGCTCAAGTGGCTTGCGACAACGGGAAATCAATCCTGCCTTACTTGTTGATGCCGAAGGACGTGGCGACTCCTCATCCTCTTCAACAGTCTGCGGCTAGATTGATAAATACTTTAGCTTCTCTGAGATGCGGGAGAGATTATTTGTCCGTTGGATCTACTCTGCTGAACTTAGTGAGTAAGAAATCTTGCTGAAATCTTCGGTGGACACTGGAATGATTCGTTAATTCAATTCTCTAGATCGTCGAATGCTTGAATGGGACCAACGAAGAGTTCATAGATGCTTTTACCTGCGACATGATTATTGCAATGCTGCAAAAAATGTCCTTGAGAAAACAGCAGCGGCTACACATGATCGAAACTGGACTCGTAGAATGGCTGATATTTCATCTAAGGACTGAGAGTCATAGGATTGGTTTATACAGATTAGAATATGCCACTGCGCTGTTGATGAATCTTTCCCTGCATAAGGAGGCACAAATACGAGCCTCCGCCATGGCTCCCATGGTCATTACCACTCTGACCATGCTGCTGTCTACAGACCACGCGCCTGTGAGTATAAATTCGTTGATCTAGTGCCTCTGCGGGCATCGTATACGTATTTTTTCGACTCGTTGCTTATCAGGCTCTACCCTACGTCAATGGATCCTTGAATAGCTTCTTGTCAAACCAAGCGATAAACGAAGAAGCGAAGAAATCTGGCCTTGCGAGTCTGCTGGAATATCACCGAGAGCAAAATTCAGGAGAAATAAGGTAGCTTTCATCGCAGAGTTCTGTATTCGATACTTCCAAGTACAGTTTGAACACTTTTGACTAGGAAACCTGTTCATTCCTTTGCAGAAAACATCTGGATCATATTTTGAAGATTCATAATCGTGATTACACCAATGATACGGAGGACTGTGAAACTGCAGATGACGACAATGTACGCTTAGACAATACTCGTTAGATTTTTACCATCCATTCAACCAAGCATCTGATACTCAGGAGGAGCTGGACGTTCTGGAAGACGAGCTGGAGGCTGGAGACCCCGTTAAGGTGCATTCCGGCGAATTATCTGGGGAAGCTCTGCTCGCATCCTGTTATGCTATCGCGCATAATACGTCACGCATAGAAAGTCCACGCGTCGTTGAGGCCAGACCGAAAACTCCAAGAATGCATTCCAGGACGAATTCGATGAAGAGTTTGAGCAAGCGAAAAAGTCCCTCAAATAAAAACCTTCACAATGATCTTCAGACCCCGACACGAGACGTAGGATTGTCTCCCAGGTGAGATTTTTTCTTCTATCTTATCAAAGATTCAATATCTCATATTTTCTCTTCAAAAGATTGACTCCACAAGATTTGAATACTTCTCGGAGAAGAGGAAAGACATCGGTATCTCTGAAACCCGTTGCTACTTCCCCTTTTAGATCGTTGTTGCCTCTCAATATCCCACCATCGATAACGAGATTGTCGCCTGATAATAAACCGGTACAGATACCTGCAAAACGAGAGTAGCGAACGCGGATGTTTCATTTGAGAATTTATTTTGAAGGAAAGGCGAATGGTAGCGAAGGCAACCGGCTCGGACTATCCATCCGTTTCTGAAATAGGCATTGGCTCGTTGGGCGATGCAATCTCGACAGTATCCGTAGCCACAGGGGCAACGAAAAGCGAAGAAAGAATTGAAAAAAGGCCTGATAAATCGAGAACGAGTACTTGCTCTCCTTACTTTTGTAGTTTTACGCGGACCTACGAACCAAAAGATACTTCTGATAAATCCATTCAGCCCACGTTAAAATCAGTCGAGTCAGGAGAACCTAAGGAAATTGGCGAAGCTCGGAAAATAAATAAGTCCGGCAAGGGGAGATCAAAAGCTTCTAGCCCCTTGGAACGACGTGAGAAAATGCTGAAATCTGTTAGACTGAATTATTCTGAGGAATCGGATAATAGCGAAGCCGCCCTATGTTTATATGCCAATGAAAGTTCCAAGTGCGTTATCGACCTGAATGTCAATTAACTCGTTTTTTCTTTCCCTTTCAGCATTCTAATGTTAATTCCTAAACATTGAATCGTTCGGTTTCTATTTGTTCCAGAGGGAGCAGTAAAACGACCGTAGCCTCATCCGCGATGATCGTCGGAACAACTTGCAGCAGCCCAGTGGCCGCAGGTGTGCAGATTATAGATCGGTTTTATCCTACGGTATATAATAAGGGGGCGTATAAAAAGTGACGTAGGTAGAGAATAAAGGTGACGAATAAGAAAGGAAATGGAGTAAAGTGAAAATAAAAAATCGTAATTCACATTTTCAGTGAAAGTTCAGAAACTTTCACGTGATCTTACTTGTATGATGATGGCTTTTAGAAAGCTGCGGTATTGCAGCTATATGGCACATGAATATTGGATGCTCTGAAACGTATGAAAGTCACTTGTACGGGAGCTTCGGTATCAAAATATCATAAAATGCCTGAATTCATTCGACGAATCATCGGTACATAAATAAACTAAAAAATGATTTATTTTACAGAAACTGAGAAGCTTAGCAGCATCGCCTCACTGTGAGTCTGTCTCAAGAGTCAAGCAAATGATTTGTTTTTATCAACTTCCTTTATCTTTTTATACTAGGGTTTTTATTTTTTTTCCATTCATACACTTTTGTGTACTTTGTCTGTCAGCGGAATTGCCTTATTACAATTCGAACAATAAAGTATTCGATACACGCATCAATGCATGAGTATTGTACGTTTCTTTTATGCTTTGTGAGTTTTTGTGAAGCGAATGTCACTGACTTACATTCGGAGTATTGAAATTCTTTTTCACCTGATCGCATCTCTATCGAATTATCTGATTATCCTAGACGAATATAAAAGCTGCCAGGTTTTCGCTTGTACTTTGATACTTGTACAACTATATAAGAAATGTTGTACTCGACAAACACGTTTCTGAACGCCATGTGGCGGATAAATAATCTAACTGTTTCGTTAAGATATGCGAAGAGCACCTTTCGCCAAGTAGGTCACGTCAGACTGACCATTCAAATAATCCAATTTTTTGTATCAACAGAGAATGCGAAATTGCGGACCGTCCACGGGAACCTGATCCAGTCCAAAAGGAGGATGGCGCCATGGACAAAGACGCAGATGCTTTTTTAGCAAAACCAAAAATTTCAAGGACTCCTCCGCAATCGGCCCACCCACACCTACGAACTGTGTCAACGCCCAACAAGATAAACTCCAGACGTATTTCTACTAAGTAGTAGATAAGTAGCTAATCTGCGAGACTTTGATAATTTTCAAAATATCGTGTGCCTTTTTCAAAGTATCGTTCTTGCTAAGGACTTAGGGTATAAATTTTCGCCTATAGATGTGATGACTAGTCGTACAAACTTCACAATTTTTACACAATGTATTTTATTAAAAACAATAGCAAAGTACAAAAGAGTTAATGCTTACAGCTCAATAGTTGATTAAAAAATAATAAATATTTACAAAACTACTAGTAACGTTCGTCCTCCTTCAACAGGCATAAAGTATCTTTCAATTAAAACAATCAATCGTATCCGGCAAACGAACTTCCGTGTCCGCCCCCAGACGAATATCCACCAGAATATCCGCCCGAGCTTCCTCCCGAGTAGCCACCTCCGCCGCCGAGGCTGGAACTTCCCGAGAAACCTCCGTGGCTACCCCCAAAGCTTGGTCCGGATGAGTATCCTCCTCCGAAGCTGCTGATCTTTCCCTTGTAGCTTCCTCCCGAACTGCCGCCTCCGAAGATTCCACTGGAATAACTTGGGCCACTGGAATAACCAGAGCTGCTGGAATGACTGGGTCCGCTGGAATAACCGGAGCTGACGGAATGACTAGGGCCACTGGAATATCCACCGCTTCCGCCAGCTGATTTTACGAAGATGATCTTTCCTCCGCTTCCTCCGCCGATGCCGCCTGATGAATATCCTCGGCTTCCGTGGCCTCCTGACGAATATCCTCCGCTACTACCTCCAGAGAAGTAACTGGGTCCTGAGGAATGGCTGGATGGGTATCCACCCCCGCTCCCGCCGCCAAGACTGTAGCTGCTGCCTCCGTGGCCTCCTAGACTAGGTCCGCTCTTGTATCCGCCGGACGAGAAGCTGCCTATGCTCGGTCCTGCGGAATATCCTCCGCTGGAATAGCCGCCCCCTAGAGAAGCCGAGCTTCCATGTCCCTTGCTGCCGCTGTATCCTCCGAAGCTGGGAGCTCCGCTCGAGTGTCCGCCGAAACTTGAGCCGCTATCTCCACCGGAGTAGCCGCCGAAACTCGATCCAGTGTCTCCCGAGTATCCTCCCAGGCTAGATCCGTGACTTCCGCCCCCGGAGGAGTACGAAGCTCCCAAAGATGCGCTCGGACCTCCGGACGAGTATCCTCCTGAGGAATAGCTCCCTCCGAAACTGTCGTGGCTTCCGCCACCGTGGCCTAGGCCCCCTGAGTAACCGCCAAAGTCTCCTTCCGCCAGTTCCGCTCCATGGCCACCACCGCCTCCCCCAAAGTCGTAACCACCTCCGCCGCCGCCGCTGCTGTAGTCGTAGCCACCCCCGCCACTGCTTCCGCCGCTCGAATATCCTCCGCTTGAGTAGCCTGATGACAGAGATTTGATTATTAGATACGGTCGATAGGCTTCTATCGGTAGGAAGATAAATTATCCCTTTCTATTGATAATTAAGATCCTACTATTGGGTGATTATACTCACTAGAAGGTGGCTCTGCGAGGACCAACGCCACACATGTTGCGAGTAAAGCAAACTGAAAGGAATTCAAGATTAAAATTGATAGAACTAGTTTTTCTTCTTTCATTAAAATTGAAATGAAATTTGTGTTCTTGGGCTTACTCGAAACATACTGATGCTTCTTCTCCGACTAGATTAATCCCAGAGTATTGTAAACTATTGATGCAATATGTGTTGGAGTTCTCGTTCTCCAAGTGACAGTAGTCGGAGTGGATATGGAAGACGGGTAGAAACTGTTCTGAAACTGAAAATAACTTTCTTACTGTTTTATACCCTGGGAAACCCCTACTTAAATAAGAGAAGGTAAAAGAAGTCTTTCTCGGTAAGTGTGGTAGGAGAATATCCGAAACCCAAGTCATCCAGAGCGAGGAAAAGAAAAGGAAGCAAAAGGTATACCATTACCAGCGGGGAAAGCAAGGGGTCAGAACTGGACTACCATTAAAGTGCTCTAGTACTCTCAAACTATGACCTTTCAGAATACTTCAGGCCGGTTCTCTTATGTTCACCCGTTTCCGGATTCATCAATCTTCTCAACGTACACTTTTATTCATTTAATTTGTAGCGCGCTGTCATGATTACTGGAGTGCTCTCAGAGTTTTTTTTTTTTAGTCAGTATATCACGAATCAACCTGCAATTATTTCAAATTTCTTTCAATCTTCTCTCGCTGAAAAGAAACCTGCTGAACAACGTTGCGATCTATACCTATAGCTATACGCTCCAATTTCCTTGAGCCCGGTGTAAATGTCAAGGCCATGAGATACTTGGACGATATTAAAGCGAAAGGAGAACTTTCAGTTATTCGGTAAAATAAATGAAAAAAGAAGGAAAAAATGTGAAAAGAAATTGATTGCATTTTAAATGTGTGACTGTACAGCGGATTCCATCACTTTAACTCGATCATCCCCTAATTTATAGATACATTGTAGAAAAGGATTATTCCGTTCATGATCCTGAATCCCTATAATTATAGACTCCGGCGAATAGCGAAGGTGGAGTGAATGCAGGTGATGGCGGTAATAATAATAGGATAGAGAAATGACACAGATAATCACACGGCGTTTTATTGCACGTTTAATTAAAGTAATTGTAACAATTGCGGATATATCTATAATTATGCCATGTCCTGCAACTTTCAAGTCGCTATAAATGCGGTTCACCGAATTTCGTATGCAGGCGTAACATTTAACTTTCAGATGGCACGGCTACTTAGTTCTTTGATAAAAACCTATATCGTACATAATTATACATACATAGTATATAGTTAACTTGCGCATCACATAAAATGTACAGTTTTTCTATGCATACCAAACGCGTACGTAAATTTCTATTCAATTCTATACATATAGCTTCTACTCTAAGCTGTGCAGGTAACAATAAATTATGTATTTAAACACAGGTGGATACGGTCACTCTTTATAGAATCGCGTCGCTTCCTCATATTCATTCAGCGGATCAACGATGCTCGCGGTATCGCTGACGATGAATGAAAGTACAATAATCATAACATTGCGCAAATCAAGTGCATGTTTAATGTTAGATAATTAGTTTTCTTCACATTTCCACATGGATAATTTCATGTCCGGTTGTTCATTCACTCGGAAAGGTTTATCGAGCGAAGTTTATTTGAAAAAGAAAAAATCCAATGCTTCTTGGGCTATGAGTAATGCGTGTCCTTCAAGTGCGATGGTGGTGTAATGGTCAGCATAGTTGCCTTCCAAGCAGTTGATCCGGGTTCGATTCCCGGCCATCGCACACTATTTTTTTTATTCGACAATTCGACGAATGAAAACAACAATTATATTTTTTTCTACTTAAATGTGAATTCGCTTTCTTTCGAGGGCGATAATATGAAATAGTTCAATCCAAACGGTGTTTAAATATTTTATCATTTCATTTTACTTTCGGGAGCTGTCAGTGACGGGTCGTTTGAGGTTATGTTATGATCGAGGACGCATAAATATGCGTGAGAATATAAATTTAAACAACACGTGTCGCCTGTGTTTGGCTGAATTCGATGATTCCCAATTCGCTTTGTTATTTCCGCAAACTTATCTCAATGGAGCTTCACTCGTGATGAAAATAATGGTCTGCGTATCATTGACGGTACGTATGAACGCGGCAACGAGCAAAACAACCGTAATAGGACATTGCGATACTCGTTTTACTATCCCAAAATAACAACGTTTATTGCATATTCTTCGTTCCTCTCCGTAGGTTCAGCAGGACGATCCGTTTCCAAAGAGGATATGCAGAGTCTGCGAAGAATCGGTCAACTCCTTCTACGCCTTCAGGGAATCCTGCTCTCGGGCTTATTTTATGCTCATACAAAATTTTGGGGAGTTTAAGAATGTCGACGCGAAGCCTGACAAACCAGAGTCGATTTCACAAGCCAAAGAGTTCGAAGGATCTGAAGAAGCTGAGAGTGACGGAGCGAATAAAATATCCGAGGATATTGACTCGGAAATTAACATTCCGCAACATCGCACGGTATGCCTTGAAAACGGGATACATTCTGTAGACGACGCGGTAGCGGAGGATAGGTCGGATGACGTTGAGGCAAAATCCGACGAGGAATCGGGAGAATTAAGATCTACCGTAGTAGAAGAAGATTCATTGACCAGTTGCAGCAATAACGTCGATGTTGACTGTTACCAAGTAGAAGAAATTCACGAGCAGATACTCTGCGGCAAAGACGTCAAGAGATTAGTTAGGTACAAATGTTTACGCTGTGAAAATAACTTTGACGATTTAGATTCGGTCACTGCCCATTACTCGGACTATTGCCAGCCAGTAGATTTTCAGACCGTCGAACAAGCCTCGGCTGGGTCAAACGACGGAGATGAAAGCCCGAGTTACTTGGACGCGTTTGAGTATTTGGAAGAAAACTTTGAACTGGAAACCAAGGAGACTACGAGCCTGGAATATTCGAATAACGAATCCCAGATATCAGAATTGAAGAGGACCGATCCATCGGAGGAGATTGTAGAACATGACGAACCAGACGGATACGTCGAAAGCCTTGATTCTAAAAGCTCTTGCAGTTCGAACGCTGCCGCAGAAGCTTCGAACAATTCCCCTGATAAATCTCTGATTGTGAATTTGGGGATAAAACGAAAGAAGAAGAACGGTCGTTGGATCGGGGAAAAGACGGATCATCCATGTACGGAATGTGATAGAATATTTACCAGCAGTTCTCAGCTGAAGAGACACTCCGCAGTTCACACGGGAGAAAGACCCCACGTTTGCGAGGTCTGCGATCACCGTTTCTCCCAGATAGGACAGCTGAATTTTCATAGAAAATTTCACAACAATCCCAGATACCGTTGTCATGTTTGTAGCAAGCCCTTTCTCAGGCCGAGCGACATCGAAAAGCACATGCGAACGCACACCGGAGAAAAACCTTACGATTGTAAAATATGTTCAAAGTCGTTCGCCCAGCTCGGAGCCCTGCAACAACATTCGAGAGTTCATTCCGGGGAGAAACCGTACTCTTGCGAAATATGCGGAAAAAGATTCGCCCAGAAAGCAAATAAGACCAAACACGTCAAGATACACAAGGAAGGGGAGAGACCGCACACTTGTTGCATATGCGGGAGGAGCTTTTCCGAATTATCAGAGATGGAATTACACAGGGCGGGTCACGGCGGTGGGAGACCGAGAAAATGTGACTACTGCGAAGATAGTTTCAGGAAATTGTCCGACCTGAAGCATCACGTGCGGAGATTTCACACCTTTGACAGACAACACAAATGCATGTTCTGTACCAAGGAATTTTACTCGATATATAATCTGAAACAGCACGTGATGGTTCACACCGGACAGAGGCCCTACGCTTGTTCAAAATGTGATCTCAGGTTCACGCAGAAGGGAAATCTGACCAAACACTTTGAGAGAAAACATTCCGAGTTTGTGGAGAAAAAGGATGGATTTGTTATAGTCAACGAGAAATCGCTTTACGATGAGAACTTGATACTAGTTGAGGAAAACGCTGATAGCGAAGTCGATTTGGATGATAATTTAATTATAGAGAGGGAAGAGACGATAGAGGCGGAGAGCGAAACTAATCTAAAAAGGGATCTTGCATAAATCCTGTGGGATATAATTAACTAAATTTCCAAAAGCACAAAATGCACAACAATTATTTTTGCCACTTTTTTTTTATTGGAAAAATACGCCAATGTTTCTCATGTATTATTAATTATTAAACGAATAGGATTGAAATGAATGTATATTATATATAATTTATCATAACGAAAACGTCGATTGTACAAACTAGCATTAAGTATAACAAAAGAAATAATAACTGCATTAGCCGATGCAACCTGTAAACTATCAAATTAATTAACTCTACGCTATGGATTGGATATGAAAATCGGTAGAAATATGGAAATACAATGAGCTAATGAAAAACTGTTTTCTAATTATTTACAACTCTTAATTTAAACTCGATTAGATATCATTTGTATGAGACATAGTTATTCTATCACGCCTATAAGTAATATATTTATTCAATAAAGAATAAACGCAAAAACACTACGAATATTCGTAAAAACATATAGTTAACAATAGCTATCCTAAACGTTAGTCTCAGAATATTTGTCATTTGTACATTTTCAACTCCACCAACGATCAAATGATCCGTAATGATTAGGGATACGAACTAAATTTACTTGGATGCAAAACGAGGATCTCTTCACATCAATCGAACAAAGATACTAGCCAATCGTCGGCAAAACCTTGCGGCAGATCTACGTCGTCGCAGAGCATCAATTCATCCAAAACTTGTAAATCCAAACTTAAGTTAGCGTCAGATACCGAGTCCGCTTCTGGAGCGGACATATTGCTACTACTTTTTACATCTGAGCTTGACGCCGAACTAGCATCTTCCCCGCCTAGAGAAGACTTTGAACGACCATCTAATTTCGAGTCTACGGTAGTCGTGGTCGTATATGAGCACTCCGAACCCCATGTGACGTCGGAGCAGGTGGACGCGGTATCAGGCGATGGTAGATTCGGAAGACTAGACTTGATACTTTCTTCGCTACTGCTTGAGTTGCCCTTGGATTTCTTCTTCAAAGATCCAAAATTGAAGCCCTGGTATTTCGCGTTCTTCGGGAGCGCTCTTTTCTGTGGTTTCTTCATCGAATTTCTCTGCAGCTCAATCTTGTCGTCCGAGGTAGGCTTTTCAGCGTTTTTCATTTCTTGAATATCTACTAAATTGGCTAGTGGCTTGATACGAGGTTCCTCCATCTTGTCAGTCACCTCGTATCTGCATTCTGTATTTCTATTTCTTCCCCGCGATTTATGATCCGGTTCATCACGTGGAATCGCATTCGTATTCAGTGCCGATTGAACGATCTTAAATACTCGAGCATCTCCCGAAATCATCGATTTATTGTCTACTACTGGCTCTGATTTGTGATCCGGCTTGCTTCGTGCCCGAGTATTGAGATTCTTCGGAGTTTGGACAATCCTAGTTCCTTGAATACTCTCCAAGTCTTCGGCTTTTATTCTAATCAACACAACGGGATTGTCGCCTACCGCCGGCTCTGGCTTGGGATCAATTTTCACGATCGTTTCGCTCTTCGCATCTCCACATTCGGTGCTCCAAGGAACAGTTACGCATGCTTCAACAAAACCGGGAACCTCGTCCGATAGACTGGTCGGAAGTGACCCCGCCATGGTCGGGATCGTATTCCCTTCATCTTCAACATTTTTATCCGAGTCGTCGACCGTCAATGTGCTCGTGAAAGAAGGGGAATTACTCTCTTCCGAACACGTCGAATTCGACCGAGCAAGAGCCCCGAGTAGTTTCACGTTCGCTTTATTGATACTTTTCACCCTAGGAAGCTTCTTATTGTTCAGACTCTCCGTGCTCCCTCTCTTCAGCCTGCTTCCAATCCCGCTGGAGTCCGGCGACGAGTAGCAGTGATCTCCGAGCACGATACCCTTGGTATTATCGCTCAACCATTTCTTGCATTTCACCGTAGACTCGTGACAATCCCCATTGTCATAAAGCCCAGAGAGTTTGTCCTCGGACGATTTTCCCACGTTGAAAACAGACTCTGTCGGAGCCTCGACGGCGTCGCAGGCCTCGCCGAACCTCTGAGAGGAGGAGAGACATTTGTCCGAGGTCTCAAAATTCAAGTCATCGATTAGACTGAAATCGTTCTTGAACTTGGGCGGTGTTTTCTCTTTTACGATACCGCGATCAGCGCCGAGGGGCACCAGGACTTGGTTCTCGCCGCTTATTCTAGTCCCCGGACTCCCGCATTCGCTGTTATAGGAGCGTCCGAATTTATTGAGACTAGTTTCAGGGCCAGGGTGAGTCCCTTTGGTTCGAACGAGGCTAGGACTAGTTGCCGAACACGTATTCTCAACGAACGTGGAATCCTTCTGAATAACTTCGCTACCGCTACCCGGCGTCACTGGCGGAGTATCCAGTCCCAGTTCATTGAGAGATATTTGACGGGGTTCGGAGGGCTTTGAGGTCGTCGGTCTCCGCAGGTCCCATTCCGAGGACCAGGTCTCTCCAATTTTTCGTGATACAAACGTGAAATCTTCGTATCCGAACGGCCATGGGCACTGAAAATCGGTGGTGAAGTTAGAAGTGTTGGAATATCGTTGAAACTGGTAAAATGATCGTTCGTAACGGAGTAGCAGAAGCAAAATGGGATCTAAAATGGTATAAATCGTGGGATATTTACCTCGGAAGATTCGCATATCCAGACGGCTTCCTCGAGATTGAGTTGCGAGAGTTTGATTCTTCTTTTGGATCCATTTTTGTCACATAAAGGACAAAACTCAAGCATTATAGGGAAAATATTCGGCGGTGGTTTTTCTGAGGTTATTTTTCCATCGTTCTATTTACGTTTGCGAAAATAATGATTTTCTCATACGGTCCGTAGGATAGTTTCCCGCCCCCGTCACTCCTGGAATACCGGTACAAAAATACCAATTATATACGAAACCTCACCGCGCCATGGCTCCACATAATTTACACAACAAATTTATAACTTTACCGGCGAACCAAACGCATCTTTTCGTTCGGTTATGCCGCCATGTGCTCCGAAGACCGGACAACCTACCGCCTTCAGCCACTGATCCAACGAAACTTGCAGAAGCGAAACTCTTCGCTCGGTTGGACAAGCGAATTCCTTCTACAAATTTTGCGTGTTCCGGGTTCGGGTTGGAAAAATAAATAAAGACTGCGGAGTGGTTATCCCCGATTTATAAACTTTACACAAATTCATCGATCAAAAATACATATTCATGATTTTATTCCGCATGCTGCGTTGAGGTATTTGATTATCTCGAATTATTACTCGAGAGATGGTTGAACCTGCCTAAAGTTCGAAGTAAGTCTGACAATCGTATGCCGTGATGTGAATTTTTTCGGGGTTCGGTTGAGGTCAAACTTCAAAGTTTGGTGATGATGGTAAAACTCGACGCATTGATATTTTGTCTGTAAATTTCAGTCCCGTATTCAATCGAAAATGGGAGATCGGAGTGACAGTGACGCCTCGGAATGGACCCATCTTTCCGAGTCATCCTACGATATGCCCACTTTCCTAACCTCAATGAGAAGACTACTGGTCGGTAAAGTTTTTGTCGGTGATTACGCAGAGAGACACTACGTTGATTATCTCTCAACTTACAGGTTCGAACGATTCGAACGATTATCAATTCAGTCTCTTTCGATTCTTGACTCTCGTAATTTCTTCATTTTTATGCAGAGACGTTATCGTCGTCAATCCCGATGAGGTCGAACTTGTCAAGTATTTGGCAGAAGCTACCAGAGTCGTTCTAAAAACGTACGGGCACAGTTTGTGGTTCGGTGTGACGAGTAAGTTTCCACAATTTCATTAATTTTGTACGATCTCTTCTTTATTTACTCGCTTACTTGACGATTCTGATACAACGTTCATTTCTGGATCTCAGATAACGAGCATGACGGAACACCCAAGGGCCACTGCTTGTGGGTGAGCGTCTCCAAGATCCCATTGGGAAAACACTGGTTCCAGATAGAATCGGTCCATTTGGACGGAGGCGAGATATCGCTGAAATTGAAACACCTGAGATTATTCGATACCAGCAGGAGTCATGCCGGCGCCCAAAAGGAACCGGTTTCTGCTGACACAGTGGAGAATTTTGATTTCCAAAAGTTCTTCCAGGAGCTTAAATTCACCGAAGTTAGAGACGTGGGCTTGCGCCTGTTTATCGAAGCATGTTCGTGGTGTATCGTCAATTTGAAGAATGTAAGGACGATTTTTAGCGCCCTCGAGTCAATCCAGGAATTTAATCTCATTGATAATCTCTCAATTTTGGGTTTGCAGGTCTTGACGTACGAGAACATTCGAGAAACTGTGAAATTCTGCTCCGTTTTGTTCCTAGTGGTGGCAACATTCGTCGTAGAGGCTTCCAGGTTCCTGTGCGACTACAGCTTGAAACTAATTCGAGAACTTTCGGTCGTGATAAGATCCTTGACCCCAATAACGATGGGGGTTATTGATTTCTTTGCTAAATGTGTTGGGGGATTTTATTTGTTGCTCGTCATGCTGTGGCGAGGTTCGTCAGGCCCTCCTATACCCCCGAACGCCCTACCGGCAGCATTTAACAGAAAAGCTATCGGATACGGTCCGCAAAATCAGAAGGGATATCAATACGCGCAAAGAGTACCTCAGCCTCGAGGTAGATTCTCGGAGTATTGAACCACGGATTATGTTTAGATATTTGAATATTCCGTAGATTTTACGAATAAAATCTACTTGTAAATTAAAATGAATCGATTGGTGCTTGGAAAGGGCTTGAGAGACTGAGTCTTGACTATGATCTACAGGATGGTTTTAAATCTGTCGAATTATTGAATGGACAACGGCAAACGAATCGAGGCTTGCAATGATCGATCCGGTAATAAAATTGTATTTATTTGAATTTTATACCAGGGAATAGTACATTTCGTATCAGTGAAATTACGAATCGAAGTTATTCATGGAATTTTTTACAAATAATTTGATTATTGATGTTCAATGACTGGTAGAACCAAGTATTACTCGAAAGAATATAGGTATTATATTTCACGTAATCACCTTTAGTGGTTCGATTTATTGATATTAAATTTGCAGCTGCGAATATCTGCTGTGAAAATGAATTTACAATATACCGGAGAATTTATATTTTAATCATTTATACCCGGCATTTGTTTCGAAGTAATTTTATGTGATCACGATCACACGAATCTATAAGATGAATAAATGATAAACGTTGATAAAAATTATCCTCACACGCTACTTCGTACTCACGTATTCAGAGAGGACAGAAAAAATGAATGAGAATATGTTTCCAAACTTTTATTGCATCGCTGGCGTAAGGCTGAGCAACATGATATACAGTTCATTCGGAATATATTTTATTTTCAGTATTATAGGGAATGACAAAAATTGACTTTTCAAAAGCCAGTAATAAAGACGATAATAAAAACAATATAGATTATAACATTTATAGTGGATCGATTCAAGGGTTTACACGTCTCGATCTGCTCTTTACAACTTATAACGAAGTCACTTGGCGATGCCGATAACTCCGCAAGCCAAACGGGCTCCGGCGTTTCCAGTTGTCTTGGAAAGTTCGTGACCACCCACACCCAAGTCGTCGGGGTCTCCGTGAACCTGCAACAACGATTCGAGATTAAATTCGACGGGTTGTTACCTGACAGCAAACAAAATTGAGCTTCAAATTACCACAAGAGTTCTGCCGATTATGTTATGCGCTCCTTGCAGCTGAATCTGTTTGTCGGAGATGTCGACCTTGGCAACGCCGTCCTTTCCGGCGACTACGTTTCCCAAATCTCCAACGTGACGAACACCCGCGTCGGGACCTCCGTGATCCTTGCCCAACGGATTGAAGTGGGGACCGGCACTGGTGCAACCTACAATAACATGATAACTCAAGGTTTTAATTGCAGCACTGTAATCTACGCGACATTGATAAGGAGACTGTTTATTGTTCTTATCGACCATCGTTGCTCTTTTCAGATTAGGGGAGGAGTTTTGAAAGTCAAGATTGACGCTAAAAATCTGTGCCAATTAAAAGACCCAATCTAGATTTATCGTCGACGTTCGTCATTTGGATTAACTCAATGGAGTAGATTGACCATTATCTAACAACACACATTCACAATCGGACGCGACCTTGAGTTTATTTATTTATTTATTTATTTATTTATTCAACTCAACGGGTAAAACCCTATACAGCGTAAGTACAAAGAAAAACTTGGTATATAAGAGTGGACAGCGAGTATAAGCCATTAAGGCATTAAGGTACGAGTTACATAACCTTGCAAATTATTGAATAGGTAATCTATTAAATCTCTTCAATTATTAACATCGGTTACATAAGAAACGGCCGAAGTTTAATCGGCGGATGAAAAACCTGACCTCGCGCACGAAGTTGCGACAAAATTAAACGGTTTTTTGTTAACGTTGTGTCACCAGCCGTAAAAGAGAAACGCTACGTTCTTGAAGAACAACAATATATCAGATGGGGCAATGTTATTGTTATCGATGGACACAGATCGTCATTTTTTTTATTTATTTTTTTTTGTCTCAAATACGAACCATTGGTGTTGTCGCCGAACTCGTGGATGTGAAATCCGTGGAGTCCTTCCTTGAGGCCGGTCACCTCTCCCGTGACTTTTACGGGGCTGGAGTCAGCCTGGAATGGAAATAGGTCAAGTTTGGATACCGCTCTAGCTGATGAATGATATATTGAGGGTAAAAACACGGCAATAACCGAAAAAGAGGCTTACGGCTTGCTCGAAGAACAAGGTACCCTTGACCTCTCCGTTGAGAACGCACACCGCCTTTACGGTCATCTTTTGATACGATGCAAGCGACGATTAACTTCGGAGGAATGTATGTGCTGCGGTAACGGTGACCGTCGAATCAATGCGATTAGTGCTCCGTCACTCGGATTGAAAATTATTATTTCAGCTTGTGCTGAATCACGATTCACGAATGTAAAGTGACTTTAAGTGCCGTGTGGAACGAAACGTCGTAGGTTCGATTAGTTAGGCCGTCTCCGCGCGCGGCGCCACCTTCCGGGTTTCGAACACACGCTGGCGCCATCTTTCAACGAACTTGTTGACCACCTCGACGGATATATCACGCCCGCACGGTTATCGACTATCGACTGATTTATGCGGGCCAAATATAAGACTCGGTTAGACTCGGTTCGAGGTTCGTGTCTTTTTTTTCGAGCCGAATCATCCGCGAATCTCGGGCCTCAGCTGAAATATTTGACGTTTAAGCCGAACGACAATGCCCGAGTGTGTTTACGATACAGTTTCTCTCGATCTGGACAAGACTTTGTACGATCTGATTAGATTCCCCGTCGAGTACGGCGAGTGCAGCGGGTGTTATCGTTGAAAGATGAGACCGACAAGCGTTAGAATCCCTTGATCCGTGTCTCGGTGTTAAAAAGGTGAAAAGTTTCGTTCGTTTCATGGCTTCGCGAATCGCTAAAATGCGCGTCTACGTCGACGTCAGCCGCGGACCGTCAATCAAACATTATCTACCATTTAGCGAGATTCTCGATTGATAAACGATCGTAAACAAGGTAATATTATCCGTGCGCAAATTAGTCATTGCGATTAAAAAGCTTATCGGTGATAAACCGAAATCTAAAACACGGACGTTGTTCCGTTTCTGAGTAATTGCTGATTAACCTTATCGAGTGGTCGAACATCCTGTCTGATCGACGATCCACTAGCTCACCGGAGGTATTCGAAGACCTGATACGTAATTTGAACCCGTAACGACCGTTAATTATCTGCTAATTTTTTAAACGGAAGTCGGCTTTGAGCCAAGACCGCGAAGATGTCCGGAGGCGAGCGTAAGAAGAGAGGCGGAGGTGGTGGCCAAGGATGGGAAGAGGCTGGCGCTGAATTTTACCAGGAAAGTTATCCCGCCGCCATAGAGGCGGATCTGCAACAAGCTTTGCAGAGAGATCCTTCGCACATAGCGACGTTACTTCCTAGCAAAAAAACCCGCGTCGGTGAGTACTGGGAACATTGATCCTTCGGTTTTCCGCTATGGTAATAACTCGATCCTTATTTCTCTCGTTTGTATTGACAGCAACGACGAAGCGCGTCAGAAATGAGCCTCGGACGACCTTGAGACGGAGGACGAGCACCAGATCCCGCGGCGCGAGCACCGTCAGAAGAATGTCTACGAACGTTCATGACGTCACAGTTGCCATGATGCCAGACTTGTCTGAGAATTTATCAAACGAGGAAAGAATATGGGAGGAAATAATGCAGATAAAAGCCATGCCTATTTGTATGGCGCAAAAACTTCAGCTGAAAAATCAGTTGCAGGTACAATTGGTTGGATTATTGATAACCCCTCGTCCATCGAAGGGGGCGGCAGTTGCCTAATAGCCTCGTTACTTTTCACAGAGCGCGACTAAACTGCGTCTGCAAGGATTTGACCAGTTGAAATGGCAGCGAAGAAAGGCGTGGCAGGAGTTCCAGGTGAGACTGAAAGAGGCGATATCTAAAATGGAACTCTGGCATCACAGCTTGAAGAAGATCGAAGGAAACTTTGGAACGGGCATAGTGGCGTACTTCCTATTCTTGAAGTGGCTGATGTTCCTGAATATGCTGTTGTTCCTGATAATGTTCGGGTTCATCGTTCTGCCGACGATATTAATGGCTGCTCCGGAGGCCGAGGAGTGCGCGGACAGCTCAAACGCGACCGTAGCCTGCTGTTCGGAAGCTTATCTGAATTCGTCGACGAGTACATCGACCGCGGTCACCGACCTCGTCCAAGGATCTGGAATCATGGAACACACCTTGTTGTTTTACGGCAATTACACATATCAGAAATTGGACGGCAACGACGATGGATTTCTGTACAATTTACCACTCGCGTACATATGCACGATCGTAGCTATATTCGTGGTAAGTTTAGCAGCGGTCGTTAGGTCCGCGGCTAAAGGATTCAAGGAAAGGGTCGTTGAGGGTGAGGGGCAATTTTATCAGTATTGTAACTTGGTTTTCGGGGGGTGGGATTACTGCATTCACAACGAGAAATCTGCCGTTATAAAACACAAGGCCTTGTACAACGAAATGAAGGCGTTTATAGAGGCGGAAAGACTGGAGGACGAGAGGCAGAATCGAACCAGAGAGGAGAAGACGAAGCTGTTCCTCATTCGTCTTTTCGTAAATCTCTTTGTAATATTGGTTTTGATAGGCAGCGGTTTTCTCGTCTATCACATCATCGATATTTCCAACGAACAAATTCAAGGCTACGGCGGTAGCAGCAATAACGAAACTTTTTACATATCTCTGACTACGATATCGCAATTGTTCTTCGAGTTCTTACCTTACCTCTGCATAGTCGGTCTGAATCTGACGATCCCATTGTTGTTCGGCTACTTGGTAGCGCTCGAAAATTACAGCCCTTTGTTCGTCGTGCGAATGACTCTGCTGAGAACGGTTCTTCTGCGGCTCGCCTCCTTGGGCGTTTTGTTGATAACGTTCTACCGTGTAATCAAAGCCGATATCGGAGAGAACGAATGTTTCGACCCGGAAACTACGCAGCAGCAGTGCTGGGAAACTTACGTCGGTCAACAGTTCTTCAAGCTTTTCCTCACAGACTTTCTCTTACAGTTTTTCGTCACGTTTTTCGTCAATTTTCCACGATCTTTGATAGCGAGACACACGGACAATAAAATACTACGATTTTTAGGCGAGCAGGAATTTGATCTTCCAAAACACGTGTTGGACGTTGTTTACTCGCAGACACTGTGTTGGCTGGGCTGCTTCTTCGCCCCTCTTTTGCCCCTTATGGCAATAATCGCTTCCTTCCTTCTCTTTTACGTCAAAAAGTTCGCCTGTTTGGTGAACAGCACGCCCTCCAGTCAGATCTACAGAGCCAGTCGTTCAAATTCACTCTTCATGTTCACCTTGCTGCTCTCCTACACGCTAGCGATCATCCCGGTTGGCTACGCGATCGCTGAATTTTTACCGTCAAAGTCCTGCGGGCCGTTCAGAGAGCAAGAAACTGTATGGGGTTTGGTGGTATCGACTTTCCAGAACTATCCTGATTTCCTGCAAAGAGTAATCTTCTTCTTTGGCACGGCCGCCTTCGGTATTCCGGCTTTCATTGTCCTCGCCTTGCTGCTGTACTACTATTACGCAGTTTCGGCGGCTAATAAGCACATGATTACAGTATTGAAAAATCAGTTGGTACTCGAAGGACACGACAAACAATTTTTACTGAACCGGCTGAGTGCCTTCATAAAACAGCAACAGGATCAGGCTAAATTCAGGCAGGAACAACCGACAGACTTGGGTAGTTTCATGTAGATATTTTACACATCGGGTACACTAGAAATCTCAAGGATTTACAAAATTACCAAAAATTCAGAATCATACCAAAGGCGAAACAGGAAACCCGTTTCTTGTTTAATATTTTTTTCTTTTTTTGAACAAATATCTTGCCAGATTGTCACGCTAATCATAATCTAGTCTTTTATACAGTCGCCAATCATCTCTATAGACATTATCGCATTTATTGTATGCCTAAATGCAGGCGGTTCCTTTTTTTTTTCCTATCAAATTTTGTCGCATCAATCGATGTATCTTACTTATCGAGTGAAAATAACTCGCCTAATTTAAATTTTTCTATCAGTATTTGTATGAAATTTGTATAGGAGAGAAAAAAATGTCTTTTACGTCTGCGTCGACCTTCGATATAATCCAAATAATTAACTAATCGTGACTAACATTTTGTTTAAATGCCATAAGTCGAACAAACAAGTTAACTGACTCTATTACTTGAACATTAAATGTTCCTTTTTCGGAGTAGGTAAGTCATTGAAACCCTCGAAAGAATAATTAACCGTGTGAACAACTTGCCGTAGTGAAACCAATCACAATAATTGCTAGTCGATTGTGCGCAACGTTGCGACGTATTGACGGCAGAAAATAATAAAAAAAAAAGTAAAAAAATATTGTAATAAGAGCTGATTGGAAAAAGAAAATAGGTGGCTGTGATTTTGATAAAAACTATGTAAGTATTTCTGTAACGAAATTTCGTCAAAGGCCAAATAACTATTCATAAAATGATAAAACATATACGTAGATAATTTGGAGACTTGTAAAAGCCACAGTTTTAATTATTCACAAGTATTGTTCACAGTTTCGGTTCTGAAATGTGAATTAAAAGTATCTTTGTTGTAATTTATAATCATTATTTTGTGAATTTACGTAAGGGAAATTATATAGTCTGTAGGTATAGTCTAGGCTATAAGTTTGTCCAAGTATAACTTAGCAGATTTTCTGAAAGTATGATCAAATTTTACTCGACAGAAAATTGCCAGCTTAAAAAGTACTTATTTGATGTAATAACGATAAGATGAAAATAAAATGGAAAAAGCGGAGAAGCGAATAGCTACGCATCGAAGTTCAGAGCCTAAGGCTAGCCGTGCGAATCGTGTATCGAAGGCGTTTCAATATTTCATCCGACTTAATTTTCCGACATTAGCGCGACAGCTTACAGCCGCTTATCCATGAATATCAAAAGAACCTCCGTAATGTAATACACCTCGTCCTGAATCAATTGTGTAAGGGTAGTAACCGCGTATTTGAAAATACCAAGTACGTATGTAAAAATAAAAATACTATACATAGATATTTAATGAATGTACATTTTATTCTGTAAATATGATACAAAAAACATTTTCCTGATCGTAATGAAGTGATGATAATAAAATGCGTAATGTTATTAATTAGTAAATATCAATAGAATTCAATTTTATCCGTTTTGAAAATAAATCTATTTCAGATTTCATAAAATACTGGCGGAATTAAAAATCATTTTTCTTTTCTCGATCAATTATTTGTGTCAAAGTAGTTAAAAGTATTCAACAAACGATCCATTATTTACAGTCATTGAACACATAGCTAGAATCTAAGATCCAATTACCTGAGTAACAACGATCATCGCTGAGCAATATCTTTGTCGATTAGATAAAATATCACATTCGCATTCGTTTATGTAAGTCTGTAGCTATTGAATATAACTTTTAAAGTTTTAAAGCGAATCTTTGATACCGTACAGGCAATTTTTCAGGCATCGACGGACGGATAAAACGGACCCCGAGTATTTAAAAAGTGGCATAAAGATACTGAGATAGTTTAGTGCAGGTACAAAAATAGGTTCTTAATAATTATTCGTCGTCCTTGAGTTCCGTTTCTCTCATTCGCTCGAGGCTTCTTCCGTAGAGTGAAGCTGAAAATATGAAAATCGACTCGTGAACGAGTTCCGGTTCAAAATCAAGACAATAATCCGTCGCGACGATCTATTACCGCTTCGGCTATGTCGATCCACTCCAGAGCGGCGACAACGGCGTCGTTCTTAGATGGCACCTTGTCGTAGTTCCAGTAAGTGAATTGCGAAAATTTCCCCGTAGCAAACAGGTTCCGTTCCAGGGATTCCGTCTCCAGATTCTTCGACTCGTGGAGAACGAAACCCATGTAGTCCTTCGGCAGAGTTACGGTTTTGCCGTGCAGAGGATATCCGCGGAACGAAGTCGTTAGATCTTTGAGGAAAGAAAGGAACGGTCGAACGTAATTGGAAAATATCGTTAACCCGTCAGACTTACGTTCGTCATCTTTCTTCCGAATGTACGGAGTGAAGTAGGAGGACACGAGGGCCGGTTCGTCTCCGTGAATGTCGCACGGCATCAGATGCAGCACGGATTCCTTCTCGTTCGCCAGCATATCCTTTTTCAAATTCAAACGTATCGCCATTTTTGTTCGAACGGAATTCTCCGTGATTATCGGGGTTCGATCGACTCGTTGAATTCGTTGTCAACCTCGCATTCATTCCACTCTCGCAAACGACGGACAGGCTGAACCGTTGATAGCCTCGCGGTGTTATTTTCGTCTCCGAATCGACCGCGATTATTAATTTACATTCTTCGAATTGTTTATTTTGTAACTCGAGATCGTTGTTGACGAATGACGATTAGAACCCGGGGACCTGCGCTGTCACACAGAAGTCACAGACTATACAAGTGTACAAGACGCAAGAAAAAAGGAGAACGCTTCGCGCTCGAGACAGAAAGCGCGGGAAAGTTCACTACGTCACCGATAAATTGGAGTGTAGAAAATGCTTTCCGCGGTTTGTGTTTACGTTAAATAATTGTCGCATTAAAATTCATTCGCGAATATTGTTAAAATGACGAACACGGACGAGCGAATCGTCGTCCTCGTTGACATGGACTGCTTCTTCTGTCAGGTTGAGGTTAAACTCCAACCTGCTCTGAGAGGAAAACCCTTGGCCGTGGTTCAATACACACAGTGGCAACCGGGAGGGTGCGTGAATAACAATTGACGAGACTCCTCTGTAGTTTATTCTCTACTCATTGCGCCGATTCGACATTATTTTCACAGTATTATCGCCGTCAATTACGAGGCACGAGACCACGGAGTCAGTCGACACATGCGGGCCGAAGAGGCGAAGAAAAAATGTCCGAATTTGGAGATCGCAGTGGTTCCTGGAATCCGAGGGAAACCGGACACATCCAGGTACAGAATCGCGGGGCGAGAAGTTGTCGAGGTGTTGAGAAAGCACAGCGACATAGTGGAACGGGCGAGCGTCGACGAGGCCTACTTGGATATAACGGAGCTTGTAAATCGAGAGATGAGTTCTTGCCAGCCGTCTGCGAAGGAGATGACGGAACGTCTTCCGAATACTTTTGTTATCGGGTATTCTACAGCGGGGAATAATGACGAAGGTACGTACTCTCGATCCTGGTTAACGATCAAATCCTCGATTCAATGACGTGAATATTTTCAGCCAAACGGCAAGAAGCTGTGGAAAACTGGATAAACGCGGCTTACAGCGAATTGGGAGATCTTCGGGCTCAGAGGCTCGCCGTAGCTGGTACTATAGTCGAGAAGATAAGAGCCGATATCTACGAAACAACGGGATACAGGTGTTCCGCCGGCGTTTCGTTCAACAAGGTGCGTACGAAATTACGCAGAGTTTGTCAGAATCCGTAACAACGTGATTCTTTGCTCTCGTTGTAACAGATTTTAGCCAAACTTGCCTGTGGCCTTCACAAACCGAATCGTCAGACGATTTTACCCCTGGCTGGAGTTCCGTCTCTGTATCAAACACTGCCTGTTAAAAAAGTACGGAATCTTGGTGGAAAGTTCGGCGATGTTGTCATCGAGTCGCTCGGCTGTAACGTCATGGCAGATTTGCTCGTCTACTCGTTGAAGGATCTCCAGACTCGGTTCGACGAAAAAACAGGGTCTGTTTTGTTCAATGCTGGCATAAACCGTATCGCTAATGTTTTAACAACGTTTCTTCATAGATCGTGGCTCTACAATATCGCTCGTGGGCATGATAACGAGCCAGTCACCAGCAGGCTTATATGCAAGTCTATAGGTAGCTGTAAAAACTTTCCTGGAAAACAGGCTATCGTGACGAAGGAAACTGTAAGTTTTTGCTGAAAAACGTAAGGATGTAGCGCCAAGTACAAGAATAATTTATCAACAGCTGGAGCACTGGGTGACGCAGTTGTCTTTGGAGATGGGCGAGAGATTGGATCAAGACCTTGAGGAGAATAATAGAAAAGCGACATTGCTGACGGTTAGTTATCACTATTACAAGGACGGCAGGAGCGTGAATCAGTCACGTTCCTGTAGATTCAGTTCGTACAAACCCGAGTCGATAATGAAAAACTGTTTGGATGTTTTGGTCAAGTTCGTTAGCAAGTATCCGATATCTTTTTTGGGAATGTCCGCCAGTAAGTTTATGGACATTGACAAAGGGAGAGCGAGTTTTAGAAACTTTTTCACTTCGAATACAGAGACGTCTAACGTAAATGAAGAATCGTCCGCGGATACGCGGACGATAATCGCCGCAGAAAAACAGGGTGAAAATGAGGAATCGGAAAATTTGAGCTCCGTTGAATCAGAGATCAAAGAGCAATCGGGCTCTACGGAATCTAAAAACGAAGCTGATGAGAAAACACTGCGTGTTTGCGATGCGGATCGGCAACGAGTCCCATCTACCAGCAATGTGGACTCGAAACAGGAAATCAAGTCTCCTATGTCGCTGTTGAGAACTGGCAATACGAATTTGAAGCCTGACAATTTCAAGAAATCATTCTTCATGAATATTCTGAATGCACATAAGAACAACACCGAGAAATCTCACGATGACACAAAACTTGTAGTTGAAAATAATTTGGATCCATGTAGCGAGGATCAATGTACCGATGAAAATGATACGCGCGAAGTTTCCTCAGAGAATGTAAACCCTGTAACTAAAGACTTGGAAAATAACCCGGACTCTGCAATCGGCGATGCAACTGATTCGGAAAATAGTACCGAGACTGTGCGCAAAAGCCCAAAGAATGAGAAAGCAGCAGCAGATCGCTCGTCGAGTCCTAGAACAGAAACTATTGACGGAGGTGACGATAACACGATAAAACTTCAAGATATATTTCCCGATTTGAATGATATTGATGAAAGTATCGTAGCTGCGTTGCCACCAAGATTGCAAAAAGAGGCGAATCTCATCTTGCAGAGTAAAAGAAAAAAGGGAACCGAAAGTAAAGTAAATTCTGTGAAATCTAGCGTACAGAAAAGCAAGGATGTGAAACGTTCTCGTTCAAAACCTGCCGCACAATCGCGCGTTAATAAAATAGACACGTTCTTTAACACCGAATCGAAATCTGTCCAAACCTCATCGAATTCTAACGAATTAGTTGAGAAATGTCCTGAATGCGATAGATCGATTCCGCTACACGAATACTTGGAACACGTTGATTTCCACGTAGCTAGGAATTTGTCCAAGGAAATAAATAAGATTATCGTGCGGGGGACGGTGGCAACTCTAGAAAAGGATTCAAAAAGTTTGGGAAAACCAAATGTTAAGAGAAAACGGGAAAAACCCGAAACTGGAGAACCGGAAAAAAGGCCGAAAGGAATAGCCGCGTTTTTTTCCTGATCAAAACCCACGATAATTAAATATAATTATAGATAAAAAATATTTTGATACCCTATAATATTGTTAGAGAATTTAAAACAGGGATAATTTGACTACCGTGTAGTCGTCCAATAAATCACTCATTCTCTTCGATGCGACATATTTTTTTATTAAACAATTGTGATATACATGTACAGAACCTAATGTCCGATGAATTGACAAATTCTAATAAATAATGACAATTTTATTATAATAATAATTTTTCGTTAGACTTTAGCTCTCAAAACGGCCTTTATACAGCTCGGTATTTGTAAATGGCAAGTACATGGTTTCAGTTAATTTTATAATCAAGCTCAACCAGATCAATTATCTCAAACTCGTTTACTCGTTTACTCGTTTAGCATTCATATTACTCTGAAATTTCGTCATCATTTCAATAATGTCGTCCGCCTCTTCCTCTTCCCCGGTTTGAACCACCTCCTCGTTGATACCCAGATCCTCCATCTCCGCTCCATCCTCCCTGAACTCTCCCCCTTCCACCACCGCCTCTGTGATACTCTCCGCCACCCCGATTATTCCCTCGATAATCGCCCCTACTTTCGTACTGTGGCTGCTGCTGCTGCTGTTGCGGCTGATAGCCGTCTCTGTTTTGACCAAAATTCTTCGAAGCATCTTTGTGGTCTTGGTACCCACCGCCGCCTCCTTTACCTCCGCCTCCTCCCCCTCTGCCTCCCCTGAAAGATGTTTGAAACAATATTATAGGATTTGTATACCATGTCGAGTTTCTCTTTCACCTGAAAGAAGGCGGACCAGCGACGCGATCCTTTTGCCAAGAAGGCATCTCGGGCGGAGGTGGCGCCTGATCGCAGGGTCTTCCTCCTCGGTCTGGCACCGCGCCAATAATGACTTGGTTCACTTGACTCCGGGTATTCTTTCGCACCGTTGCATTGCTGGTTTTTTCAAGTATAGCTAGGTCTCGCCTCGCAGCTAATAAATCTGAGATCTTGACACTGGGTTTGACGGACATGAGGTTTCGCCTCTGCTGGTACGTCGCGCTCAGCTCGTCTTCCTTGGATCGTATTTTCTCCGACCACTGAAGAAGAAGAAACACGTTCGATTAGTTTTCAGTATCTCTTCAAATATTGTAATTCCGGATTCTAAATCCCTCCGTCTTTACCAAGAAAGATTGTACGGTGACGTCGAGTCGTTTCAGCAACATGTCCCTCCTCGTTTGATACTCCACGCCAAAATCCTCTTGCAAATTGTCCAGCTGTTTCCACTGCTCGTTGGACAACTCGCCGTTGAACAAAGGCGTGTTTACCAGCTCTGGGGGAACCTGAGCCACAATCTCCTTCAGTTTATTCTCCACCTTCCCAAATAACATTTCCGCGCTTATGTTGTCCGGAGGCTTTTGAAACTTCAACGCTAACAACATGTTCTTCAGGTTTCTCGCCGTTTCGCTTTCATTCTGTGAAAAGATGTGACCAAAAATCATGGATTGGGGTCTTAAAAATTGGCAAAACGACTCGACTCACTATCGTCACTTCCATCCGTTCATTCGTCTCTGATTTCTTCAATCCCAATATCTTGCTGGTCATGAGTTCGATTATTAGATAGTCCAAGAGAACCAGTCTGTCGTATTTCGTGCCGAGTCGTTGATTCACGGTCCCGCCGATAAGCCTGTCATTGACGCACCCCAATTCCTTGAGAAAAGAGCTCAATTCCAGCAGGAAGTGGCTCGAATCTTCCGGCACTGCGATAGCGTTTACAGATTCTTCTACGTCTCCGAACTCGGACAATTGTTCCGCTAGCCAGGCCACCAGCTTGGTGAATTCTATCGACTTGGCTCCTTCGTCCAGAGCCCTGGAGAGCTCGTCGGGGTCGGACAGGGCACCGCTGTACCTGTGGGGTTACCAAGCGCGAATTGAATTTCTGACAATTGTCATTTTCCATCTTATTGACGGTACAGAATTCGGAAAGCGAGGTAATTTATTACGAATTCAACCGGCGGCCGGTGAATATTATAACCTATAAAACTCGCCCACATACCCGATGTCTTGTAGATTTTGTAGCAGGTCGGTTTCCATTGTGCAGATCGACGTCGGTGCGATTGATAATAAATAATTGGAGTATTCCGACAGGTTCGAGAGCGTAAACTCTGAGGTTACCGCTACCAGACCATGCTGACAGTTCGTCTGGAGTCTGAACGCAGTCACGATTTACATATGACAAGTTTCTCGACTTTTGAAGCATGCTCCCTTTTTGCGCATGATCACGGATGATCAAATAATTGATCAACGATACTTGTAACGTTAAGGTAAATCCCAGCAGGGAGCGCGAAGAATTGCACAACGCTCAGATTTGTTATTGAAATCAGGGCGTAAAATATGTGCCAGAAAGCCGTGAAAAAGATACAGCGAGAAATAAAAATGAATCTTATCTGTCTCACCGATTGTTAGCTTACAGGAGAAAAATTCGAGAATATTCTATGCAGCGTTGGTAAAATCGAAGTAGTAATTAAATAATCGAATGATTCCGCTCCATAGACAGTTACAGTTACCTAGTTAGGACGGTATAAAGGATCTTGTCGAGAGGATAAGAAAGTAATATACAAATTTAATTTTATTGATACAGCGTTGCGCATAGTTTTATAGATTTTAGAGAATAAAGAGTGGATTCGTATTCGCTAAGATACCGAATCGAGTTCTTTGAGGTCTTTTATAATCGGGTTGTAGATGTTTCTCTTCAAGTTGGTTGGTTCTTGGATGTCCAGCTGGTTGTATAACTTCTCCGATTCTTGCGTGAATTTCTGTATTATATTTTCCATGTTCGGACTCGGAAGTACTTTGTTATTTTCAATCTCCTTCGCAGAGTCGTTTATCGATTCTTCGCAGACTTTGAACCTCTGTTGAATGTCAAGTTCCTGACGTAAAGCCGCGTTGAACATCGTGGCCTGATAACGGAACAAACGATATAAAAATACGAACCACGTGAAACTATAAATTGAACAACTATCATCACCTTTTTAGCCCTCTTACAGAGATCTTCCATCTTCCATTTTCTCTCGTCCAATTCATCTTGGCTCGCTTGAACCGCCTGACCCTTATCCTCGTCCAGCAACAGGTGGTCCGGCACAGCGATGAACTTCCTTACGATATCCTATGAAAATAATTGGCTGCGGTTAGCTTTGGCATTGGGCAAAAGTGATCAGGGACAGAGGGACCCTCGATTTTTAAATAATAATAATGCTTGTGTATGAATTACTTTCAATTGCTTGTTCGATAATCTACTCAGAAATTAGAGAACGTACAATGGTCAAGATAAAGAAAAGAATTATCTCGTTAATAGTTGGGAATTAAAACGGGCCAAAAAAGTAAAAATAATTACATTTAATTTTTTCATGTGGTTTTCGGCTCCTTTTCGATAAGTCTGTATTAATTTTTTCGTGTCATTTACAAGTACGGATCGTTCCTCTGGCCCTGGCTTATATTTCTGTTCAATTGATTTGTACAAGTTGCAGCATAAATTTTCTACCTCATCTTCGATTATATACTTTGCTGTAATTAGAATATCGATACGAGATCTTTAGACGATACATCGATAATTTCGGACTGGTTTTTTTCTCCGTCAAATTCAGAAACTGTAATTCATAACAGTAAAACGTGACCGAGAGACCGAGATTATCAACGGAAGAGACTGACGTCTCGCTTCCGTGTCTCAGCGAAACGGGAGAGAAAAAAAAAAAAAAAGAAACGAATCTAAAATCAGCAAAGCGCCAAAATCGTGGGAAATAAGATTCCGAAAGGTTTCGAAAGGCCGAGAGAGCGACGAACAGAGAAGAAAGTAGCGTCTCGTCGTTGGCTTGGGTCGGTGCAGCGACGCGGTAACGCGGATGATGAGTTTCAAGCGTTGGACGAGTGTGACTCTAGTCATGATTTGAAATCTCCATGAAACCAGAGCACATCCGCCCGACGACTGAAACATCGACGGTACATCGGTTGGTTATTCTTTCTGTTATGAGGCGTGGAGGGATGGGTGAATCTGAAAAGCATCAAACAAAGGAAGTGGATGGAAGTGACGTAGAAGTCTTCTTACTGGCATCGTATGCGGCCCTCGAGTGAATGCCAAATAGCTGCGTCTCGTACTCCTCCCGCTTCCTTCGCTTCATCTCCTCCGACGCCATAATTTATACGCTTCGTTTTCTTCTTATTCGTCTCGTTTGTCGTCTATATTTCACGCCCAGTCACTCGATCGACTTTGGAAGAGACGATCTCCCGCTGTTAGTACTTATCGCGGAGGTTGATTCGAAGATACTTTTTTTTAAATCAAATTTTAATCCTATCCTCGAGCAGTCCTGCACCAGCACGCTCCTCGAGTCCTGCCCGTCGGTTGACGTCCGTTGACAAATTAATATGGCGTCTTCGTAGCTGGCCGCTCGGCGTCCCTTGGGGCCCGAAACCGGAACACGAGCGTGCCTCGTGGAATTTTAACGTACCACGAATTCTCGAGTTCCGATTGGCTGCGACGAGCGTTAAATTTCTCGCGGACCAATCGCGACGACTCAAATAATTTTTCGCGACCAATCCCGAGCCTCTTTGTCGTCGATTCTTGCCGATTGTTGTCAACGATAATATAGAATCGCAAGTTGAAATGAAACTATGAAAGAAACTCAAAGATATTTTTCACATTAAAATGTATTTCGATTAATGTCACAAAGAGAAGGAATACGGTATCTTTTTTTACATACCGTTATTATTAATTATCATTAATTGTAATAACAAATCGTTATGCGATGTTAATAATGGAATTAATTATTCTTATTGTTTTTACCGTTTGTACAAGTAAAAAAAAGACGATAATGATCGATAATAATAATTGTTAATGATTATTATTAATGTTTTCTGCGCTTATCGCGCTCGTCCCTTCGTTGCTCTCGATCGTCTTTACGCTTTGTTGTCGTGGTTGTGCTGCTACTGGCGCGTTTAGCCTGCGTCAAGAACTGATCGAGACCGAAGGGATCTTCCTCGTCCTTCTCAAACTGAACGGGTCCAGATCTCGTTGCGGATCTGTCAGTTCCGCTGAATTCCTTGTCGGGAACGAATCTGCAATGAAAGAAGAAAAAAAAATCAATCTCACCGAAACAAAGTGTAACAAAAACACGAGAATTGTAAAAGAATCAAACTTGCCTGTTTGTTTTGACAAGTTTTTCCAAATCATCGCCGTAGTTATCCTTGTCGATATTTTTGCTCGGTCGATAAATGTGGGATCCAATGGAGCTCGAGTCCCTCCAGGGTTTGTCATAGACGTTGTATTCGTCCTCGTGTCCGTAGCCGCTGTCCATTCCCTTGGTGGTGTTGAAAAGTCTCTGATCAAACTGAGCTTCTCCCGAATTAGGAACGTATTTCGCGGGCAATCCAAGGGCGATTTGTTCGCTGATGTCGCGCTCGCGTTCTCTTTGGAGTCTCGAACGCTTGTCAGGAGCTGCACGAGCCAAATTACGGTCTCGTGCTCTGTCTTTGTGACGTTCCTGACGCAGCTGATCACGTTCACGCGATTCTCCGGCTTTGTCTGAAAAGGAAAAGGTCGCGTTGAAGTTTGAGAATCACAGAATCTGAGAAAAAACTGGTATCTCAATTCTTGGAATATTAATTTCGTACCGAGAGCAGCTGCAGATTTAATTCCGGCACGCTCTTCTCTCGCCTTTTGAGCAAGCTGACGCAAATGATCTTCCTTCTTCTCCTTTTCCTTTTGTGCCAACTTCTTTTCCAATTGTGCTCTCATTTCAACAGCTTCGCGGGCCTTTCTGTCGGCGATGTAAAGAGCTTCTGCTAGCTTAGCGAAATTCTCGTTTATGTGAACTTGTTGCAAACCACGACCGTCCGCAGCCAGACGTTTGTCCAAGGGGATGGTGTAACCCTGTGAAAAACAAAATAACGATTAGCCCAATGGGAAGAGTAGGTATATCAATTTTAGTCCTTCCTTCGTTTAGATGGATAAACAGAACGGGAAATGCTGAAACAACTTGTAATTCACAAAATCGATTGAAAATTGATACAAGCGCGTATACCTTTGCGTTTTTCCAATTACTGATACACGGCGGGATCTTCCATTCCTTCTGTTCTTTAACGGTGACTTTCCTGGTGGGTGAGTGCATGACTGGAGCCGGTGGCGAGGGAGGTCCTCTCGGAATCTTTTTGTTTATCCTGAAATCCCGCGGTATCCGATTAAGAGCGAATCAAAACGGAATATAAGCTCGGACAAATACTCACTTGAATTTCGGAGGTTCGATAGGATCGACTTGAGCCTCGACCATCCTTATGACTCTTTGCTTGGCCCCAGAATTAAAAGACTGTCCCTGTTGCGACGGCGTGTAACGAATGTATTGAGCAGGTCCCTGTTTCTCCGCGCATCTGACCGGCATCGCAGCCATGATCTTGGACTCGGTTATCTTCTCCAAAGCTCTCTTAGTCTTCTCCGTTATCTCGTCTATATCGTCCCCCGTAGGTCTCTGCAGCGACGGATCATCCTCGCTCGTTATTTCCGACGGAAGGAGATCGCTCAGCTTGGTGTAGACGATCTGCAACCGAAGAAACACACCGAATAACCGTTTCCCGATCTCAGAAGCTATCCCGGGTCACACCGCTCACCTTATCCTTGGAATGACCCTGCCTGGCGATCGCGTCGTACTTCACTTTCCCCTGAGCATCCAGTTGCACCGCGAGAGCGTTGCTCGTGGCCTCCTTACCCTTCATTCCCATAGCCAGTGGATACTGGGCGACTTGGATCTCCGGAAACGCTCCGCCGTCCCCAAAGTCCTACGGGTAACGAGAAGCATCGTCAATATCGGAGGATGGGATCGTTTCCGGGGTTCTCTTACCTCGGCGCTCCGCGGCACCCATCCCTTCCGTTGTCCGTACGGCGGGGCGGTGACGACAGCCTTAACGAGAGCGGAGACCGGTCTCTGTCGGAGTTTCTGTTCCCTGGCCTCGTCCTCTCGGTCCCAAACTGCCTGGCTCGGGGCCGGCAGTAAGCTAGGTTAGAGGAGATCGGTCAGACGCGTTTGACGAGTCGTTATCGAACGAGGCGGGATAATCCGATATCGAAGGATTTCGGGTTGAACTGAGAGAATACCAGTCGGACTTACCTAGTCAGCGACATTTTGTTGGCACGATCCAAACCCGCTGCTCACGAAAGACGAACCATCCACGCGACGGTCTGTGTTCTCAAATCGTGCCTCGAACTTGCGCTCGGTGTGATTGGGCCGAAGCACACGGGTTCGGGCTTGAGAGCGTCGATTCTTCTCCGAGGTAACGATAATTACGAACGAATAATAAATCTGACTGTATCAAAGGCGAAGTTCGCCTCGAAGTTGGAACCTTGGTTTGGCGACGGTGGCGACATCTGCGGAAGGGGGAATCACCGAACTAAGGTGCAAACGTGACGTCGTAACATTTAGGTTAAGTCCGACGTGTTTGACAGTGAATTTGAATTATGGCAGAGAACGATTTCGGTGAGAAGATTGCGGTAAATCCGCGGATCGCTTTGTACAAGAAACCGATAAGAAAAAACAATTTTAAAACCGACCTGAGCGACGATGAATCGCCGCAGGAAATCAGACGGCAACGTCTACTTGAGGAGCAAAAGAGGTGGGCTGAAAATATCCCATTCTCGAATATCGTTCTTGTTTTGAAAATCCTGAGGAGACGTTTTATCCTCACAGGAAGAGAGATGCCGCTTTCAACGCCGGTCGAGGGCTCCTCGACGAAGCTCTGCACAGTGACGAGGAAATGGAGGTACAGCGGAACGAGAGCTGGAGGCGGAGCAGAAAATTTCAATGCTATGCTAATCAGCTCATGCTGTCCGAATGGATGCTCCAAGTGCCTCCGGATCTTTTAGACAAGTGGTTGATGGTTCCTTGTCCCCGGGGGCAGAGGACGCTCCTGATCGCTTGCAAGGTTTGCGATTTTTACCTTTTACAGATTTCAAACTGAATAACGGAGCCTGATAATCGATTTATCGAACCGAAACACAGGGTGCGACGAGGGCTTACAGCAAGCGAGGAGTCAGGCTTGGGAAATTCAGCTCCGCCCTACCCGGAGGTACTTATCGGGACTACAAGAGCAGCTGTACGATTCTGGACTGTATCTGGGTGAAAGAAACCAGGACGTACTACGCCCTGGATGTACTGGCCTGGTCTAATCAGACGCTTTTCGACTGCGACGTAACGTATATCGTACCCAATTCCGATCACAGTTGACGAGGTGTCGTGGGAACGAAATGTTAACGAAACTTTCTTTTTCGCTTCAATTTCAGACAGAGTTTCGATTCTTCTGGTTGAAAACGCGGCTGGAAGAGACGCAGGGGTTGAAAGACAGAAGCGGTTCGATAAACAGCTATCCGATTTTGCCGTTACCAAGTTATCCTTGCGATACGGATGCCTCGACGATTTCACAAAGTATATCGTCGCTTCCGCCCCTGGACGGACTGCTGTTTTATCACAGGGAAACGCATTACACGAGGGGACGAACTCCCCTGGTCAATTGGCTAAAACCGTTCATGTTGCCCGAGGTATTGGGGATAGAATTTTCCCTCGGGGCTTATGAGAAGCCTGTAGATTACGTGGATATGAACAGCTACATCAGAAATAGCGGGGCGAAGAGGAAAGAGAAGAGAAATAGACAGCCGGACGATTCGGTTGGTACAAATTTCTCAGAAGCCTTTGATTTCTTATCGAACACGTGACCTTCCTGTCACAGTTCAGATTTCTCAAATAATTTATCTATCTTCTCGCAGATGGAAAGTACGAGTATGGAAAGTACCGCGAGTATGGAGATGACTTGAACACAAATTCAGTGTTTACAACAACTGACTTATTCTACAACTGTTATTTACGCATTCGACGATTTTTCCTGAACGTCCACGTGTAATTAAGACGATATTTCTAGTGTGGATAATTTAAAAATCATTGACTGTTCGTTAAAACGGACTAGTATTCATTTAACAACGATTATGACAAGAGAATAAACGACTCCAAACTGAAATCAAAATATACCTTCATTTAGTTACTCTGTATTTGAAGAAAAAAAAATCGAAATATTTGTTATCATAACTATAATAGCATAGATAATTATTTTCAACAGATCCAATGATATTGAGAAAACGTTGATAAGAGTCTTAATTTCTGTTGCATTCAAATATTCGGGCTTTGTCGGCACGATACACATATCTCAGAGCAGCGAATGCGTCGGATCTTCAATAATATAGTATCTCGCATAAAAATCCACATTTCATTGTATCACTATCGCCTGCCTCTTCGTTCGCATATCCAAACTGACGCGTTGAAATCGCCAGAAATGTTCGGGCCTACATTTCACTCTGTAGCTCGAATTTCAAATACCGGCGGGTTTCGCGGGTTCGAAAGCTGAGGTGAGGTGAGATGAGATAGGCTCTGCCATCTATCGTGCGTTGAGCGAGTTCCGTGAGTCTCGAACGGCGAATAATCGACTGCCGACGTCAGTTCGTTTACGAACACTCGAGTGTTCGGTGTTCGGTTGTCGAGCATTGTTGCGCGAATTGTTGTACGGTTGGGGCTGACTCCCGCGAAAAAAAACCTTCGATTTCAACGCGTCGAGTGTAAGAATAACCTCCTCGGAGTCCGTGCTCGATCGTTACATCTCCGGCAATTATCGGCTGTCCAAAGTTGTCATCTGTCAAAATCGGTCTATGTTATAAATCCAGAGGTTCGCGTGTGCTCACTGCTCGGGCGGATATGGCGACGGTGAACATCGCCTTCCCGGCTGGCGCCAAGCCGGGGAGAATCACCAAGTGGAGAGTCGGATTGAACGCTATGATATCTGCCGGGCGAGTCGTCCTCCATTACCGAAACGTAAACAATGAAAATGACAGCGATGCCGCAGCTGGCAAGGATCCCGAGAAAAAATTACGCGCCTCAAAGTTCGGACGGGTCCTCAAGATCCTCGCGAAGGAGGGCGAAGTCGTTCAGCCAGGGTACGAACGCGATTTTCTAACATAACCTAACCTCGAAATCGTGCTTACCCCGAATTCACATATATAATTCACAGGCAGGAGCTGCTGCTCCTGGAAGGCTGCAAGCATCCCACGGTCATGAAAGATCTGTGCGCGGAATGCGGCGCGGACTTGAGAGAAGAAGACCAAGGCGACGACGGACAAACGCCAAAAACTTCGCAGGCGAGTGTTCCCATGGTACATTGCATCCCGGAGCTCAAGGTCTGCCCGGAATTGGCGGAGAAAATCGGGCGGGAGGATGAGCAGCGGCTTCTGAGGGACAGGAAATTGGCTCTGCTCGTCGATTTGGATCAGACGATCGTTCACACGACGAACGACAACGTTCCTCCGAATATGAAGGTAGCGGATTTATTGGATCGAAGCCTCCGTTGATTTGCTGCTTTGGTCATGTCGCCGGTGTTTTCTTACAGGACGTTTATCACTTTCAACTTTACGGACCTCACTCTCCGTGGTATCACACCAGACTCAGACCTGGAACTAGAGAGTTTCTCGCCGAGATGAGCCGCCTCTATGAATTACATATTTGCACCTTTGGAGCTCGGAATTATGCTCATACCGTCGCCGCGCTTCTGGATAAAGACGGGATGTTGTTTTCTCACAGAATTCTTTCTAGAGACGAGTGTTTTGACCCTGCTTCAAAAACTGCGAACCTTAAGTAATTATCACCGAGAACAAAATCGCATTCCAAATATGAGGGGGATAAACGTATTGAAAGATTGAATCGTGGTCTTTGTAACAAAGCTTGATTCTAATTGATGAAAAAATGTTCGGGTCTCATCCCGAAAAATGAATAACAGTTTATTTCTGATCCGAGAACTGAATAACTTTAACTCCGTATATTTTTTGTAGGGCTCTGTTTCCCTGCGGGGATTCGATGGTTTGCATAATAGACGATCGAGAGGATGTCTGGCAGGGTTGCGGGAATCTGGTACAAGTCAAACCGTATCACTTTTTTCGGCACACCGGTGACATTCACGCTCCTCCCGGGTTAGCGAAACGTGATCAATATGTGCAGCCGAAATCTGCCGGTCCGAACGACACCGACGATATCGAAGATCGTCGCGATCGTACGGAAAATGGAACTTTGCCAGAAATTGAGACGGCAGAGGAGAAAATTGGTGAAGAGAACGACGGCGAGAAGAAGAACGAGGAGCCAGAAAATTCCGACCAAGTTAAGGAGGACGTTGAAGCGAAGGAATCTGTCGAGGAGAAGAACGAAGAAAAAGAGACGGCGAATGCGGTAAATCCAGAGAAAAAATATGAAGACGGGAAGGAGGTGGGGGGAACCGAGGAAGCCGCAACTGTCGAGAAATCGGCAAAAGAAGACGATGTCAAAGAGAATAACAGCGTAGAAACTCCTACGGTTGACGAAAAGGAAGAACCGGTCAAAAGTAAGGTGGAAGAAAAGGAGTCTAACGAGGCGGGAAAGGAAGCGGAGAAGGGCGACGGTAAAGAAGTGGAGGAAAAACAGGAGCTCGAAGATCACGACGACTATCTTCTCTACCTGGAAGATATACTGCGTAGAATTCACGCGGAATTTTACGAAAAACGGGATACAGAGGTGGAGACTAAATCCCTCAGAGACATAATACCCAAGGTTCGAGCTAGAGTTTTGAAAGGACTGCGACTCACCTTCAGTGGCATGGTTGCTACTCATCAAAAACTGCATCAGAGTCGAGCTTACAAAGTGGCAAGAGCACTTGGTGCGGAGGTTTCCCAGGTACGGTAAACTTATTCGGGTATATAACGCAAGCGATTCGTTTGTATTATCGATATCTCGTGATTTTCAGGACCTGAAGGACAACACGACGCATTTAGTCGCCATAAAACCAGGCACAGCGAAGGTGAATACAGCCAAGAAAATGTGGCAAGTCAAAATAGTGAATCCAGATTGGCTCTGGACCTGCGCGGAGAGATGGGAATGCGTGGACGAGCGTCTCTATCCGCTTACCAAGAGGGTATGTAGAGATTCCTGTAGAGCTATTCCCAGTGATTTTATGCCGCATGAAATGATATTCCTGGTCGATTGAAACGATTCAATGCAGGCTCGTGGATCCAGGGTACCTCCGCCACACTGCAGCAGTCCCGAAAGAGTCGAAGACCAAGAAACTGAGGAAGCGGACAGATTCGCAGACAGTATAAACCCCCTGATGTCATTCACTCTCGAGGAAATCGCCAACATGGACAAAGAGGTGGAGGAGGATATGAGCGACCAGGAACCAGACCCAACCCCACCTAGCGGTGAACTTGGAACGACCCAGATACAGCGGGGTAGACGTAGATCTCGGACTCCGGACTCTTTGGGCGGTAAGGAAAGCTGTCTGGTTTCTCAGGAGGTTGATTCTACTTGAAAATTGTGATTTAAATCCTCAGAAGATCGCGAGGAAGACGCAGGGCTGGCTAGTAAGAGAAGAAAGACTGTTAACCCGGAGGATGTCGAGGACGATTCTTCTATGGACAAAAAGGACAGCGAGGACGACGAAGACGAGGCTGAGGACGAGGAAGACGATATAGTTGCGAGGTTTCGACGGGGTGAAAGATTGCCCGACGAATTAGACCTGGGACCTGATTCCGACGATTCGATGGAAGTCACGGCGAACGAAGACGACGGGGAATGGAATGAGATGGGTGCAGCCTTGGAGAGAGAATTTTTATCCGATTGATCTATCTCCTAGGCTAGTACCTTATCCCCTTTATTTCTTATCTCTGAAATAATTGCGTTTATAAAATCTATTTTCTATTCTACATGATCGGACAAAGTTGATTGTACTACCTTTATTGGGAGTGAATGATTTTTAATTGTTTTTAAATAAGACAGGAAGAAAAACTTGTTGAACGGAAGTAGCTGCGCGAGATGCGGAAAAGTATACGGGGAAACTTGATTTTCTCCCGATTTTAACCAATTATTCATCGCTCAATTTTAATCTACGACAATTTGAACGTATATTTTGTTCAGAAGCTTTAAATTATCAACATTTGTGATATGAATGTTAAAAAGTTTAAGAATACCTGATAAAATAAAAGAAACAATTGAAGTTAGGAAGATCAGAAGTCTTACAGAGGTAAAAGAAGACCGTCAATCGTAAAGAGTTTCCTGAATAAAATAAAAATTCGTACATTGCCTATTATACAAATTTTATTGAAATTCTAATCTTCAAAACGAGTAATGCTAAATATTTAAACAGCGTATGGTTGAGGATCGTCGGGGTCTTCGTGGTACTTGACGTAAGATTCTTTATGACTGAAGTCTCGTTTATCCTCCTGGCTGCCTCTCGGAGGAGCTTCGTCGTACCGGAAGCGAGTATCCTTTGCCCCGAACATCTGGGCATCCGCCTCTATGTCATCTCTGATATCGCAAGAAAAAAAAACAATCATCAGAAACGGTAACGATAATCGAAACTACCCCGCAAGCCGAGCAAACGAGAATGGATAAATCATACCTGTAGCGTCCCACGACAACCTTCTTCCCTGTTATCGGGTCCGTCACGTCTCCCAGGGGGTAGACGACCTCCAGGACCTGAAAGTATGCCGGAATGTTGGATAAAGACAATCTTCAAGTAAAAAAGGTCGGGTTTCGAGATCGACTAACCTCGTGAGTTATGAGCCGCGTCAATTTGTTGGGTAGTTCCTTGATCAGGACGGTGTCACCCGGTTTGCACAGTGTCTGGGGATCGTGGGCGTAGAAGTAATCGTCTTTGCGGAAGTACTGGAATTTAAGAAACACGAAAGGGGGGTTAAATTCGTGGTACAAGAGCGCATAACCTCAAACTCGATCCCCCTTCGGTCCGATACAGTTTCTACGAATCTTGTAACATACCATGTGCAGGTTTTGGTCCAGTTCAAAACGACGAACGCGTATTTTCGACGCGTTTTGTTTCGGACACGGTACGCATTGTCCCAATAACAGAGAAACCGCTTGCTTCCCTTTTTTCGCGACCGCCCCGATGTTCCTCGCCATGTTTCGTTTCAAATACAATTCTTCTAATCTTCTGCTAGAATGATACTACCTTACCGACCTTGCTGAACATCCCGTCGCTCTGCATTACCGACGCGGTTACCCTTATCGTCCGACGGTTTTTACGCAGTCTTTTATTTTGTAAAGCGGCGAGAAAAAAAAACACGCTCGACTCTCGTGTGCGACAAGAAAAAATTAAACGCTGAAAGATAGAATTTATTCATTTTTTCTTTCTTTTATTTACAGTCGTCGACGACGAGTTCGGAAAAATTTCTCTTTCGGAGCGGCTTTTCGCACGGTGAGTGATCGAATCTTTTCAGATTTTCAAATAGGTACGATAAAGTCCTTGGAATCGTGTAAATTTCAATGAGAGGGAGAAGCGAGCAAGTAGCGAGATTGAGAATGTACAGCGCGCAGGGGGACCGAACGGGGTATAATAATAATTAATCTCCAACTACCAACAGCATAACTCTGGTTTTCGATAATGGTGCCTCTGAATTACGTGTTTGCTTAATTAATAACGACGCGCATTCTCTGAGTGGATATAGATTGTTATGTACGCGGTGTATACCTGGTTCGTGAATCGTGTATAAACACAATACACAGTTTCTATGGAACCTCTACTATACAGATACGTAATATCGCGGCAAGCACGAAACCTCTCGCAAGAAACGGGGTTAAAGGGTCTGCGGGCAGCCCTCGCCCTCGCGCTCGCCCACGCCTCTCCGTGTATTATTAGTAATAATGAGAAATTGAGAAGCAAGACTTATGCACTTACGCTTGTTACTTGTATACTCGTAACGCGCGAGAGTTGGATGGAACGATCGCGCTCTCGCGAGTAAGACGTCGCCTGGCGTGAGGGGGAGGAGGGGTGGACCGGAGCCTGACGACAAGACGCTGTGAAATAAAGACTATAGTTATACACGGGGACGTACCCCCGCCTCGCTGCCGCACAGGGTTGACGAGAAATGGAAATGGCTCTCCGGGCGGATTAAACGAGCCAAGTCTTTGTATTCCGGGCTCCGAACGAGGGGGAGAAGGGGGAGACAGTGTAGGTCGCGTCCCGTAACTGAAGCGGGCTCTGGGTTGGGGCGGGAGAGGAACCGGGGTATAAAAACCGGAGAAATGGCTACCTTCTCGAATCAACCTTATTCCGTGTATATACTGTATACCAGATACTATCGACGACTTCACTTTCGTTCTTTCCCATTATTGTCTCTCCGTTCGTGTCGGATAATCAAGAGAATATATTGAAACGAACCCTCGAGTGGCAATATCGTATAGGAGACAGTCCCGATTTTCTTCTTTATAGTTTATCTGTTATCATGGAGAATTTTATACCGCGTACCGGAGTTTAAACGCGGGGTGAAATGGTCGTAAACTAGTACGACGCCCGTCTTTCGTCTATCGTCAAACTTTAGAAGGTTAGAGAGAGTTAATAACGTAAATAGTCGTCTCGTTGTTCCCCGGGTCTCGAACTCCGGGAAAACTGTTTCCACTGCTATGCAGTTTATAAAGTCTAGTCTCTTGGAAATTATCAACAGTGGATTAACGCGAAATAGCGCTTCTCCTCCACACGAGGTTTTAGTGTTTTACATTGGTATAAGTAAGACGAATAGCGCGGTTTCTTCCGCCCCTCCCCGCGTACCCGAACGGAGGGATACGAAGGATAAAAAGGAACAAAAAAGGGATACTTAAACGTAGTCGAGTCGCGCGCGGCGAAAGTTGTCGAGGATCCTTCTCCCCTCATCTTCGGTGGTTCGAGGCGCCGTGAGACGGACCAAGTTTTGCGCTCGCGGCGTCGGCGTTTGTAACGCGCAGACGTCCCGACGTACCGACGGCACAGGACGGGGGGGTGTGTAAAACCCCCGAGTGGCGGCAGAGGGTTGCGGAGGGTACGCGGCTCGCCGCGCCTTTCGTTCAGTTCAGTTCCAGGAGCCGACTCTGACGGAACCGCGCGACATTGCGGCTGGTCTTCTTCTTCCTCCTCGTCAATCACAGTTCGGAGTCACCCGCCCCTCCCCCCTCTTTCTTAATTTCGACGTAACAATACGATAAACTCATTCCCAACGCGAAATTCTTCTGCGCGTCTCGCCGTCGGATACCGAAAACCCGGGAGTGTTGAGAGGGTTTTCTCATTTTTGTGATGGATTCGTTTCAAATCCTGTAAAACTCGTTTGTTTGAATAGCAAATTTTGCGATCAGAAAAAAAGAAAAAAAGAAAAAGAAAATGACAAAAAACAAAAAACCTGGAGCTATAAAGTAAACGACGAAAATACGTCGGGTATTGTAATAAAATCGTAAGTGTGTGATTAATCCTAGGAGATAATAAAGAGAAAACAAACAACCTGAAAACGAGCTAAGATAAAAACTCCATTCGATACGCGATATGAAATAAATATCTCGTATAACGAGTATAGTGTCTTCGCGCGTTACTTATCCAGTGGTTTTTATTCATCATTCATTATTTGGTATAATTTGTTTATAGCTTCTTGTGAGGGTATAAAGATATGTGAAGCGGAAAAAAAAACTGGCTAGAGGGGCGAGAGGAGAAGAGAAGAGAAAAGTAGAAACTAAAGAGAAAAAAAATATATGTATAATTGAACGAAGCAAAAAGGAAGTTTGAGCCGTTCGCGGTTTGTACACACGTATAAAACAAACCATTTTACTCCGTGTGTTCATACAAATTAAACCACTCAAGGTAATACACCTTCGCAACTAACAGCCCGTTTGATAAACTGAGTTGTTTCGGGGTAGGTCGGGGACTCATTTGACAGGTAAACTTTCGTGCTATATATACGAATACAAGCAAGCCATTTAATCCGATGAATGGGGACGCGGCCTCTTCGTGTTTTTCGTACAGATATACGCCTGTCGACGTTTCGAATCCTCATATGTAGTAAATTTGTGGGGACCGGATAATAGCTGATATATTATTATTCACTTTATTGTATAAACATTGACAAAATCTCCTCTCGCTTTTACATTATATATGTATACATTATATATATATATATATGTTATATAGCCTGTGAGATTTTGTCCCTCGGTTCTTATACTGTATAAAAGTCAAGATTGGTTCGCGTAGGTGTAGGTGTAGGTGTAGGTGTGGGTATAGCTTCGGAACGTATGAGATCAATCTGCGCGAGTAAACTGATCCATCGATTTTATTTCCCGTGAGTTTCTTGACTCTACGACGTAGGTTACGATGTATTTTTCTCTTCATCTCTTCTCCTCTGTCCCTACGTAGCCGTTCTCGAAGGGTTCTCCCATATTACATTCACGCTCGAATGACCAATCGCTATTGGAATGTGGTTTAATAAAAATACAAACTAAACTATACAGTGATTAAAGAATGACGAAAAAAGTTGTGTAAAAATATCCTATATACAGTGTTGTAAAAAAAAAAAACAACAACAACCGAAGAGCGGAAGAAAAAGTCCGAATTGAAATGCCGTGATGGAACGAATGTCGAACAGGTCCGTCCGTGGCGCCGTTTCCCTCGTTACGGCGCTGCTCCTGCTTCTTCCTCTGCTGTTGGCCCTTCATCCCGAGGTTTCGGACGCAGCACGTAAGTCGCTCGCGGTCAACACACGCATTCTTGTTCCCTGTATACGTATAGGCATCTGCTAAGCTGTCATGTAACACAGTCTGTGTCTCACTATCGGTCACTTCCTTCAATCGAAGTCACTTTTTACAACTTTTTCCAACATTTGATCACTTAATTAGTTTCGCACTGGTAAATATATCTTTTTTTTTAATCTCAAATCTGAATATGGAAAATTGGGTAGCGTGCGATAATGTACAAAAGTACACGCAGTTTTTTGACCAATGTTGTCAGTTTACCGAATTCAACACAGTGGCGTAACTACTACCGGGGGTTTGGAGCGTCCGTAGAACACGGGCCCATGAAATCCAAGGTCCCACGCTCCACAGACAGAAATAAATGATTTGCAGGCTAAGATATCCCTTTTCGTTCAACAGAAATTATTCATTCGCGCTTTGAGAAAAGCAAAGGATTCAGTTGTATCTTGTCTTTGGTGTACCTTGAAACAAAAAACACTAACAGCCGGATAAAACGAACTGCTAACCCGAATTTGCGATATTGAATTCATCATCAGATACCGTAATTCAGAGATTTGAGCATAGAATTTGTCTATTTTTTTAACCGACTTGAAAAAAAGGAGGAGGTTCTCAATTCTGTTGTATTTCATTGTTTTTTTTTTTTTTTTTTTTTCTACTCCGATTGGAATTACAACCCGGTGCAACGACCGTTAACGTAGTTACTGAGTTAATATAATTGATTTTTTCCAGTCACTTATTTATAGTCACTATTTTGAGTAAAAAAAAAAACTCACTTTTCTCACTTATTTTGGGCCCTCCATCACGGATGGTATACACTGTTAAAAATTTCTGTTTCAAATTTACAACAATTGTATAGGAAGCAATATTCGGACTCGGTATTTTAAATTTACTACACATTTTGTTAGTATTTTTTGAGGTCTTGTTTCGCACATTTACTATACTATTGTTGTAAAGTCATCAGCCATAAGTGAAGTAATTTAATAAAACGGATTAGCATTATTAAATTGATGAATAGCAATTTCAATGTTCGATTGTATGAGAATTTTTATTGCACTGTAAAAAGTGTTTATTGGAAATTTACTGAAATTTACTATACTAGTTGAGTAACTTTGTGGCGAATGTAGCTTAACATTGTACATGAACAAAAGTATGTTAAAAAAAGGTTTTTTAATCAATTTTAGGCATTATTATTGAGTGCCAACGATGTTTCGACAGTTTACTATTACCCTAAACATATGAAAACGCAGATTTTTTGTCCGAAAAACACCGCTGTGTTGTTTGTCCTAACCGGGATTCGAACCGTGTTCGCTCGCTCGCTCGGATTATGAGTCGCACGCCCTACCTACTACGCCAAACTAACTCATGACGAAGCTTGACTCCATGTGACAGATATACAATTGATGATGAATACAGCCGAGAGAGAACACGGTTGATCAAACATTATCACAGTAATATATTACGTATATTACGTTTCTTTTCAATTGTTAGCTCAACCGCAGACGCATTCAATTACTACGCAAAATTAGTAAGACAAAAAATTTCCTATTTATTTCTTAAAATTAATATTAAGGGTTTGGTAAATTTAGTAGAATATTCATCGAATTCAAAATACTGTGCTGTAAATTTAGAATGTACAATACATTTACTATACAATTTAGCAAATTAAAAACACAGTTTCGTGGTTTTCCATTCAAGTTTTGTAAAATCCAAAATTTAATTGTAATGTCAGAGGAAAAGCTTGGTAATTTAATTTGCCACGCCAAAATTGTAATTTTGCACCACTTTTGTGTAGTAAATGTGTCGTAAATTCACAATCATTTTTAACAGTGGAATATATCCGGCGTTATGGGATAATTACAACCACGGAGGGATATTCGAGTTTCTGGAAAGTCGTAGACGTTGAGAAAAAAAAAAGAAAAAACTGAATAAGAGAGTCTAGACGCGGTCCTTTTGTGAAATATATCTTCAATCCAGAAACTAATTCTTTTTTTTTTTTTTTTGTGTTTGTTTCGTTGTTTTCGTTTTCTATATAAAACGTAGGCTATTTCTCCGCGCCTTTTGCCCAACTGCGGGATATACACGTATACTCTACCCCTCGACGCCCTTTATTCCGCTCGTTTATTTCATTGTCTTTTGGGTTTTAAGGGTATAATTGTTATTTGGGAGAACGCGCCGCCCGCGCCCGCCGGCTCGAAACCCCCAGGTACCTTTGAGCCACTCGACACTCGCTCAAATAGTATCAGTCAAATTAATTAGCACGGCGCAGTTACGATTAATGCGACTTTCAAATTACTGTAAATAACTCGGATGCTTCAGAATCGGGGATTCAGAACCGATGTACAAGGGGCTGTTCAATTCACCCAGCCTCCAGACCGCAACGTTTTTTATTTACTTCGTGATTATTTCCATTGATGTTCTTGCTCTAAAACATTTTTATGAATTTTATTCGAGATTCTTCGGACCAGCCCCTTCAGAGTTACAATTTTTTATTCAATTGAAAAATATAAGTACACTTTTTTTTTTAAATCTGAAAAAAATCCACAAAATTTTTCTTATATTTTACTCACCTAGTGGAAACTTTTCTTTTTTTTTCAAGAAAACTAAATCTGCTACTTTAACGTTTTTCGGGCTTTTTTCGGTTGAAAAAAAAATCATAAATATTTTTTTTTTTGGAGCGAAGACAACAACGGAAAACATCATGTAAGTGAGTAAGAAATGTTGCGGTCCGGAGGCCAGGTGAATCGACGTGGATTTCGCATATTTCTTTCATGGACTCTGGATGCATTTTGCCATTTTGCCATTTTGCCATTTTGGCCGGGGTTCCACCGTGATTATCATTAGGTTCGCGCTCGGATAAGCTCGTTCGATTCTAGTAGATAAATCAGAGTAAATGGGGGATCATCCTGCACAGTTATCGTACATTATAGACCGCGCGGGTGTATCTCTATCTATCCGTCTATAAAAGGCTCTCGAGCATAACGTTTCATCGTTTAGTGAACGACGAGAGAGAGAATTGATGCTAGAAATTTCGGAACAAACATCGAACCGTTCCCTGTCGCGGATTTCCATTCAGTGCAGCTATACATAAAAACGGAATATATCAATCATAATCCATTGTTTCATACAAATCCGTGGGATATAACGATATCGTTAATGCGCCAGGATCGGCTTCGTATTTCATCGATTCACGCTATTTCTCCGGCTGCAATGCCTCTGTATTTCGATATCTCTCTTCGCACCCCCTACTCTCTCGGTTCACGATTAATTGGTACTTTGAATCACTCGCGTGATCGAAGCTCCGGGGGAATCTGAACGGGCTCGATACGGTCTCGGTCTTTCTCTCATCAAAGGAAGGGACCGGGCCCCGTCCTTTGTTCTCCCTCGTCGTCGACGGCGTTCAGGATAGTTTGAATCAACCACTTCCGGTCGAGACGCTTGACCCTAATCATATTACGGTGTCTGGCTTGTGTAACAGCTTTTCCCTCTGACAAAGATATTAAATTATCACAGAGACTAGACGGCGGGGAGGGGCAACGAATATTTGAATAAATATTTTTAAACGTGATTATATAATATTGTATACATATGTACATGTATATATGGTCAGATATGGTCAGATCGAGATTATCTGTGGCAGCAGGAGTTGAAATTATTCACATTTTATGCGGTGCAGTCGTGCTTCGATCCGTCCAACCGGTATTGCAGATGTGGATGTAGATGTAGGTATATGTGTACGTAGGTACCTATATACCGAAACCAAAACCACCATTTTCACTTCACCCCTCGCCTCCGCAATAAATAACATTTATATCGTAGCCCGATTCGACGCCAGGCGTTGACTTTGTTTATTTCTGATTAATTGGAAAATACGCGGGACGTATGCAGTGCTGCAGTGTTCGGGTATCGACGTGTTCGAATAACGATTCATTCGGGAATGTATAGTTCGGATATCGATCGATCAATTGTCTATACGACAATCTTCGAATCATATTCCACGATGATGAGGAAAATGAAGGGAAAATACGGGTTCGATTAATTTCGCGCTGTTGCACAGCAGAGACCGGGGCATAGCGCGGCGATTAAAGCACATCCCCAGAGCGCGTATTAAAACGAGATTAAAAACACGCAGTGTTATACCACCGACGACGACACAGAGCCTCGGTATATGCCCTGAGCTTGCGGTGTGGGCATGATTTTTTTTAATTATTCTCCTCATACCCCCGACGTGCGGGGAATATATGAGAAACAGCTGTCCGATATTTTTGCAACCACGTGAAAATAAGTGAGTAAATACACCGTTGGACATTTCTTTATTAGGTTTCATAAAAATGTAAATTGAAATTCAACTTTTTCAATATATTCATGCAACAGTTTTGAAAATTCAAAATCATTCGGAAATTTCATAGCCAATATTATACTAAATTTCATATACAGAACGTTTTGAAAATTCGGCTGAATACTCGTATGATATGAAAATTCATGATAATATAATTCAAAAAATGGGCTTCCACTGCAATAATTGCTGAATCGGATCATAAAATATTGCAGAATCAACCAAAAAATGAAATTTCTTTTTAATCTCCAAAATAGTTTCGTAAATTCGATAGAACCATATCAATATTGAGATACAGTGATTGAAAACTCGATATGTCTTTTCAATATTAAGATACTAATATGATATTTCAAGATTTTTTATTTTTACTTCAATGACGAGGATTTGTAAATTTCACTCCTCTTTGTACAAGAATTGATCAAACTCGGTTATACGTATGTAGCTGCTGGGAGCAAGATAAATATATTTTGGAACGTTCGAATCGTTTTTTTTTTTTTCAGATCTCTGATTTTGTACAATAGAAGTATTATTCCAATTGACTAGACTCTTGATTCGATATTCACCGCGGTACGGAACGTTATTGGATAAATTATCAAAATTATCGTCAAAATTTCGTCGTTACAAATGGCTGATTGAAATGAACAATCAAACAAATAACGAGATTTGGGTCTCTTTCATCATTCATCATAGCTGAAAAAAATTGAGTGTACAAGAGAAGAGTGCGTTTGAAATATCGGTTTTTGTCGTTATTCAGCAACTGTCGATCATTTTAATCGGCTTCAGCATTGTTACCAGCCAATTCGCGTCAACCTTATGCGACAATAAGTCGTCTATTTGCTTTAACGCTTATACCTACCCGACCATTGTAACCTTTTATTTGTATATCCTTGGCGTTTGCGTTCACAACGTCAGCGTCAGGCTTACCCCGCGTTCGTGTCGTTGCAGTTTATTTACGGTGGTATACAGCTCCAACGACGCGACGGTGCGGAGGTGTGCCATAAACGGCTATTGTTGTACGTTCAGGATTCACGGGAGGATAATATCCTCCTGTATTAATTCTCACGTCGGGCAGGGTTTATGCATCGACGATTTTTTTTTTTTTTTCTATGTTCATAACGCTCTTACGAAACCACATTCCTGGGTCCAGCAGCGGTAGGATACAGTGAATATTTTCATCATTAGTTTAACGAGCATGTAACTTGTAACTTGTACCAGGGTCTAAACGGTTTAATTGGAGTTTATTACCTCCAATGAAAAAGACGCCGTGCATAATTATACAGCCACAGCTGGTGGAATATGTTTTAGGAATGAAATGTAATTAAATTTATGAAACTTGTAACGAGCTGTACCTATATTCATATACTCCGGCTATAGGATTTTTTAAGAAGATGGTTCCGAGTCGGTGACGTGCGTGTAGAGGTAGGGATCAGAGGCGAGAACCCTTGTCAAGTTCTTTCTCTTTGCTCATTCTTTTTCTCTTCTCTCCACCTTTGGCTAGATTCTAGAATCTATAAGGTGAGAAGATTCGGTACGCAGTCTCCGAAATACGGACGAGAGGGGACATAGGAAACCGCTCTCAATCACAAGTAGAGAGAGTAACAGAGGTGCTAATTAAAGAGGAAATGATAAAGTTGTAAGAACAGAACAAAAAAAAATGGAAGAGAAAAAGTGAAAAAAAAAACGATTCAATCGTCGCGTAGCTTCTTATCTTTTCTCACCACCTTTTTTCCACCCCCTCTACTCTTTTCATCTCTGTCTTTATCTTTTCCTTTTTACTCCCTCCCTCTCTATCTATCTATCTCTCTCTTCCCCTGATCCAAAAAAGAAGAAGGAGAAAAAAAGACTTTACCGCGTCGACACCTGCACGTACAAATCGCTTCGCGATTGCGATTTATTGAGAAAAAGTTCGATAAGAAATTGAGAGATGGTTCGACGACTGCGACTACGTAGAAATAAAAAAAGAAAATGAAAGAGCAAAGCAATTGTCATCTCAGAACTGAGATTTTCACCTTTTTTATTTTTCTAACGGTATATATAAAAGGTATATAGATCGATGGGGAATATTCAACATTTTTCTCGACTCCATTCACCAGACGGAGGTTTAATTCTCAGAAATAATTGTATCGTCGTTTTAACGAGATTCATTGAAATATAGACACACCGATAGTCGGTATTCAAAATAGTTTCGCGGTCTACTTCCATTCTTCTCTCAATGTAACAGAATCGTCGAATAAACGAGAACCAAAAAAAAAAAAAAAAAAAAACGGATCGAATAACCCCTGGGGGTTTTTATTTACGTAATTTATACGAAACCGACGAGCCACTAATTTGTGGACAGGGTGAACCACGCGCCATTTGACACAATTGGTTCCACTTATTCGCCCTGACCAAGGTGAACGCATTCTTTCATTCTGTTTCCACGAATCCATGATACAGATAATCGGAATTATATCTTTCGCGACACATATACGTCGGATATCTCTTTCCGCCTTGGTATTTTGATCGACGAGCCTAGCAGCGAGTTTTTTTTTCTTCTTCTTCTTTTTCTCCTTTCTCTCAATTCTGTTTTCGACCCGATAAAACCTTCCGGACGGTTTGCTGCCCGTTGAGCGTAACGGATTCTTTGCTCCGATGCAGGCAGGCCTCGGGTCAGATACCCCCGAGTCTTGGGAAAAGGGACGGGCAGCGCGGTCTGATTAGTTCATCAATCAACCACCGCGTGTTTACTTCTTCGGATTCTGATCAATTACCGATTCTCCTCGTCCGAACTCCCGGACCCCTGGGCTTGCAGGTGGCCACTCTAAAGAGTTTTAGAAAATCCCTGACTCTTACCTGATCAAATTATCATTTTTCCCCGACTGACAACGAAATTCGGACCAATTAGTGGTTATTCGAGTATTTAATTGATCATTCTCTGAATCAATGGTGAAAAATTTCTTCACTTTTCCTCGACCAGTGGCCACCGTGTAGGAGGGAAGAAGTCAGACTCGTGCCTGCAGAAAAGGTGAATTGAAATTTGACCCTTTTACTCGTAGTAGAATATAAGAGAATCAAGGACTGATCACCCGAAATAAATCAGAGAGTCGAAGGTGTTTCATAAAATTGGTTAAAACGTATCTAAATGGTATAAAAGAGGGATTCTCCCGAGTGGGAGGAGGAAAAACTGGAGGGATTTGGATGTGTGTATACGTGTATACGTACACTCTATATCCTTCTACGCTCCACCTCTCCACCCACTGGACACACTTTGTTCGTGAAAATACTTTATTTCCTAGCATACCGTACCCGTAGAAATAAATCGGACCAGTTGAGCAGATAGTCGCCGCGATAACTCACGCGGGTGGACCCTCCAGGCAGGCAGGCAGGCAGGCAGGACGGTGTCCTCGCTATTTTAGTATTTTCCTACATCTCTTACTCTCTTTGTCTTTGTCTTATACTACCACGCGAAGGTAACGTGGCTGCTTGCCAATATATTTAATACCGAACGAATACATATTTCGTCAAGAAACTCGGGGTACCCTATACATATATATCGATAATTTTTACACTCGTGTGGATATAGGGAGCGAAAGTATATATATACGTATCTGTGTGAACGAGAATGAAAGACACTGCGAGGAGGGAAGAAGGGTAAAAATCAGTTTGATTTCGTTTGTACGAAGCTTCGATTCCGTTTCCGTTTCCCCTTCCGTTTTCCGTTTTCCGTTTTCCGTTTTCTGATTCAGACCCGCGACGCTATTGCTTATAACCGTTCGGTTAGGTTAGTGCGAGCCCGCTATGCCGCGTCGCAACGCCTTTGGTGTTTTTTCTCTTCTTCTTCTTCTTCTTCTTCTTCTTACCGTAAACGAGATCTTTGTCGGACTGTATAGGTATATAAAGTGAGAGAATAGAAGAAGGGGTAGAAAAGGAGAGCAACTGTATCGTCGAAACAGATGTAGAAACGTGCAAGCTAAGGAAACGTTATTCCGGTTTAAATCAACGAGGATGCCTCCTGCTTCCGTGTCACAGTTTCACAAAAGAATCTGTGAAACTCCAATTCCGTCGTCTTCGTCTCGTCGATATTTGGACAATTTTTTCTTCTTCTTCTTTTGTATCATATTTTTCTTCCGAAGAAATCCCGTGCATCAGTCTTTTTCTACGTATCTACATTATATATTTAAAAAAGAAGTGGAAAAACGAGTATAAATACTCGCGTAGAATGTATAAAGGTGACACATTTCACCAATTTTGTAATTTCACATACCTACTTGAGGAAGGAAGAAAAAAAAAAGAGTATAATATTTTATTTTGTGTCGAGAAATAATTTAATTATCGTTTCACAATTGACGTAACGTTCTTCCACATTCCCCATTTGCACCACTCGAGTCTCTCGACGACTCCTTGTGATCTGTATAATCACCCACCTACTTCGACAAGTCATTAAAGGTACATTGCATCCCCGGGATTAAAACGCCTGGTTGAGTTCACCTGCTAAATTGCCTTTTTTATTTCCGTATTACTCTAAATAATAAACGAAGAGCATTGGAATAAGTTTCTCGATGACTTCTTAAGGATGTAGTTTGGGTTCAAAAAAGCCCAAAATAATGCGATTTAAAAGAAAACTTTCCTGTACTCAATACATTCACCTATCAATATCTGAAAAGATCCAATCCGAATCTGATTTTTAAACTGTTCCAATCCGGGCCCAACGGTGATGATCTGTTGAAATTATCCAATCGCACAGCTCAGAATGAGAGTCAAGATTGATGAGAAACTTGAAACTTGTCATCGGACCAAACTAACACCAAGTATAAAACGATATGAGTTTACTTCGACTTCTCTTTTTCTTGAGTTCTCAATTGACATGCAGCCTTTTACAAATCTGGGATCATGTCAAAAACTGATTTTCACCTACTTTTCAGATTTCGAAATGCAACTGGCGATGAAATATTTATCGAATCAACTTCTAGTTTCACAGATATCTTCTTTGATAATTAATAATCAAATTTCATTTTTGAGAACTTTTGTCACCGTGCAACAAATTCTTCACGTGAATCTACTCTTCTTTCTATTCTGATATTGGAAAAAAAATTGTGATTGCTGATAACTCAAGTTCTTCATCGCCAGTACAAATTCTTCGGAGGCCTTTTGGGTGCATCGTATCGAATTTTCAGCTTATATCATGGATTATAGATTGTGGTATTTTTTTTTTTCTTAGTTTTTAATGTAAAAACTTGTGAGAAAAAGTTGACATCGGTACAATATCGATTTTATAAAATAGTTCTTAACTCGAACTACATCCTCAATCAACTAGACGCGAATGAAATCGAAAAAGTGCAATAGAATTGAAAATACAGTAGTCCAGAGACCAGAAAATCGGAATTGTCCCCTAAAATTGAAGAGCTGATCCACATGTTCTAATTATTGGCTCCGCCAACATTCATACGTACCATAAACTTATATCAGTCCGCTCGTCCTACTATGGAAAGTTAACTTTACCACGCGCTGGTGTGGTAGAGGTAGAGGTAGAGGAGAGTCGGGGCCGTATTCCGTATCCAGTATCCAGTATCCAGTATCCAGTGTATACGCGCATAGGTGAGAGTAGGGTGGGTTGACGAGCCAGAGACGTACGAGCGAGGCGAATCTAAATTCAAATGAGGGAGTAGCGAGGGTCCCCAACACCACCGGAGCCAATCTCGGTCGGTATTACGACGTTTCTTCACCCCTTCGTCGTATCCGAGCCTGTTGGCCACCTTTTCGTCGATCGCTTGCGTCAGCTGGTATCGAGGCGATAATATCGACAGAATCTTCCATATAGAAGAAGAATTTCGAGGAATTCTTGGATCTTGTGATCGAACGGAGCGAGGAACACTAATTTTCACTCTACGTCGCGTCGTCTCTCCGACAAGCCACGTTCCATCGTTCCATCGTTCCATCGTTCCATCGTTCGATCGATCCTCTCGCGAACGTGGCTTTTGTCTCAAGTTTCTCTTTATCCGCATCTATCGGGTTGGTTTTTTTTTTTTACTGTTTCGTTGAGTTTTTTTTTTTTTTTTTTTTCTATCTTCGAGAAGAGAAGAGAAAAGGAATGATATCGCGAAATACCCTTCCGCCTCTGTGAAAACTCATCGAGGTTGGTATAGGTTCGAAATGAGAAAAAAAGAGAAGTAAAGAATTGTGTCAGCGCCGCGATGATCTCTGATCTTTTAAGCTCTGTGAAAAGGAACACGCGGCAATGATTCGAACGATACGCGCGACATATGTGGGATGTATAGAAATATAGGAATCGCGCGGAATGACCCTCCCAGCTTCCATTGTGCGTCGCTGAGGGAATTGGCGAAACGGTGCCAGAGGTTTAGGGAATACGGGACGTAGATGGGGGGGTTCCGGAACCGCGTCAGCTTCCAGACTCAATTTTTCCATCTCCCGGTTACTCTTTTGTCCGCAAAATTCGCATCCGTCTGTCGGACCCGGTTATAAACCAACCAGCCGTAACCCAGACCAGGCCAGTCTAGTCTGGTCTAGTCCAGGTCGACTAAACCCGAACCTTTGCGCCGTTACCTCTCGTCGACGGATCCCCTCTCTCCTTATACCCGTATAAAATATCGCTGCGGTGGCTCGCTTCCAGAACCACCGGGAATAGTTTGTCGAACGGGATTTCACCCGCAAACGGAGCTGGATGCACAAACAGACTGGACTAATGAAAGCTAAACAAAATAATAATAATAATAATAATAATAATAATAATAATAATAAATCGTACGCAAAAGGAGACATGGACAAAAAATTGCGGAGGCAGGAAAAGAGAACTAGATAAATGGGAAAATAATTTCCATTGTATCAATATTGTATCCTGAATTTGATATTTCATTAGCTAATGTAATTAAAACGGTACAAATAATACCACTAATGAATTAAATTTGGCTTCGTCAAGTCGAGTGCAGTTATGCCTAAGTACCTACAATTTTGAAATGAAACGGTGCACGTCATGGTCGCGTTATGATATGAAAATAAAAAGCGAAACTCTTATTTTCATTTTTGAGAACGTAGTGTACGTAGGTGATACGCGGTGGATGTGTGTAGACTGTAGATCGCGAGACGCGGGGGGTATAAGGTATACATGTATATCTTAACGTATAGCGCATTCGCAGGCGAAGCACGGTGGGTCGGAACGCCCCGGAACGTTGGGAGAGATATTAACTTTTTTAGATTCCCGGCACGGATGGCTCGCATATGAGAGGTATAAAGTACAAGGATAATACGCGATACGCGATCTTATAACCTGGCTATCGTTTCTCCTTCTTACCACCTACTCTTTACACTCGTTACACCTGCGAAAACGTGGGCGCGAAACGCGACCAGATGAGTCTCAAATTAGACGGAACGAGGGAGTTGATAAAAAATACTGAATGAACAATAATTTTCTGTCAGAAGATATAAAATGACGATGTGTAGTTTCCGCCAAGGGCAGAAGCTCCGTTCCACTATGCGCGGGTCGCATTTAATAACGGGACCAGTGTAGCTTGAACAACTGTGCGATATCGCGGTGGCAAACCACCCTGACAGGGGTAACGGGATACCGGGAGACGCGGGGAAGAGGCAGAATGCTGCGGGAACGGAGCAGTTCTAAATAGAATATAATCAAGATACAGCGGCGCGGTAGTCGCGGGCGTCGCGACGTCGGAGTAGAGAAAAGAGAAAGAGAAAGAGAATGAGAAAGAGGCAGAGGCGCCCTATGGCCCCCTTTGCTCCATTTACACGCACACATAGGCGATCGAGTAGGTACGGGTACAAGTTTGTATCTTTATGTATACGTACACGGTACACATCCACGTGTCGATGGCTTCTGGGGACCGAAACCACACCGACCATATCCGACCGGTGGTTTCGTCGGCTCGGAGTGTTACTTACAGGCCATTTACTCGCGATTATATCCAACCCTCCCCCCACCACCCACCACCCCTAAGTCGCGGTTTATGCTGCCTTCGCGTAATCTGTGAAGGAGAAACGCGTCGTTGATGATAAATGAACTTAGTGGGTATACAGGGAAATGTATTTTACCTCGAATAACGAATTACTTTTCTTTCACGCATTTGAAGACACTTTATTATTATATTGCGCAGCGTTTCACGCGGGAGGACGGGGAAACGATTCGGTTAGTCTCATTGCTGCACGATCCATACGCAGGGTGAATGTAAATAACGACTGAAAAGTCCAAAATTGGCCGGAATCAGACAGTTGGATTTGTTCAAAAGTGTATGAAAGCCTGTTTCTCGGACTGTTCAGTCGTTAGGAATTCACCCTGTATGTCCTGATCAAAGTTGAGTGGACAAACACTTGTCACAATTGGGATTTTGCATAGAAGTTTTTTTTTTTATTTATTTTTTTTTTCAAAGAGGGACGTCGAGCAGCGTCAAATTTTTGGAGAAAATAGTATATAGATAACCGATGTTTCTGAAATTACATTGGAAGATGTTGAAATTTCTCCTCTATCAAGCTGTACCAGGTTGATCTCTGTTATCATTGTCTTTTATCATATTATTTTTCGTCTCTAAAAACGTGGAACTTGTTTTTGAAAGCCCGAACGTCTCGGGGGGGTGTGATATGCTAATACTAGCCACTCGTGTATGTATGAAAGGAGACCCCCCCGACTTCCGGCGTGGAGTCTGCAGGACGGTTTGTAAGGTATGTCTGTGGGAAACGAGCGTAATTGGAGAATAATTGAAGCGTAAACTTGCCTTAAAACCCTGCGCGCTTTCCGCCTTCTTGCCTGTTCCTCACCGCACCGGTACGTACCTATACGTACCTACCATGGCCGAGGTGAAAACTCGTTGGAAGAATTGTATAATTATGCCTCGGTATCTTTACCAGACCCCACATTATTTTGTACAATTACTTTCTCTTATTATTGTCATATTACACGTGCTCATTCATGATGTCCAGCGACAGGGAAAACCTGGAAATCTCAGGGAATTTCGAAATTACAAGTAGCTGGCCACCCTGATTATCGCTCGAGTACAGGATATGGGACAAAGAGACGGTATCATATAGGTACTTTTTTTCACGAGTAAACATAATATCTGTACGTTAACTTAGCTCGACGTTAACCAGGACTGGGAGGACTCCGCGAGTTGCTGCACTAGCTGGGACGTCTGAGCCATTCTTATGCAATCTAAAAGTTTTAATGACGTAGTCACAGGCTCCGGGGGATCCGGCAGGAATACCGTTGTTGCAACCACGCCGAATGCTGCGAGCGCCTGCGCCTCTCTTCCGATTTCCCATTATTGTACTTTCTTTTCGAATTTTCGCTATCAAGGGTGGGGGGGGCTAACAAAACTTGAATACTTTTCATATTATATAACGATATACCAACTATCTCTATTACTTATTTTACCTTCTGTATTTTCTATTGTCGAGAGATGAAAACACCGGGGAAACTCTTGCATATTATTTCAGGACGGAAATTGAGCCAGAAACTCCTTAACCCCCCCAGCGTTGGGTTCAGCTGCGCAGCTTGTTTCAAGATTATGAAAAGTTTGTACATGTAACCAAGAAGATTGAGTTAATTCCTCAAATTTTGTCGAATTGTATCAATTTCTTTGGTTGATTTCGTCAAAGTTTCAATTACCTCCCGTTCCATCGCTGCATCGTCGCGAACCACAAGTCTGAGGATTCTTCGTCGTCGGGTTTTGATACGTCGGATAACCGACTTGGGGTGATAAATTTTCGTTCACCCCTCATAGCCTGAACTTTGGACGAAGGATGTACGTACAGAAGATAATTCAGAGTCTCAGTTTCCATCCTTATACCACCGTCGAAAATAAACTACACAAAGTTCGAGGAAATTGGTTAAATAATAATTAATTAAAATCAAGATAGGTATACACGGTATCCGTTCTCGACTACGCGGTATAGACCCTCGACTCGAGAGAGTAATATTACTTGGAGTGAAAACTGCGGGAGGGTGTAACTTATACCCACCTAGGCGAAGGGATTATTTGCATACCGGGTGCTTGGGATTTCTTAGCGGGTTGGTTTTGATTTAGCTTCCTCGGATAGGATTGTTACGGGTCGAAGGAGGCACGGAACAGGCAGGGGCTTCACTTCACTCTCTTCTGCATCCTAATTACCTAATTTTCGAGCTCTAGACTGCCCGCGAAACTCTGAACACCTTCGAAGCTTCCAGTTATAGCCATGCCATGCGGCCACGGCGTAGGGAACGGTTCTCATAAATCTTGACGGTATAAAAACAGGATTCATCCTTCGAGGCCGCGGACCCCCCCCGATACCCAATTCCATATTGAGGCACGAATCCTCGTTAGCTGATAGGAGGGCCACAACGGGCTCGGCGTTTTTTTTTTTGTTTTTTTTTTTTTGGTCATCCTTCACCTCTTCTTCCGTACAGGTCCTGTACCGAGACTCCGTATCGGAGGCAGGGGTCAGGATCACCAGGGATTTGCCCCCCGGTATATAGGTGTAAAGCTAGCTTATAGCTTTTCCAGTATTAAGCGCTGCGTGTTAGTCTGCGAAAATGTTTATCGTCCTACAGGATCGCGCAACGGTGCTCATATAGCGGTTCATTAATTAAAATCTGGTTACAGCACTTTGTTCTTTTTTACTACCCCAGGTTACGTATGTATCCACCTAGCCTGGAAAGTATAATCTTTTTTTTCTCTCCTCTTCCATTTTTCTTTATTTCGGCCCAGGGTGCCTGGGTGGGTGTGTATAACATAAACGCGACTTGTAAATGTGGAGGGATGCCGAAGTGGGGGCTAAGTGGAGTGAACTAGAGTGGAGTGGAGTCGAGTACCTTTCGTGCACCCCCTGCAATCGCGGTCGTATCCTTTACCCTTGAATTACCCAAGTTATACCCTCCCCCATCTCGATTCGAATCTGTACAATGAATCGATAATTTATAGAACGGAATCAGACTTTGTAATACGGGGTTTCGAACGGAATGAAAACCTGGTTGTTCCGATTTTATCGTACGATAAAATCCCCCCCTTCCGCGTATGTTAATTCATTGCCAAGGACTTCTCTCTCCGCACGGGCCTGGCGGGATCGATACCGGGGTAATTATTTCGCGAGCGTGTCGTGCCAGTTTCGTAGAGAGAATGCGGAACGGTACATTGTGTATCAAGGGCGCAAAGAACTATTTTTCGAGTGGGAAATTTGCAGCACGAGCCGAAGGCGAATATGTTGCAAACACACTCGGGCCCGTGATACACACGATTTTTTTCTCAACACCTGGTTTGCAAAAATGCCTCTCTATTCAGAGCGAGTGAGCGGGCGCAAAACGGCACTTTGCGCCCGAGGGCCGAAAAGGTCTGTTTTGCGCCCGCTCAAGAGGTATATGAAAAGTGGCATTTCGCGACCGGGTGTGAAAAAACGGATTTTTTGAACGTGTGATTATTATTACGATGATTATTTTCTTTTCAATTCTTTTCAATTTTATTCACAGTCGGTCGGGTATATAACGCGGATGTTAAAAGAAACTTTTGGCCATCGTATGAACTAACGTTGGCGCGAAAAGTAGAGTTCCAAGTTTCCGGTATCCGGTTAACGATTTACGATTCTAAAACTCTTTTGTGTATTATTGAGATAGAGAAAATGCGAGAGAGAGAAAGAGAGGGTTATCTTTTCTCTCTTTGTTCGGAATAGGTGCTGCAGTTGGCAAGTACCGTTTTAAAACTACCTATACTGGTCTCGAGATCATATCGGAGGATAAGAAACAGACAATATCGGGGTTGGTGGTTGCGGCTCGATCCGGTATCGTGACAAGGGAACGGGAGCGCGTCTCTACCATAAAGTCAATAACATTAACAGGGGGGGAGGGGGTATCGAGTTTCCTCCACACTGTTGGAAATTCCTGTATCAGGTTTCATAAAAATGTATGAAAAGCAATTAACATATACTTTTTATATATTCAATTTTATTTACAGAACGTTTTTATATACAGAACGTTTTGAAAATTTGGCTGAATACTCATATGATATGAAAATTCGTGATAATTTCATTCAAAAATGGGTTTCCACTGCTCCAATAATTGCCGAATCGGATTATTGATAATTTAATTTTTTAATTTTAAATTTTTCAATTTTTTCAATATCAAGACACAAATATGAAATTTCAAGATGTTTTATAGTTTGTATAGGAAATTTCAAGATATTTCCAACAGTGCATCCGAATTATCGTACCTTTTCCTCTACCGTATAGGTACTACAGTCGTGTCGTATATAGTCGCGTTGGGAGGATGAAAAAGAACGAGAAACGATATAAAATACGACTGTGCACTTTCTTCTCATTTTTCCTGTTACGGGATCGAGGGTAGGAAAAATCTCGGGACAGCTGTATCGAGATCAAACGTCGAATCCCCAGCCGAGATTCCGTCGTTAATCATCGACGAGGCGGTCGTGGGTTTAGCTTCTTTCTCGTTTCTTTTCGTTTTTTGTTTCAGCTCCTTTATTATATACATATAATCTCACGGGGATATTTTTCTCCGATACGTCGGTTGCAATGAGTTTAATCGTAACGAATTTACGTCTGGTTATATTATCCGTTGGAATTAAATTTTACTCCCTACTGTTCTACTCAACGCGAACGTTTTCCCACAGAGTGAAGTAGAGGAGAGGAGAAGAGCCACTTGAAAGATAACGAAACCTGACGCTCTCATCGCTGTCGTATATAGTCTAGATAACAAAGCTCACTCTCTATCTCACACTTTGCCTGCTCCTACCGTTGAACAATACACAAAACCTCGCGTAGCTCGCGGAGCTCGTGGATGTTCGTTCGTTAGTTTGTTCCGTATACCAGAATTGTGAAATAAAGGGTTTGTGAAAAGAGTCGGCAGGCAGACAGCGGGTATAGAAGAGAACAAGTCGACCCGCGAAGTTAACTCGCTCTCGCGAACAACGTACCCGCGATATGTATTCAAAATGTGTGTCATGTACCGCCCTCCACCGTGAAAGTGTAATGAAATTATCATATTTGCATATGTGATAAATAATTGAACAAAAATCTGGAAATATTTTTACCCCGGCGTTGATGAACGAGTGTTATACTGAAAATTTGATACATACAATCTAGGGGATTATTTGCCATGGAAATTGGGGTCGAAGGAGCCGATATTCTCCATCTCGATCTCCGTCTCGTAGAGAGTCGATGCAGCAGGTAGCGCACGCTCGGCGAACCGAGCCCTCGGGAGTCGGTGGGAAGTTCCCTTATAACCGTCGGGTCCAACTTGCGGGCTGATTAGCATTCTAAATTGAGGCGTTGCGGTCGGGCAGTTGGTGGCGCAGTTCGGGCCAGTTTCGTCTGATAATTCAAACCGAGTATATAGCCGCCTGTACCAACACCGTGCGAGTACGTGGCTACTATCCCCGGGTCCGTCCTTGTGTACGGGGCTAGCTGGACCATCCTAGACTGCGATACACGCCGTAATAGGGTCGATCCCCCAGCCCCTTCTACCCCGTGCACACATGGGCGCTGTGGCCGCTGCAATAGGTTAGACATTTGCATTAATCGGCTTTACCCCGACGTCCTCGTCCTCTTCCTCGTCTGCCGATTGCCGACTGCCGACTGCTCGCCCTCGCCCGCGGGCGCTCGAATACCTGTGTATTACGTTGGGCAAAAGCCAATTAGTGGCGAGTTCCGTGAATCCAATTTTCACCTCACCTTAGCATCGAACCGCTAGTGGACAATACCGATAATAACCGTCTGATGTTATTATACGACGAAGAGAAGAGACGAAATTAATATTCCAATCGCAACGAAAGGAAACTTTTTCCGCAGGTTCAATTTTTCGTCCAAAGATATCGAGGAAACGAGGAATTGGATTTTCACGATTTTGTCGCAATCGGACTTGGAACTGATTAGATTTTAGCTTTGATCGTTTCACTACTTTTCCAGATATTCTAGAAGATTGAATAAAAAATAGGATCCGTTGAAAATACGGATCAACGGATTTGTAAGCTTCCAATGTGGTGGTGAAAAAATAGTAAAAACCTTGAGATTATGATGAAAATCGGTATCCGAAAGTTTTTTGGGTTGCAGATGACGAATCTGAGGGCGAATTCAATTTGCTGGTAAAAAATATCGAATTATTCGGATTTTAATACGAAACGGTACTCTTAGATTTTTTGGGGTCGCTAAGTTTCCGAAAATTCTAATTCTGCAGGCATAACATTGTTCTAACGATGGAGGACAAAGGGCATTGATAGCCTTAATCAGCTCGTGCCCTCCGCGTCCCGTAAAGGGGAAAAAAATCATATCGTATGGGCGCCGGGGCGGGTTTTAACTCTTTTTATACCTTTCGTCCCGATCCTTCGGGTGATTACAGTCGACGCGACGGGATAACGCATGCCTTAATTAACGAGGCAGCATAGCCGGACTGCTGGTTCTCCATAAAAGAGATTTTACCTTTAACCAGCACGGTTCGGAAAAGGGCGGAGCGCGGGGGGTGTGGGGTCATAGTCGAATATTATTAACGGACGTTACGTTTTACTCGATGTTTGCACAACGACGACGAGGACGACGAGGACGACGGCGACCTTTGTTACGAGGACAGCTTGCGAATCGGGTATAGGTACCATATTCTCACCATATCTCACGATACCAGCTACGGAGGTTTTAGAAATTTTCACCACATACGAGACTTACGGTATATTTATTCAAACGGTTATATATTTTTTGATTTACCGCATTACACACGTGCGCACGTACAGCTACGGGTTGGGTGATGTTCTACAGCTACTATTATCGTCATTCTTCACGGATGCCTTTACTCCACAGTTATTCATTTTTGTGAATATATATATATATTATTATTTTCGATATCTACAGTCTACGTTGATGAAAAGTAACAGTACATTTCTTCCATTCAACACTCTGCGCCAGCATCTCTTTCGACAACATGCGTGTATATGTATATGGACATGTGGAGCACTCCATAACCATCATCGTACGCGATTTGAATTGACATTTTTTCACCCTTCCAATACTTTTATACACATACCGTGGATAAATGTTTTGGATCATCAGAATCGATTCTTCGATTCTTTTTAAACAAACCTGCGTTGGATTTTTGAAAAAATATCGAGTAGCCAAAAAGTTACATTTACCTTCAAGAGAACTAAAAATCATAAAAAATCGCACTTTTCGAAGAACTTCTCTAGCTATTTTCTATAATGGCTATATATAGTCTGAATTTGTCGGATATCGGCTACTTCTTGAGCCCCCGTTGGAATTTTGTGAAAATATTGAACAGTCAAATCGTTTCATTTACGTGGAAAAGAAAGTTATCAAGAGACTCGGTAGAGTCTCGCGCCAAGTACATTAAAAAAAATTGTTTTAATACGTTGCGTGAGACTCGAACCGAGTCTCTTTACCCGAACGGGAGCTGTTCGCGGTAGTGGGGGAAATCACAATCTCTTATTTCTTTCATCTCGCGATATCCATGGGCTCTGAAATATAATTGTTATAATGTCGACACGAAAAGCTTTCATTTGAGACCTATTTCGATTGAATCGGTGCACGTGAAGAAGAGTTATGATTATTTCAAAGATCTGACAGGTCCGTTTCACTCGAAGAATTTCATCTTCATCGTTTTCATCTCCTCCTCGGGACAAAATTCACTAACTATGAATATAAAAATGAGAGAAGAGCGGCCTCTCTGGTCTAGAATTGAGGATTTTCGCAAAGAACGATAGTGACCACTAGGTAAGCGCTAGTGTCGAATCTAGGGAATATTTGAATTTCGAGTTTCAATAGCACAAAATCTAATGTATATCTGAGTTTTTAACGAGTACCATCGAAATAATTACATCGAACTCTACGATTCCCGACAACATCAACAATAAACACGACTATAAGTGTTTTGTTTGTCCCTACCGGCGACACTAGCGCTTACCTAGCGGCAAGCCTGGAACTGCGATTGAGAAAATGATCAATTACGCGGAGAGCAGACAACTATCCAGAGTTCCACGTCGTTGATTCACAGGTGGCGTTGTTGTCAAAAGTCAATTCGCACACATACGTATAGCATGAAGTATAGGCTGTTGCTTCGGCTCAGTGCTTCGGCTGCTAAATTCAGAGAAGAGTAGCGACCGCTAGACAGCCGGGACAAAAGCCACCCGAGTAACTGGCTTTAGCCGCCAGACAGCGCTTGTGACGGCACTGTTAGAATCACGGGTTGGATCAAATCGAGAATGTAAACAAGCCGCCATCTTTAAACGTAACAGATCGAGAATCGATTGCCCGAAACTGCTTCGGCTTCTTGGGTTTGACAGTTTTTTTGCTAAACGGAGACATTTCATTCCGCTCGTTATCGCTACGTGATATTGAGGTACATGACGTGATATGAGAATCATTACCGAAAAAATGAAACAAGTCGGGCTTTGAAGTTTATACATACAGTCGGCTCTACCACACATGGAAATTGCAAGCCAGTTTCACGGAAGAATCGAATTATGGGTTATCAGAGTCAATCAGTTCGATTAATCACAAAGCCTTGGGTATATTAGTTGTTCATATAATTATTAACATTTCTGGATGAAACTTGTAACGTGTGAGAAGAAATTGGTCTAGACCAGCTTATAATACTTTGTTTTCCATTCGTAGCTAACCATCTGATAGTATTTCTGGCTCGGTGAGAAATTTCTTACAGTGTAGACTGTAGATTTCACTATCCCACAGGGAGAAGGGCATCGGATTTGGGCTACGGCACATTTCACTATCCCACTGGGAGAAGGGCATCGGATTTGGGCTACGGCACATTTCACTATCCCACTGGGAGAAGGGCATCGGATTTGGGCTACGGCTCATTTCACTATCCCACTGGGAGAAGGGCATCGGATTTGGGCTACGGCACATTTCACTATCCCACTGGGAGAAGGGCATCGGATTTGGGCTACGGCACATTTCACTATGCCGATGGGAGAAGAGGACCGGATTTGGGCTACGGCACATTTCACTATCCCCCTGGGAGAAGGGCATCGGATTTGGGCTACGGCACATTTCACTATCCCCCTGGGAGAAGGGCATCGGATTTGGGCTACGGCACATTTCACTATGCCCCCTGGGAGAAGGGCATCGGATTTGGGCTACGGCACATTTCACTATGCCGGTGGGAGAAGAGGACCGGATTTGGGCTACGGCACATTTCACTATCCGCTGGGAGAAGGGCATCGGATTTGGGCTACGGCACATTTCACTATGCCGATGGGAGAAGAGGACCGGATTTGGGCTACGGCACATTTCACTATCCCCCTGGGAGAAGGGCATCGGATTTGGGCTACGGCACATTTCACTATGCCGATGGGAGAAGAGGACCGGATTTGGGCTACGGCACATTTCACTATCCCCCTGGGAGAAGGGCATCGGATTTGGGCTACGGCACATTTCACTATGCCGATGGGAGAAGGGATCGGATTTGGGCTACGGCACATTTCACTATCCCCCTGGGAGAAGGGCATCGGATTTGGGCTACGGCACATTTCACTATGCCCTACGGCACATTTCACTATGAGGGAGAAGAGGACCGGATTTGGGCTACGGCACATTTCACTATGCCGGTGGGAGAAGAGGACCGGATTTGGGCTACGGCACATTTCACTATCCCCTGGGAGAAGGGCATCGGATTTGGGCTACGGCACATTTCACTATGCCGATGGGAGAAGAGGACCGGATTTGGGCTACGGCACATTTCACTATGCCGGTGGGAGAAGAGGACCGGATTTGGGCTACGGCACATTTCACTATGCCGGCTGGGCTACGGCACATTTCACTGGGAGAAGACCGGATTTGGGCTACGGCACATTTCACTATCCCCCTGGGAGAAGAGGACCGGATTTGGGCTACGGCACATTTCACTATGCCGATGGGAGAAGAGGCTGGATTTGGGCTACGGCACATTTCACTATGCCGGTGGGAGAAGAGGACCGGATTTGGGCTACGGCACATTTCACTATGCCGCTGGGAGAAGAGGACCGGATTTGGGCTACGGCACATTTCACTATGCCGATGGGACCGGATTTGGGCTACGGCACATTTCACTATGCCGGTGGGAGAAGAGGACCGGATTTGGGCTACGGCACATTTCACTATTCCCCTGGGAGAAGGGCATCGGATTTGGGCTACGGCACATTTCACTATGCCGATGGGAGAAGAGGACCGGATTTGGGCTACGGCACATTTCACTATCCCACAGGGACAAGAGCAGCGGATTTGGGCTCCATCGGAATTCACCATACCGCTGGGAGAAGAGCAGCGGATTTGGGCTCCATCGGAATTCACCATACCGCTGGGACAAGAGCAGCGGATTTGGGCTCCATCGGAATTCACCATACCGCTGGGACAAGAGCAGCGGATTTGGGCTCCATCGGAATTCACCATACCGCTGGGACAAGAGCAGCGGATTTGGGCTACGGCACATTTCACTGTGCCGCTGGGAGAAGGGCATCGGATTTGGGCTACGGCACATTTCACTATCCCACTGGGAGAAGGGCATCGGATTTGGGCTACGGCACATTTCACTATCCCACTGGGAGAAGGGCATCGGATTTGGGCTACGGCTCATTTCACTATCCCACTGGGAGAAGGGCATCGGATTTGGGCTACGGCACATTTCACTATCCCACTGGGAGAAGGGCATCGGATTTGGGCTACGGCACATTTCACTATGCCGATGGGAGAAGAGGACCGGATTTGGGCTACGGCACATTTCACTATCCCCCTGGGAGAAGAGGACCGGATTTGGGCTACGGCACATTTCACTATCCCCCTGGGAGAAGGGGACCGGATTTGGGCTACGGCACATTTCACTATGCCGGTGGGAGAAGAGGACCGGATTTGGGCTACGGCACATTTCACTATGCCGGTGGGAGAAGGGCACGGATTTGGGCTACGGCACATTTCACTATGCCGATGGGAGAAGAGGACCGGATTTGGGCTACGGCACATTTCACTATGCCGGTGGGAGAAGAGGACCGGATTTGGGCTACGGCACATTTCACTATCCCCCTGGGAGAAGGGCATCGGATTTGGGCTACGGCACATTTCACTATGCCGATGGGAGAAGAGGACCGGATTTGGGCTACGGCACATTTCACTATGCCGCTGGGAGAAGAGGACCGGATTTGGGCTACGGCACATTTCACTATGCCGATGGGAGAAGGGCATCGGATTTGGGCTACGGCACATTTCACTATGCCGGTGGGAGAAGAGGACCGGATTTGGGCTACGGCACATTTCACTATTCCCCTGGGAGAAGGGCATCGGATTTGGGCTACGGCACATTTCACTATGCCGATGGGAGAAGAGGACCGGATTTGGGCTACGGCACATTTCACTATCCCACAGGGACAAGAGCAGCGGATTTGGGCTCCATCGGAATTCACCATACCGCTGGGAGAAGAGCAGCGGATTTGGGCTCCATCGGAATTCACCATACCGCTGGGACAAGAGCAGCGGATTTGGGCTCCATCGGAATTCACCATACCGCTGGGACAAGAGCAGCGGATTTGGGCTACGGCACATTTCACTATCCCACTGGGAGAAGGGCATCGGATTTGGGCTACGGCACATTTCACTATCCCACAGCGAGAAGGGCATCGGATTTGGGCTACGGCACATTTCACTGTGCCGCTGGGAGAAGGGCATCGGATTTGGGCTAGGGCACATTTCACTATCCCACTGGGAGAAGGGCATCGGATTTGGGCTACGGTCAAGAGACTCGGTAGAGTCTCGAGCCAAGTACATTAAAAAAATTTTTTTTACGCGCGAGAGACTCAACGGCTCTATATACCCGAGCGAACTCTGTTTCGGCCAAACGGCAATTTTCAAGTCGTGTTTATTCCGTCTTCGTGACAAATATCGCTTTTCGCATGCAAGGTTTTGAATCTGGGTGCGAAAAGCTCTCATTTAAGCCCAATTTGAACGTAATCAGTTATCCGAGAGCTTAGATATGATCAATTATAGATTTCTGATACCCCGTTTCATCGCCTATTTCGTTTCCTCCGTCATACGTCGTTTCCAAATTCTGAATACATAATACTATAGAAAGTCGTTCGAGTGATAGGGAAGTTACATGGTGCTGAAATATTACAGAGTTTCCGATCTATCTAGTATCATACATGCAAACAGACGAAACAACATTGTCTATGGCCGTCAAGTTACCGACCGTGCTGTCGTCCCATGTCGGCTGCTATTGCGGCTGCGAGTTTTTATTACGAATTTGCGTATGTTAACTATTGTTACCGCTGGACATATTATAATAATGTGACGTTATTTACGACTTATTTATGATGGGATAAGAAACAACGAAATTTATGATTCTCCACTGAATCGAATATATGATTTCTACGAGAATGAGATAAGTCATTGAAATTTGGGAATACATAACCTATGGGATTGATCGTGCTACATCGTAATTGAATTGAAATAATACTCTAAGATGTTGAACGTTCGCATCGTGCTCTGTCTTGTGTAAAAATATTAATTCGGGGGCGATTTATTGATATTCGACGAGTCCTAAGGAATAACCGGAATAACAGACGTATATCTCGGCGGACAGTCTAGAGCAGACGTAACTCGGAATACGCTTCGAGGCGATTATAGAGCTCCGTACACATTTCCTACCCGGTTTCAGGAGTTACGTTTCGGTTCTAAACTGTCCACCGAACACGTCTGTTTCCGCAGAAGTTATTGATATGAGCAATCATTCAATTGTTTTGGTTATATTTTCCCACGCCTAGTTCTAGCTCCAC